>SJYW01033907.1:45676-130515 GCA_006410735.1 Raphicerus campestris | reverse complement strand
ATCATCCCGTACACCAGCCCCAAGCATCCCGTATCCTGCACTGAACATAGACTGGCGCTTCATTTCTTATATGGTAGTATACATGTTTCCAAGTTTTTAACAGATGTGTACAGCGTGGTGCCCATGTACTCATGCAAATACAAACCACACACAGACACACACAGGATCATGGGTGGGGGCCTCTCTGGTCCTCTACTTCCTCCTACTGGCTCCCAAGGCAACACTATGGAACTCCTTGGAGGGATCCAAGCAGTGATCTGAAAACCACTGACATGTATTCTATTTTAACCTAAAGTAGTTTAAGTCATGCATATAAACAAGCGTGCACATAGTTGGATAATTATAATCAACCCAGTTCTTGACTTCTAGATACTTACTTAGACTAAGTTAAAAAATATAAAAAATATGACATAAAAAATAAAAATATGACATAAAAAATATGACACCTCATAAAAAATATGACACCTCATAAAAAATATGACACCTGTCATATAAAGACAATATGAAAATAAGAGATTAAACTTTTTATGATGACATAAAACATTAGTTATATGGCCACTATAAATCCAGCTTTAAAAAATTAAAGCATTGGCTCTTTATGATCTGTTCCTGTCCACTGCCTGTTTTCTTACCGTCTGTGGGCGACTGAAATGGAGCTTCTCTCGAACTTCATAGGACAAAGATATATCCTTGAGAGTCAAATAATCTAGGTCCTTTGGCAGTTGGAGAGCTTCATCTCTCTGAACTTCCTTTATTTCTTGTTGCTGATGGAACAGTACTGATTCATAAGTGGCTGGTGAACAAAATTAATTATGTTGTGATACTCAGATAACATTAACAACCTACACATTTCTAGCTTTTTAAAATTTACAGAGAGCTTTTGCATATATGATCTCAGTACCATGAAAGGTGGGGTAGGTGTTCCCTTTCACAGAAGAGGAGACTGAGGTTAAAATAAAGAGAGGGAGTATCTTGCGTATTAATTACAATATTCTGTCTGGCAGTTTATTCCATGTCCTTCTCATTTTAAAAAATCTAGAAAATTTAAAGTAAAAAAAAAAATTGCTTTCTTTCTCAATGCAAATTTTGGTGGAACACTTTCTTCAACAGGCTATAGGTTTGAAGTTCTAAAGATTAGGTGTTTCTCCAAGGAGATGGTTTTCAAATAAAGCTATAATTGTTAAAAGTATATATTCTTGGATGATAACATATAATTTAAATAAATTAACTGAAGTTTTATTCAGAGTGAAGTCAGACAATTCAGCAATTATTTTGTAATTAAAACATTCCATTCTTAGAAAAATTAATCCAAGACCTGTTTTAAAACCTATACTAAGGTGGTCATTCTGTCCTATTTAAGAAAAGCAAGTCTTCCCTAGAAGTTCTGGCAGCTTCTGCTTCCATCACTTGACTGGTAGCCAGAAAGTCTCAGCTCTGAGTCCAGCTCCATCAATAAATTACCCTCTGACAATGAACACATCATGATACTTCTGGGCCTCAGGCACCTTATCTAGAAATGTTATGGGCTGACCCAGAGACTTATGATGGTCTTTTTGACAACAAAGGAGAGCTGTGAGGTGCACAGGCCTTATAGACAGGTATACTAGGTTCAAAGCCCAGTTCTGCCACTCCCCAACTGTGTGACCCTGGGTAAGTTATAACTATCTGTAAATTAAGACATAATGCTAGTAGCTATCCTTCACATGACACTTTTTAAGTATCAAATGAAATAATTCATGTAAAGGGATTAATATAACACATCAGCATGACAAATTGTAATGAAATTTTATGACTCAGGAATAGACTATAGGATCACAAAATATAATGTATATGTTAAAGATATATTTAATTTTTCAAATATGTATAGCAAAACGTGAGAGACAGTACAAAGACTCTGAAACTGATTTCTGCCTTTAAGAAATTTGTCTAAGGACTTCCCTGGCAGTCCAGTGGTTAAGACTTCACCTTCCATTTCAAGGGGTGCAGGTTTGATCCCTGGTCAGGGAGCTAAGATCACACATGCCTCAGGGTCAAAAAAACTAAAACATAAAACAGAAGCAATACTGTAATAAATTCAACAGATGTTTTAAATGGTCCACATTAAAAAAAAAAGAAAGAAAAAACTTATCTAGTGGAGGAGCTAGGTAGTGATTTGAAAACTACTGATATATGCTATATTTTAACCTAGTGTGGTTTCTTTTAAGCCATGGGTATTAGTTAGAGTCTTTATATATGCCAGTCTTAAAGAACAAGGCAAAACAGTAACTACTCCATGGCTGAAGTCAGGGATTCCTATAAACAAGTTGAAGACAATTATTTTGGACCATTTATTGGACACAGTAAAACTGCAAACCAAGTTTAAAATACAGAGTTTAATCACCTTTTCCCAGATGCTAACAGCCTAAATGTTGAATAAAGTAACTTTTACTCAATAGAGAGATCATGATGTTGAGATATAAGGTTAATAATACTTCTTACACATTAGCAAATGACCAGGGCATGTTCATTTGGAAGAATGATTGGTAGCACTTGGGTCATTCTATATAAGCAGTCAAAGCATAGCAAGGTGACAGACCTCTCTGGAACTGAAAGTAAATGTTACTGCTAGAAGGACTGCAGCATTCTTACCACCTTCGCTGGTCCCCAAGGAGCCTGAAGGCCTTTCCTGTTTGAACAGTCCACCTTTTATTATGCTTTTCCTACCTTTCTCTCTCATCTCATTCTGTTTCCTGACTTTTTCTGCACACAATTTTCCAGAGGAGGAAAAAAATATCTATCACAACGCAGAAGCTAATGCTATTATCAGTATTTCTGTTTGAATTTTTTTTTTTTTGTGGCATGCGGGATCTTCCTTGACTGAGGATCAAACCTGTGCCTCCTGCATTTGGAGTATGGAGTCTTAAACACCAGGGAAGTCCTGAAATTTTTTTTTTTATAAAGAAAAAGTTAAAAATTGCAGTACAACTCCAAAAGTCACATGTGACTTTGATGGTCAATATATTGACTAAGAGTGTGAGAACACGCCAAATGTTAGAATATACAGGGGCAGACTCTGAACTTCTTTGCTTGATACAAAATAAGTCTGTTAATGGAAGAGTACTATAACATATCATCAAAGCCAAAGATAGCATTATTTTCCTCATTATTAGAACATTTAAGTGGAGAAAACATTAAAAAAAAAGTTCAAAAGAAAAAAAGATTTTTTTTTTAAAAGGAGAGCTCTACAGTGGCACTTCCCAACATGAAATATACACACAGATCACCTAGGGAATCTTGTTAAAATGCAAACACCCACTCAGTGGGTCTGGGGTGGAGCCTGAGATTGTGCATTCCTAACACATTCTGATGTGTTACAATGCTACCTGGGAGACCTACTCTGAGTGGTCAGAGCCTAAGATGATGCTGGTCTTACGGTAATAATGGCTCCTCTTGACACAGAGCTCTCTGTGTATCTGCAATTCATTCATTATTTGCACAAATGAAGAAGAGAGCATACAGACATTCTAAGTAAAAAATTTTCTACCTTCTATTTTCAGTCTTTCAGCCAGCTCTCTACATTGAGTGTACTTCTTCAAGGACTCTGGAACAGCCCTGGCCAACAACTCCATGTCAACTTCCTCATACTTCAGAACATCAAGAGCTCTACAAACACAGAAAAGTTTCATTAACACAAGTGTCCATATCATATCAGGCAGATTAAGAACAAAATTCCTTGAAAGTAATATCAAATCTCAGAATAAATATCAATATATTTCTAATTTTCCCCAAGTATACTCAGCAAACACAGCAGCATCTGCGACATAGCGAGACCTCCAGAAGATCAGCATGTGATTCTCAGGTTGAATTCTGTCAAAAGCATTTCTGCATCTACTGAGATTATCATATGGTGTTTATCTTTCAATTTGTTGATATGGCATATCACACTGATTGATTTGTGTATATTGAAGAATCCTTGCATCCCTGGGATAAACCCGACTTGATCATGGTGTATGATCTTTTTAATGTGTTGCTGAATTTTGTTAGAATTTTGTTGATTTTGCATCTATGTTTATCAGTAATATTGGCCTGTAATTTTCTTTTTTTGTGATGTCATTGTCTGCTTTTGTTATCTGGGTGATGGTGGCTTCAAAAAATGAGTTTGGAAGTGTTCCTTCCTCTGCAATGTTTTAAAAGAGAGCATGTGATTCTCAACTCCTTTCCTTTATCAAGAGGGTAAGTAGTTGGTAAAGTGGTTGTGCAACAATCCATTTGTCCTCTGGAGCTTTCCTATTAGGACAGAATATCCTCTGAAAACAAGGGTGTGATTGAACTCCCGAAGAATTTACATCTAAGTCACATTAAGCCCACGTCCTATGAATGCGTCATCCTTCTACATGCATGCTCAGAACTAAATAAAGGAGATCTCCTGCTTGTTCCAAGACTGGAAAATACCCTGCAGTTTCCTTCTCATTTTGCTTGGTTCTCACAAGGTTTCACTGATCTGTACACTTTCCCTACACTACACTTCCTGCCTTAATTTTATTTTTATTTACTTTGCCCTTTCTCTCTTTCAATAGATTGCTTTTGTGATCAACTCTGTCCACCCAATTAAACCAATTATCAAGTCAAAAGAAAGTCAAATCTGCCCATCCCAGGGTCCCAAGTCCCTTCAGGCCTCCCAGATGTGTCATTCTTTCTTTTTTTTTACAGCTCATTCTATCACCACAGTCATGTGTCACACTCTCTCCAGAGGCCTGTCTCATCTCAGACAGTCTAGGAAAGGCCAGACACCTCTTCGCACAAGGAGCTGTCAACTTTGTTGTGCTCCACAAGATGAATTATGTCAATTAATTTCAGAAGTCTCATCAGGTAAGCTATTGATACAAGGAAGCCAAATAACCCTAAACTCCAAAAGCGGTTGTCCTTTCAGAAAATATAGAACAAGACTTCCCTGGTGGCTCAGTGGTTAGGAATTGCCTGCCAATGCAGAGAACATGGGTTCAATCCCTGGTCTGGGGAGATCCCACATGCTATGGGGCAACTGAGCCTGTGTGCCAGAACTACAGAGCTCACTTGCTGTGGAACTGGTGCTCTGAGACATGAGAAGCCATCACAATGAGAAGCCCATGCTCTGCAACCTGAGAGCAGCCCGCAGCAGTCACAACTAGAGAAAGCCTGCATGTAGCAACGAAAACCCAGGGTGGCCAAGAATAAAATAAAAAAATTATAGTACAGGAAAATACGTCCTAATGACTAACCAAAAAGAGAGCAATCTTAGAGGATGGTGACCTCAAAGAAAAGCCTATGACCATTTAACTTTTAAGAAGGTTTTAGAGTTCCCTGGTGGTCCAGTGTTGAAGTTAAGAATCTGCCTGCTAATGCAGGGGATGTGGGTTTGATCCCTGGTTTGGGAAGATCCCACAGGCCATGGGGCAACTAAGCCCGCGTGCCACAACTACTGACCCAGCACTCTGGAGCCTACCAGCTGTGACTACTGAAGCCTGTGCTCATCGACAAGAGAAGCCGCTGCAATGAGAAGCCCCAGTTCTGCAGTGAAGAGCAGCTCCCGCTTGCTGCAACTAGAGAAAGCCCACAGGCAGCAGTGAAGAGCAGCTCCCGCTTGCTGCAACTAGAGAAAGCCCACAGGCAGCAGTGAAGAGCAGCTCCCGCTTGCTGCAACTAGAGAAAGCCCACAGGCAGCAGTGAAGAGCAGCTCCCGCTTGCTGCAACTAGAGAAAGCCCACAGGCAGCAGTGAAGAGCAGCTCCCGCTTGCTGCAACTAGAGAAAGCCCACAGGCAGCAGTGAAGAGCAGCTCCCGCTTGCTGCAACTAGAGAAAGCCCACAGGCAGCAGTGAAGAGCAGCTCCCGCTTGCTGCAACTAGAGAAAGCCCACAGGCAGCAGTGAAGAGCAGCTCCCGCTTGCTGCAACTAGAGAAAGCCCACAGGCAGCAGTGAAGAGCAGCTCCCGCTTGCTGCAACTAGAGAAAGCCCACAGGCAGCAGTGAAGAGCAGCTCCCGCTTGCTGCAACTAGAGAAAGCCCACAGGCAGCAGTGAAGAGCAGCTCCCGCTTGCTGCAACTAGAGAAAGCCCACAGGCAGCAGTGAAGAGCAGCTCCCGCTTGCTGCAACTAGAGAAAGCCCACAGGCAGCAGTGAAGAGCAGCTCCCGCTTGCTGCAACTAGAGAAAGCCCACAGGCAGCAGTGAAGAGCAGCTCCCGCTTGCTGCAACTAGAGAAAGCCCACAGGCAGCAGTGAAGAGCAGCTCCCGCTTGCTGCAACTAGAGAAAGCCCACAGGCAGCAGTGAAGAGCAGCTCCCGCTTGCTGCAACTAGAGAAAGCCCACAGGCAGCAGTGAAGAGCAGCTCCCGCTTGCTGCAACTAGAGAAAGCCCACAGGCAGCAGTGAAGAGCAGCTCCCGCTTGCTGCAACTAGAGAAAGCCCACAGGCAGCAGTGAAGAGCAGCTCCCGCTTGCTGCAACTAGAGAAAGCCCACAGGCAGCAGTGAAGACCAGCTCCCGCTTGCTGCAACTAGAGAAAGCCCACAGGCAGCAGTGAAGACCCAGAGCAGCCAGAATAAATACATCTTTTAAAAGGCTTTTAAACAATTTGTTTAGAAGGCTTGGAACTATTTGCAGGTCCAAACTTCAAGACCAGCTTTGAATAAAGCCTAAGCATCAGAGTACAGAGGGCTGCGACTGAAGGACAAGTTAGCACACTTCTGCAGAACACAAGAGACAGTTTCTGCACTACCTGATGCATCAGTGGGTCTCCCTATGATCATGACAGGAAATGTGTGTGCGCATGCTCTGTGGATCTCTTCTGTCAAAACGGTAGCTCAAAGTCTAGTACCACATTTCAGTGCCTGGCGCACAGCTCGCTATGTGTGTGGCAGACACAATACATGTCCTTGGACCAATTTTCTATCTTTCTAGCTTTATATATCTAGGAATTGATCAAGTGAGTTCTTTCAGGGAGGCTCAACACTAGATTATAAATATTCTACCAAAATCAAACAGGAGGATAAGGCCCTTGTTTCCTTCTGAAAGGAAAGACACCTGAATTAACAAGAAAAGCATTTGGTCAAATTACTGTTTAAAAAAAAGTTACCTTAACAAAATGGGTACTCTTGGGATTAGGTAAAAATATAAAACTGACAACCCCCTCCTTTTTCGTATTTTTATTCATCAATTAGCATTCTAAACAGTGTTGAAAACAATCACTTCCCTTGTTCTCACTATGACCTCAATCCACACTGAGTCACACTGAATGCAAATTCTAATTATATAAAATCTAACACAGTGTAATATTTGACCTAAATTAAGCATAATGCTATAAATTCTTCTGCAAAGTTTGAAATAATAATAAAGTCTCTTAAATTTAAACAAATAGCTGGACAACAGAGTGAAATACAAAACTATGCTTATACTACTACCATCTCCCAGTACCACTTAACTGGTAAACAAATAAATCTGTCACCCTTATCTGTGAACCAAGCTGTCTTTCCTGTGAATGAGACCCCCTGGTTTGGGTGACAACCATGCAGATTCTTTTTTATTTATTGTTGCTCAGTCACTTCAGTCATGTCTGACTCTTTACTATACTATGGACTGTAGCCCGCCAGGCTCCTCTATCTGTGGGATTCTCCAGGCAAGGATACTGAAATGGGTTGCCATGTCCTTCTCCAGGGGATCTTCTTGACCTAGGGATAGAACCTACATCTCTTAGGTCTCCTGCATTGGCAGGTGGGTTCTGTACCACTAGAGCCACCTGGGAAGCTGATTATTTACTGTTACTATAATTAAAAACCTGCTTACTATCCTCTATCAGTGGTGCCAGTGCTTTGGGAAATTCTCATCAAAGTGAAAATTTGGGAACACAAATTGTAAACGAAAAACACTGTGATGAGATGAAAGTCAAAGACATGTTATGCCTGGCTGTTAGTTAAAAAGAGAGAGAGCACTTAGAGAGATTGGGGATGATAAAAAGTGGCATTAAAATGAATATACCATTGAGGTGAAGTCGCTCAGTCGTGTTCGACTCTTTGCGATCCTGTGGACTGTAACCTACTAGGCTTCTCTGTCCATGGGATTCTCCAGGCAAGAATACTGGAGTGGATTGCCATTTCCTTCTCCAGGGGATCTTCCTGACCCAGGGATCGAACCCGGGTCTCCTGCGTTGGAGGCAGACGCTTTAACCTCTGAGCCACCAGGGAAGCAAATTTCCTCACAAGTAAAACAAGGACTGATAAAAAGAAAACTATCAACAAAAAACATACTGGTGACACAGCAGCAAGATCAAGTCAGCATGCGTGCTTCTAAGATACAGTGACTGTAGATTTATACCTTCTAAACCCACCCTCCAATCCCCCTCTCCGCATTAGCTTACATTTTTTAAATGGGAAAAATCAGTGGTGACTGATGTAAATTTTGAATTACATGAGGTTTTCAGAAATGTATCTCTGAATCATAAAAGCTCTCTATTAATGTCTTTTAGGGTCCATACAACCAGAATGGTAAAAACAAGGAAAAAAAACTCCTAAAATGTAGCAAGGGACTCTTCAAGAATTGGTAACACTGCTTAATCAAAGTTTCCCTGCTATGGTTCATAGGCAAGATGAGACCATTCCAATTGTTCAATGCCTAAAAAAGAAAGCAGATTATGCTATTTCTTGGTTTATGCCCTCTAGATCTTAGGAAAGGCAGAACTCAATGTAAGCCACAGAGAAATAAAATAAAAAATAATTTAGAATCATGTATATTGTCATTCGTGAGTAAGGAGATTAAATTATCTCTAAAGAATTTTGAAAAGAAGCAAACATAAGAGCTGCATTCATTTAAAATATGTACGTAGGGAATCTATAGGTAGTATCTCTCTGAGATGACTCCATTTTTCTATAAAAAGAAAGTTTATACAAAAAATACATACCTGAGAGGCAGACTTTTACCACTACTTATAGAAGACTCTGGAATTAAGTTTTTCCATTTAGTACTTAAAAACTCTATGGATTTTAGCATAGAAATGCCTTCTTCTAAAGAAGACTTCATCCAAGAAGCTCTTTCATATCGTTGTTGGGACACACAACCAGCTTCCTCGTACCCTAGAAGGGGAGGGGGAGATTATAATGAAAGAGGTCTTAAAGGAGAGGAAGTCTAGCTGCAGGACTCAGTGTAAGTTACCTCGGAATGTGAGCCTGCTGTCGGCGTTATCAGGACGCAGTGACAAACGGAACTCTGCTCGGCTGGTAAACATGCGGTACGGTTCATTGGTGCCCAGTGTGGTGAGGTCATCAATCAAAACTCCTATGTAACCTTCTGTTCGGCTAATGACAAAAGGAGGCTTGTGTCTGACCCGAAGACTTGCATTGATTCCAGCTATCACGCCCTACAAGAGGACTGAAATGTTTAAAAGGCCATTATGAACTGAACCAAGAGCTATCCTATTCAGATACTACCTGGAAAAAATGGTTCAGGCAGTAAGGAAGCAGGCCTGCCCAGAAGGGACACAACAGAGACAGAAAATGTGGTCCACATTCACAAACAGAATATGGGTAATGTACCACTTTAGAATGCTATAATTCATTGTTTTCAAAAATATCTAATATTCTTGATAAACCAGGTGGCTAATCTTTAAAAAAAAAAATCCACTTGTAAGACTTTTTTAGCCTTTTCCCACTTCCAACTAAAAATAACATAACTTTCTGTTTAAAAAGGAGTAACAACAGGGTAATTTTCAATAAAGTTAGGTTAGGTTAAAAGAACTAAATTTTCTTTTTTTAAATTTCAGAAGCAATACAAAAATCTAATCAAAATATGCAACTGGATCTAGGAGCTCAGAAAAGAGTAACAAAGACACAGTGTTTTAAAAATCCTGTTGTATACAGAAGCCACCCCCATATGTCCTGAAATAGAAGTCAGTTTTCTATTATAGTTATGAGTTGTATCTAAGCTCTATATAGCAATCATGACAGATGTCAAGAGGAGGAACACCAGTTAAATAGTCCTTTTCTGTTTATAGTAACATTTGAACCACTTCTTACTTGAGCTGCAGCTTCCTCGTAACCAGTAGTGCCATTTATCTGTCCAGCAAAGAAGAGCCGCTGCACCAAATGAGTCTCAAGAGAAGGAGAGATCTGCCGGGGGTCCATGTAATCATACTGAACACCGTAACCTGGACAAAGAACAGATGGTACAAAAAGCAAAAACAGGGCTGGGTTTGCCTCAAGGTGGAGATGCAAAGATTATCATTAAATGCTCTTCAAATGTGAAGACTATTTTATTAACAAACGTGCAGATGCTGGGATTTGTCTTCTGGGGCTCTAAGTACCATGACTGTAGCTTCAATTTTCTGCTGTCTGTTAAGCAACGCTGAGCTCAGACCAAAGGGCAGCTGGCAGTCTCTTTACCTGGCTGAATCATTTTAGCATTCTCCAAGCCTCTGATGCATGTGATCATCTTCTCCTGTAATTCAGCGGGCAGTGTCACAGATAATCCTTGGGGGTAGATGAGGTCAGAATCCATTCCTTCAGGTTCCAACCAAACTTGATGTACACGGTTTGGAAAACGCAAGACCTTTGATTCAATGGAGGGACAGTACCTAGAATAGGACATTTGAATTTAAAAATGTAATGAAACAAATAAAAGAGGGTTGACATTATTCCTTACTGTAATTAAGCACTAGTATTTTGTCCTTACCGGGGTCCTCTTGTAGTTTCCTTAACGTGACAGTTAAGGTGAAGGTTCTCAAGGACAATCTCATCCACTCGAGGGTTAGTGTGAGTCAAGTAACATGGCAGCTGATCTTCTGGCTAAAACATGGGAACTCGTCACAACACTGTTTCGCTTCTCTATTAGTTTGCCTCTAATTCAAATAAATTCCACACATGATATACACTTACTTGTATAGACATCAAATCTATGCACAAAGCCAAATACTAATGGTGAAATATGCTCGTGAAAAACAACCCAAAAGATGAACCTAAATTTACACAAGCCTCCAGATCAACAGTTCACAAGAAATATTGATGATGCAGGAATATGTTTAAGGCACCAGAGCAGTGAAATCAGACAAATCTACAAATCTAGAATGTAGGAAATTCCAGAAATGTCTGAGTTTCTTCCCCATGTAGATGTAAAAGAGGCTCCCCTGGTAGCTCAGGTAGTAAAGAATCCACCTGCAGTGCAGGAGACCATGGTTCGATTTCTGGGTCGAGAAAATCTGGAGGAGGGCATGGAAAACCCACTCCAGTATTCTTGCCAGGAGAAGCCCCATGGACAGAGGAGCCTGGCAGGCTACAGACCACGGGGTTGCAAAGAGTTAGACACAACCAAGCAACTAAGCACAGCACAGCACACAGATGTAAAAAAGAGAGGAACTATTGTAAGATATGTAATGTATGAACCTCATTAGGTTCTTGGTTCAAATAAAACAACTATAAAATACTAAGAATACACTTGGAACACCGCAGTTCAACTATACTTCAATTATATATATATAATACTAGGGAAAATTGAGCACTGAGTATCAGATGATATTAAGAAATTGTGTTTTGCTATGTGCGCTAATAGTATTATGGTTGATTTTTACAAAATCCTTATTTGTTGAAAGACATGTACCAAGGTATTTCTGGATGAAATGATGTCTGAGACTTATTTTAAAACTCAGTAAGACAAAGTGTTGAGGAAAGATAAGAATGTCAAAAGAGGGAATTCCCTGATGGCTTAGTGGTTAGGACTCCACACTTCCACTGTAGGAGGCATGGATTCAATCCCTGGTCGGGGAACAAAGTTCCCACAAGCTGTGCAGCATGGCTAGATAAATAAATAAATAAATAGCCACTCATCAGGGTAACACTCACCAGAAATTAGGACTGTCAACTACTAGCCCTTCTAAACACACAATATAGAGCTTGTTTTTTTTCTTAAATTTCAAGGATAGGTAAAAGCCTGTATCTTCAAAAGTATCAGTACTATTAAGACTGAGGAACTATTCCAGATTAAAAAGAAATGACAATTGAATGGAATATATGATCCTAGGTTGGAAAAAGAACGTTGGGACAAAAAAATGTATTGGTCAGAAAACTCTGATTATGAATTTTATTTTCGATAACAACACTGTCAATGTTAAATTCCCCAAATTTCATCACTGCATTGAGGTTGTATAAAGATGTCTTTGGCTTAGCTGAGATGCAGACTGAGGTATTTAGAGGTAAAGGGTCATGATCTCTGCAACTTACTCTTAAATATTTTGAGAAAAGAAAAAAGAATAAAAATATATGTTTTTTTTTATAGAACAGTGTATGTTACTGTTCTAGACGTTAAATATATGTATCTATGTCTATATATATGGAGAGGGCAAGTAACAGTCCTACAACTTTTCTGAAATTATTTAAAAAAATTAAATAGGTAAAGTTATCAAAGCAATGAAATTTAACAATTTATGGGATTTGGAGAGGCAGGTGGAGGGAGGGTCAGGATGGGGAACACATGTACACCCATGGCTGATTCATGTGAATGTATGGCAAAAACCACCACAGTACTGTAAAGTAATGAGCCTCCAATTAAAAAAAAAAAGAATTTATGAGGAAATACCCAAGTAGCCAAATCAGCTAATCCTTCTAAAGAACACATTTTTGTGCCCTAGTTAATAGTGATGAAAAATGAATTAAAAAAAAGTATATATTTCCTGTTTAAAGCCACACTTTTATAAATTATCTCACCTTAATCCACACTGTCTGATTGATAAAGCTGAATGGTATGGATGGATTATCTGGTGTCTGCTTGTTTAGAATGCTGAAATTAATGGATTCTTTGGCAATTCGGGGCGGAGTCCCAGTCTTCAATCTTCCCACCACAAACCCCAACTTCTCTAGAGTCTGAGCCAATCCTATGGAAGGCTGATCCCCTAAACGTCCTGCTGGATGCATCTCCAATCCGATTACAATCATGCCTCTCAGAAACGTCCCAGTAGTCAGAACCACACACTCTGCATACACTGTACTTCCATCCGCTAAAGGACAGGAAAGAGAACAAAACTCATGTTCTAATTGTCACCATGGATCAAATTAGAATGTTACGCTTTTGTAGAAGAACTACAGAAAAATTTGTCTTTAGAAACCTGAAAAAGATTTTAAGTCAGTAAGAAGGCTATATGTTATCAATCTGAAGAATCCAAAAAAGCTGAGATGGAGAGCATAATGTATTATCACAGATACACATGTTCCTAAAGTCTTGTCAGCACTGAACAGCTGGTCTCAGTTAATTTTTTAAATTAATTAAATTTAGACTTCTAGTTAAATTTAACAGATCCCACCTCACATGATTTCTTCTCTTTCTTAAAATTCCAAAAGAAAATAAAGGAGCAAAAAAGATATGAAACTACAAGAACCACAAGAATGGGAAAGAACTTGTCAAAAGATAAAAAATTTCAAATATTTTTGAAGACAGAAAGTGGTTGGTGGGATAGATAAATTAGGAATTTGGGGTTAACATATACACACCACAATAAATAAAACAGTAAACAAGGACCTACTGTATAACACAAGGAACTCTACTCAATATTCTATAATAACCTACAGTGGAAAAGAACTTGAAAAAAGAATGGATAATATACATTATATATATTTACCTGAATCACTTTGCTGTATACTTGAAACTAACACAATATTCTAGATCAACTATAACATAAATTTTTTTTTGAAGTGGTTGGAAGAGTGATAACTGATGGAGCAGAGGGGAGAACGCTATAACTCAAGAACCTGAAGAGAACATACAGATGACAGTGAAGTACTCTGCCCTGCAGCGGTGCAGAAACGGGAGGAATGAGCGTGAGAACTGTGGGAATGTAGCTGGGGGCCGAATATAAAGGTTTGTCTACAGATGGATCTACCATACAAGAAAACGTAGGTTAATTCTTTGGGTAATAGAGAGTTACTGTTAATGGGTACAGTATTTCAACTAAATTTCAAAAGTTCTAGAAATGGAGAATGGTGACAGCTGCACAACACTGTGGGTGTACCTGATGGTGAGGAACTGTATATTTAGAAATGGCTACAGTGGCAAACTTTATGCTATATACATTTTACTACAATAAAAAACTGATTATTAATTAGCTATAATGGAGAAGACTGAAAAAGAATATATATATCACTTCACTGTACATCTGAAACACTGTAAATCGACTACACTTCAGTAAAAAAAAGTTAATTAAAAATTGTATTGTTGGGCCCATAAAATATAGACAGGGTCCAAGAAATAGCATTTGAAGATACTAATTTAAATAACAAGTAAAAATAATTAAAAAGGATAAAGGGATACCCTAACAAAAACAATATAATCATCAAGTCTGGAGAGGAAAGGAGGCAGAGAGAAAAGGAAAATGAAAATAAAAGTAGTAACTGTTCAACATAGGGAAGTCACGAAACCACTGACAGAAGAAAGGGAAGATTAAGTGTATTATACAAAATCACAGTTACTAAGGTGATCACAGAACAAAAGCCATGAACCTGTAAGAAAGAAACATAGCTCCCAAAAAGCAAAGCAAATACAGATTAAGTGGTTAAAAAAAAGTGTGTATATGTTACTACTGTGTGTGTGGGTGGAATATATATACCTATGCGTGAAGTCAATGATAAAATCACAGACAGAAAGACCACACCAGTGCCTAGGAATGCTCCTGAGGAAGGAGACCGGCTGCCTGGAGCACAAGATGAGAGACAGACCACCTCTTCACTCTGCCTTCTTTCATCCCCTTTAAACTGTTGATGACACAAAAGGAACATTTAAGTTTTCAAATACCTGGGTTGAGCTCTTGACTGTGATATTTTCTAGCTGTGGGACTTGGGGAAACTACCTGAACTTTACAGAAGTTGGCTTTCTAATCTATAAAAAAGATAGCCTACATCATAAATATACTTATATGGAATTTTTAAAATTCAGGTGGAATGTAGAGCAAATTGAAAATTTCTTCAGACCCCTGGCTTTAATTGTCTGTGGTAAATAGCAATTTGTTTTTTTTTTTTNAGTTCAACTATACTTCAATTATATATATATAATACTAGGGAAAATTGAGCACTGAGTATCAGATGATATTAAGAAATTGTGTTTTGCTATGTGCGCTAATAGTATTATGGTTGATTTTTACAAAATCCTTATTTGTTGAAAGACATGTACCAAGGTATTTCTGGATGAAATGATGTCTGAGACTTATTTTAAAACTCAGTAAGACAAAGTGTTGAGGAAAGATAAGAATGTCAAAAGAGGGAATTCCCTGATGGCTTAGTGGTTAGGACTCCACACTTCCACTGTAGGAGGCATGGATTCAATCCCTGGTCGGGGAACAAAGTTCCCACAAGCTGTGCAGCATGGCTAGATAAATAAATAAATAAATAGCCACTCATCAGGGTAACACTCACCAGAAATTAGGACTGTCAACTACTAGCCCTTCTAAACACACAATATAGAGCTTGTTTTTTTTCTTAAATTTCAAGGATAGGTAAAAGCCTGTATCTTCAAAAGTATCAGTACTATTAAGACTGAGGAACTATTCCAGATTAAAAAGAAATGACAATTGAATGGAATATATGATCCTAGGTTGGAAAAAGAACGTTGGGACAAAAAAATGTATTGGTCAGAAAACTCTGATTATGAATTTTATTTTCGATAACAACACTGTCAATGTTAAATTCCCCAAATTTCATCACTGCATTGAGGTTGTATAAAGATGTCTTTGGCTTAGCTGAGATGCAGACTGAGGTATTTAGAGGTAAAGGGTCATGATCTCTGCAACTTACTCTTAAATATTTTGAGAAAAGAAAAAAGAATAAAAATATATGTTTTTTTTTATAGAACAGTGTATGTTACTGTTCTAGACGTTAAATATATGTATCTATGTCTATATACATGGAGAGGGCAAGTAACAGTCCTACAACTTTTCTGAAATTATTTAAAAAAATTAAATAGGTAAAGTTATCAAAGCAATGAAATTTAACAATTTATGGGATTTGGAGAGGCAGGTGGAGGGAGGGTCAGGATGGGGAACACATGTACACCCATGGCTGATTCATGTGAATGTATGGCAAAAACCACCACAGTACTGTAAAGTAATGAGCCTCCAATTAAAAAAAAAAAGAATTTATGAGGAAATACCCAAGTAGCCAAATCAGCTAATCCTTCTAAAGAACACATTTTTGTGCCCTAGTTAATAGTGATGAAAAATGAATTAAAAAAAAGTATATATTTCCTGTTTAAAGCCACACTTTTATAAATTATCTCACCTTAATCCACACTGTCTGATTGATAAAGCTGAATGGTATGGATGAGATGNTTTTGTGCCCTAGTTAATAGTGATGAAAAATGAATTAAAAAAAAGTATATATTTCCTGTTTAAAGCCACACTTTTATAAATTATCTCACCTTAATCCACACTGTCTGATTGATAAAGCTGAATGGTATGGATGGATTATCTGGTGTCTGCTTGTTTAGAATGCTGAAATTAATGGATTCTTTGGCAATTCGGGGCGGAGTCCCAGTCTTCAATCTTCCCACCACAAACCCCAACTTCTCTAGAGTCTGAGCCAATCCTATGGAAGGCTGATCCCCTAAACGTCCTGCTGGATGCATCTCCAATCCGATTACAATCATGCCTCTCAGAAACGTCCCAGTAGTCAGAACCACACACTCTGCATACACTGTACTTCCATCCGCTAAAGGACAGGAAAGAGAACAAAACTCATGTTCTAATTGTCACCATGGATCAAATTAGAATGTTACGCTTTTGTAGAAGAACTACAGAAAAATTTGTCTTTAGAAACCTGAAAAAGATTTTAAGTCAGTAAGAAGGCTATATGTTATCAATCTGAAGAATCCAAAAAAGCTGAGATGGAGAGCATAATGTATTATCACAGATACACATGTTCCTAAAGTCTTGTCAGCACTGAACAGCTGGTCTCAGTTAATTTTTTAAATTAATTAAATTTAGACTTCTAGTTAAATTTAACAGATCCCACCTCACATGATTTCTTCTCTTTCTTAAAATTCCAAAAGAAAATAAAGGAGCAAAAAAGATATGAAACTACAAGAACCACAAGAATGGGAAAGAACTTGTCAAAAGATAAAAAATTTCAAATATTTTTGAAGACAGAAAGTGGTTGGTGGGATAGATAAATTAGGAATTTGGGGTTAACATATACACACCACAATAAATAAAACAGTAAACAAGGACCTACTGTATAACACAAGGAACTCTACTCAATATTCTATAATAACCTACAGTGGAAAAGAACTTGAAAAAAGAATGGATAATATACATTATATATATTTACCTGAATCACTTTGCTGTATACTTGAAACTAACACAATATTCTAGATCAACTATAACATAAATTTTTTTTTGAAGTGGTTGGAAGAGTGATAACTGATGGAGCAGAGGGGAGAACGCTATAACTCAAGAACCTGAAGAGAACATACAGATGACAGTGAAGTACTCTGCCCTGCAGCGGTGCAGAAACGGGAGGAATGAGCGTGAGAACTGTGGGAATGTAGCTGGGGGCCGAATATAAAGGTTTGTCTACAGATGGATCTACCATACAAGAAAACGTAGGTTAATTCTTTGGGTAATAGAGAGTTACTGTTAATGGGTACAGTATTTCAACTAAATTTCAAAAGTTCTAGAAATGGAGAATGGTGACAGCTGCACAACACTGTGGGTGTACCTGATGGTGAGGAACTGTATATTTAGAAATGGCTACAGTGGCAAACTTTATGCTATATACATTTTACTACAATAAAAAACTGATTATTAATTAGCTATAATGGAGAAGACTGAAAAAGAATATATATATCACTTCACTGTACATCTGAAACACTGTAAATCGACTACACTTCAGTAAAAAAAAGTTAATTAAAAATTGTATTGTTGGGCCCATAAAATATAGACAGGGTCCAAGAAATAGCATTTGAAGATACTAATTTAAATAACAAGTAAAAATAATTAAAAAGGATAAAGGGATACCCTAACAAAAACAATATAATCATCAAGTCTGGAGAGGAAAGGAGGCAGAGAGAAAAGGAAAATGAAAATAAAAGTAGTAACTGTTCAACATAGGGAAGTCACGAAACCACTGACAGAAGAAAGGGAAGATTAAGTGTATTATACAAAATCACAGTTACTAAGGTGATCACAGAACAAAAGCCATGAACCTGTAAGAAAGAAACATAGCTCCCAAAAAGCAAAGCAAATACAGATTAAGTGGTTAAAAAAAAGTGTGTATATGTTACTACTGTGTGTGTGGGTGGAATATATATACCTATGCGTGAAGTCAATGATAAAATCACAGACAGAAAGACCACACCAGTGCCTAGGAATGCTCCTGAGGAAGGAGACCGGCTGCCTGGAGCACAAGATGAGAGACAGACCACCTCTTCACTCTGCCTTCTTTCATCCCCTTTAAACTGTTGATGACACAAAAGGAACATTTAAGTTTTTAAATACCTGGGTTGAGCTCTTGACTGTGATATTTTCTAGCTGTGGGACTTGGGGAAACTACCTGAACTTTACAGAAGTTGGCTTTCTAATCTATAAAAAAGATAGCCTACATCATAAATATACTTATATGGAATTTTTAAAATTCAGGTGGAATGTAGAGCAAATTGAAAATTTCTTCAGACCCCTGGCTTTAATTGTCTGTGGTAAATAGCAATTTGTTTTTTTTTTTTAATTTTTTTTAGGCATTAGCTGGCTGCAGCTACCTTTTTTTTTAATTGTTAATGTTGCAGTTATTTATTATGTAATTCACTATAATTATTTATTAAATATTGTATTATAATCTATTAAATCCTTACTATATGCCAACCTCATCATTAAGTCACACTTTTCTCATTTCGTGAAATATACCTTACTCCCCAATTTTGTAGATGAAGAAACTGAAACCCAAAGCTAAGTCTGAACACTAGTCTAATTCTAAAGCACCTTCTCCAATCAATGTATTTTCTTTTTACTCTTTGATTCCAGCAAATCCCTCACAGTAAAGTTTGGGCAGTATCATTCTGCTTTCCTTCATTTTGTCTTACCTTTTCCTTTTAATTAGAGGATAACTGCTTTACAGTGTTGTGTTGGTTTCTGCCGTAGAACAACTATATGAATCAGCCAGACGTACACAGATGTCCCCTTCCTCTTGAACCTTCCCTCCGATTCCCCACTGAGTCCACCCCTCCAGGTTGTCACAGAGCCTTGGATTGAGCTCCTTGTATTATATAGCAACTTCCCACTTGCTATCTACTCTACACATGGTTTTGTATACCTTTTTTAAAATTTTGGATTTATTCATTTTTAATTTTACTTTAAAATACTGTATTGGTTTTTATACGTTTTAATGCTACTCTTTCAATTCGTCCCACCCTCTTCTTCCCCCACTGGGTCCACAAGCCTGTTCTCTATTGCTGCCCTGCAAATAGGTCCATCAGTATCATTTTTCTATATTCCGTATGTATGTGTTAATATATGATATTTGTTTTTCTCTTTCTGACTTATTTCACTCGTTTAACAGGCTCTAGGTTCATCCACCTCATTAGAACTGACTCAAATCCATTCCTTTTATGGCTGAGTAATATTCTATTGTATATATGTTCCACAATCTTTTTCTCCACTCATATGTCAATGGACATGTAGGATGCTTCCATGTCCTGGCTATTGTAAATAGTGCTGCAATGAACACTGGGGTACATGTGTCTTTTTGAATTATGAAGTTTTCTCAGGGTATATGCCTTGTAGTGGGACTGCTGTATTGTATGGCTACCACAGTTATTTGATTATTGTTTTTACTTGTAACACCAGACATGTTCATTGTCTATGTGGGATGTAAATTATAGGTGATGTATTTATGTCACAATAGCACTCTCAATATAAGTAATTCCTTATCCAACTGACACATTTTCTTGACTAATAACTCTAATTTTCCTTGGGTGAAATATACCAATTAAAAATATTTATCTTTTCACACCAGTTTGAGGCCACAAAAGGCCCTTAGGATGCAGTTTTGGTCAATGGACTTCAAGAAGATGCTGGGCTAGACTTCTATTAATAGCAAAGTGGAAATCCTGTTTGAAAGGAAATGCACCTTGTTTGCTCTGTCTTTATTTGGTCTTTAGCCTTTCTCTCTTTTTCCTTTTCTTTGTGATATGATAATGGATACGTGGATATGTGACTTTGGTCTTGTGAACACTGGAATGAAAGCTACAGCCACAGGTGATAGAGCAGGACAATGGAAGGGGCACGGGTGTCTGGTGACATGGCTAGGACTTTCATGTGGATTGTCTACCCACGCCCTTCTTACTGTGTAAGACAAATACACTCAATTTTTTCTAAGTAAAAAAATTAATATGTATATCCCATTCTAAAAAATGAGTCTACAATAAAATTTAAACAGGGAAAATAATAAGTGTATTTTAAATGATGAAGTTTTTATGGCTGATTTGAGATGTTATGTGGCAGAAACCAATAAAACATTGTAAAGCAATTATCCTCCAATTAAAAAAAAAAGGATAAATTTCTCCAGTGCAGCCCCTTCTACTACTTTGTTCTTAGAAAGCTAACAGTCCAGTCCTCTGGCAGAAGGCTGATTCTTCTCCTTAGGACTAACAGACGTAGATGTTTGGGAATTCCTCAACAAAAAAGCCAGTTCAATCCCTAATCATTAGACTGTACAGAGTCAGTAAAGCCATAAAGTAACTATGCACACACAAATCTTTCAATTAGTGTTTGTAGTGAAGGCTAAAAAGTCTTTAAAGGGAGAAAACAGAGATAAATTGCTTTTCCATTCTTCTGTAAAAAATATGTGCATGTGCAATTTTATTTTAAAAATTAACATGTAACTCAAATAAAAACATACATAATAATAATCTTGTAAAATATAAATTTAAAATGTTTAAAGTCAGACTAAGAAAAATAAAAATTACCACAGAAATACCAAGAGGGAAAACACACAATTATGCAGGCTATACAGTCCCAAAACAAGATGGTACAGAATGTGAGCTTCATGGTGAAAATGAAATGAGGAATAGGATTTTTTCTATACAGTTTCTCTCATACTTGAACAGAAAACATAACAATTTCCTAGAATAAGCAAAACATCTCCATACGCTGCTCATGATAAAATTTTCACATGGAGTTTGATACTGTTATTATTATTTATAAGCAGTACATACCCAAAACAATGCCACTGACACGGTATTTCCCAGTGTGCTCAGGCTCTGGTTCTGTAAGGATGAGATCTTCTACAGCTCCCTCCTGAACAGTAAGCAGCGGTGTATTTAGGATTTCTTTCTATCGAAAGAGAATGCAAGTTGAAAATAACTTCTTGTTAAAAATAACTTTCATGTTAAATAATCACTACAGTCTTTCCTGTTTTCATGCCCTGTTCTTACCTGCATGTTCTGCTTATAAAGCTTCCTATCAATTTGAGCTCTCAGACCCCAAACAGCTGGCCCCTTGCGCCGATTTAATACTTTGTAATGTATACCAGACTGGTCACAGATTCGAGAACACAGGCCATCCAAGGCATCGACTTCCCTCATTAAATGCCCCTTTCCAATGCCACCAAAGGAAGGATTACAGGACATCTGACCTAAAGAGAACAGACATAAAATAAATATATGAGCATCTTGCACATAATGCGTGTTTGAAAGGGAAATGTCTGTACAAGTGACTAGAATCATGTGATTAAAAATAAAAAAACCTGATGCAAACACTAAAACTGCTGAAGTCCCAGTGGGATGCAAGAGTTATTCAGGGCATCTTGGAAGACAAACCATTGCTGGACGTTTCTTTTGAATCTTTCTCTTGTACATATTTTTAGCACTTCATTACGTTGCCTCTTCCTTTACAATGTGATTTTGAAAACGTTATCTCATGAAACCTTCCTAAATCAAGCATAATTTAAGAAATTTCTTTGTACTGGTTCACAGTTATAATTAATTATGTCTTCCATAAAGGCCATCTGCTGATCCTGGGACCAGCATTTAGGCCTCCAAAAGTCTTCATGGTGTCCAGAGGGAGGCTGAATAGTGCTGTCATTATGAGTGTGGGTTAGTAGCAAGGCAAGAGTTCTGGTTCAGTTCCTATATTTACCACTTATAAGCTCTATGTGATCTTGGCAAGTTGTCTAATATTCTGTATCTCAGTGTCCCTACAGCAAAAACAGGGATGACAGCTGCATAGATTATTTTCCCCCTTCCTTTGATATAGAACCACTGTTTATTTAGGTAAATACTCTTCCTGATGAGGCTTTGTGATTGGGGAGTGTGACCTAAACTTAGTTTAGGGATAAATCTTTATTGATCTAAAGTAATCCTGTTCCTGCTTGCCAGTGAGTGGTTTGGTGTTAAAAGACTTTTCTCTTTCATCATGAATGGCAAACAAGTTTGTCAAAAAGCATTATTTCCCAGGTTATTAAGAAAATACTTTCTACCTCTGACTTTAGTATGGCAGATGATATGATGAAATTGATACAGGACAATTCCTGCATTCTGTATTCCTATGGAAGTTTAGCCTTCTAAGTCAAAGCTATCTTTCTGAGAACAAGCAGAAATACTTCATACTCCACAACATCAAAGTACCTTAAAAAAATGAGACTGATTCTGAGATAGAACTGTCATTCATTAAGCTCATTTATAAGAGTTATTAAATATCTCTGAAATCCATTTATTTAAAAAGAAAACTTAGGTCACATTGTATTGGTATAAAAATATAAATACAGGTTTTGATGGGAATTCCTTTATCCTTGACAAAACTACAACACTTATACTATTATCTGATCATCTTAGTTCAATATACTTTTTTGTTCATTCAACTTTTAAAATTATTATTATTGAAACGCAGTACCTGCTTTTTACTTGGGTAATCACATAGCCTCTATCCAAAAGAATCGCTGTTAACAAAAGTATATATTTCTCCACAGTTATAAACTGAATGGTTATTTCTAAACAGTATTTCAGTACAGAAAGCATAGTTAACATTCCAATTACTGTTCCCTCGTAAGCAAAATGCACAAGGAAAGACACAGGCATGCATAATTTACAAGATAGTGTCCTGCTGCGGCTGCTGCTAAGTCACTTCAGTCATATCCAACTCCGTGCGACCCCATAGACAGTAGCCCACCAGGCTCCCCCGTCCCTGGGATTCTCCAGGCAAGAACACTGGAGTGGGTTGTCATTTCCTTCTCCAACGCATGAAAATGAAAAGGGAAAGTGAAGTCGCTCAGTCCTGTCCGACTCTCCGCGAAACCATGGACTGAAGCCTACCAGGCTCCTCCGCCCATGGGATTTCCCAGGTAGGAGTACTGGAGTGCGGTGCCATTGCCTTCTCCGAGATAGTGTCCTAGCTGGCCCTAGCTGGCATCTATGATGATGCCAGAGAGGGGTCTTGCTTTAAATTATGGCCGTCCAGCCACTGCTTGTGAAGTGCCAAAAAGCACAGTCGGGTCCTAACCATAAAACTGGGGAATAAACATTCAGTATGAATATAAAATACAATTTTAAAAATAGCCTTGTTCTTGAAAAGGGTTTCACAAAATCTGGAGAAAAACACAATGGGTCTTTAATAAACGAGTACTAATAACGTTGATTCACTCTTTAACCGAGGCAACAGCTAGTAAAGGGAAAAAGGCAACACTGAAATAAAATATCACCAGTATTCTTAAAAATTTGTTCTTTTCTTATGATACCTCTCCCCCAACCCTCCTCCAACTAATTACTNTACCTCTGACTTTAGTATGGCAGATGATATGATGAAATTGATACAGGACAATTCCTGCATTCTGTATTCCTATGGAAGTTTAGCCTTCTAAGTCAAAGCTATCTTTCTGAGAACAAGCAGAAATACTTCATACTCCACAACATCAAAGTACCTTAAAAAAATGAGACTGATTCTGAGATAGAACTGTCATTCATTAAGCTCATTTATAAGAGTTATTAAATATCTCTGAAATCCATTTATTTAAAAAGAAAACTTAGGTCACATTGTATTGGTATAAAAATATAAATACAGGTTTTGATGGGAATTCCTTTATCCTTGACAAAACTACAACACTTATACTATTATCTGATCATCTTAGTTCAATATACTTTTTTGTTCATTCAACTTTTAAAATTATTATTATTGAAACGCAGTACCTGCTTTTTACTTGGGTAATCACATAGCCTCTATCCAAAAGAATCGCTGTTAACAAAAGTATATATTTCTCCACAGTTATAAACTGAATGGTTATTTCTAAACAGTATTTCAGTACAGAAAGCATAGTTAACATTCCAATTACTGTTCCCTCGTAAGCAAAATGCACAAGGAAAGACACAGGCATGCATAATTTACAAGATAGTGTCCTGCTGCGGCTGCTGCTAAGTCACTTCAGTCATATCCAACTCCGTGCGACCCCATAGACAGTAGCCCACCAGGCTCCCCCGTCCCTGGGATTCTCCAGGCAAGAACACTGGAGTGGGTTGTCATTTCCTTCTCCAACGCATGAAAATGAAAAGGGAAAGTGAAGTCGCTCAGTCCTGTCCGACTCTCCGCGAAACCATGGACTGAAGCCTACCAGGCTCCTCCGCCCATGGGATTTCCCAGGTAGGAGTACTGGAGTGCGGTGCCATTGCCTTCTCCGAGATAGTGTCCTAGCTGGCCCTAGCTGGCATCTATGATGATGCCAGAGAGGGGTCTTGCTTTAAATTATGGCCGTCCAGCCACTGCTTGTGAAGTGCCAAAAAGCACAGTCGGGTCCTAACCATAAAACTGGGGAATAAACATTCAGTATGAATATAAAATACAATTTTAAAAATAGCCTTGTTCTTGAAAAGGGTTTCACAAAATCTGGAGAAAAACACAATGGGTCTTTAATAAACGAGTACTAATAACGTTGATTCACTCTTTAACCGAGGCAACAGCTAGTAAAGGGAAAAAGGCAACACTGAAATAAAATATCACCAGTATTCTTAAAAATTTGTTCTTTTCTTATGATACCTCTCCCCCAACCCTCCTCCAACTAATTACTTCTGTCAACAGCAGCACAATTCGTGGTCCACAGAATAGTCGAGACCAGAGTTCTGGCCTGGTCCCGCCTGATCTGCGAAACACAGGCTAAAACAACATTCGGTAGGATTCTCACCAGAGTAACGGGAGGAAAAGGCACTGGGAGGGGGAGGACCCTGGCAGCGAGCGTCTCTCTGCAAGCCTCACATCGCGCCACTCACCGATGGTGTCCACTCGGTGCGTGAGCAGCAGAGTCCGGGAGCCGCACCGAGCTGCTGCGGCGGCGGCTTCGGTCCCGGCGTGTCCTCCGCCGATGACCACTACGTCGAAGTGCGGCGTCCACGGCGCCGCGCTGTCACCGCCGAACCGGACAGACGCAAGGTACTGTTTGGTGAGGGAAGCCGCGACCCGGCGGCCACCGCCTCGGATACAGAACATTGCCGGAGAAACGCAGAGTCTGTAACTCGGATCCTGACACTAGCGAGGGGAAAACACTTAGGAGAGAAAGCCGTCAGGGAGCAGCCATCTTGCTATGATGTCACTGCGTCACGTCTACGTCCAGCGTCGCCGCTGATTGGCAGTTTGGCGCGACTTTCCTGGCGCAGCGCGTTGGAGTGTGTGCAAGTGGATTGGTGCGTGTGTACCTCGATTCTTGCCTGGCGGAGGTTGTTGGATTACCTATAGTTGGAGAACGGGACGACAGAGGATGAGATGGTTGGATGGCATCACCGACTCAATGGACATGGGTTTGGGTGGACCCCGGGAGTTGGTGATGGCCTGGCGTGCTGCGGTTCATGGGGTCGCAAAGAGTCCGACACGACTGAGCGACTGAACTGAACGTTTCTTGCCTGGCGGAGGAGGCTGTTGGATTACCTGTGGTTCTGGATTTGGGGTAGGGGGAGAGTTCTATTCAGTCATCTTTTGTTCTTTTCAGCGTATTGCTGCCCTAATCACCAGGTGACTGCCTACAGCCTACAAACAAAATTTAGGTCCCTTTGCTTTATATGAGTCTTTGAAGTTTGTGGTGCAGCCATCACCTTGCCTTCTGTTTATGAAGATTGGGATAGATTCCAGAGACATTCAAACGTATTTGTGGATGAAAGGTTCATGAGGGCTAGTTAGAAGAACTGAAGGGTTGAAGGTTAAATGTCCAATCTTTTGGAACTGATAGTTTTAAAACCTCTATGTGGTCAGGTACATCTCCTGCTCTGTGTGCATGCCCTAGTCAACCAGTGTCTACCTCACCTACACCCTACTCACATGACTGACTTTCCTACATACTCTTGCCCCAGGCCTTGGCTGGTGACCGCTGAGCCTGATGAGGGGGTCATGTCCCAGTTACTTCACCATGTAACTGCTAACCTTTCCCTTCCACTGGGAGGGAATTCTGCTGCTGTGGTCTGTCCCCCCTCCAAGGTACGCAGTGGGGTGTCGCTTGAGGACCTTGCTGCAGACAAGCAAGCATTCCCTGTCCCTTAAATCATTGATGTCTCTGTGCTGACTCCAGGCTGTTTCTTCAGTTTTGAAGCAGTGCAAACACACCCTGGTTGGGGAGAGGAGGGTAGTGTGCAACCCAACACCTTTAGAGAGGAAACTTTTCACTGGTTGGATTGTGAAATGATCCATATGGCTGTTTTATTATTGATTATTAATATCTATCGAATACAGAGTTTTTGTCATTACATTATTAGTATTTTTTATACACAGTTGAAAGCTTACAGAAATACAAAACTTTGAGAGTTAAGGAACTTGTAACTTCCATTGGGCCTTCGGACTTTCATCTCTGTAATAATTGTCAGCATTTTGTTGCAAATACCTTCTAATTTTTATTTATTAAAATAAAGACTGCACCAGGTCTTATTTGTGGCATGCGAACATAGCTGTAGCATGTGGAATCCAGTTCCTCTGACAGGGATCAAACCCAGCCCCCTGTGTTGGGAGCGTGGTGTTTTAGCCACTGGACCACCAGGAAAGTCCCAGTGTCTCATTTTTTATAGTTATACTAATGCTACTATTATTTTGCACAGGTAATATATTACATGTGATTATATTGTTTTTTAGTTTGCTACTTTTTTAAACATTTTTTTTTACTATCTATGCCAATATATATGAATCTATCTCACTTTTTAGTGATATAGTCAGTTGTTTATATGAAACAGTTTATTTTTGAGCGGATGGCTACAGCAGTTGATTGCTAGATGGTGGACATTCCTGGTTTCCATCCTGCGTTCCCTCAGGGCTCACCATCCAGATATGTGGTGGCTTGATGGCTCCAACATCCTTTGTTTACTGATATGGCAGGCAGCACTCTTAGTTCACATTTCTAATTTTTTGAAATTATGATCATCTTTGTACATATATCTTTTAAAAGTTATGGGACTCTTGGGCTTCCTTGGTGGCGCAGTGGTAAAGAACCCACCTGCCAATGCAGGGGCCATGAGTTTGATCCTTGCCTAATCCAGGAGGATCGCACCTGCCACAGAGCGACTAAGTCCATGCACCACAACTACTGGAAGCCTATGCACTGCAACTTGAGAGTAGTCCCTACTTGCCGCAACTAGAGAAAAAGCCCTCACAGCAATGAAAACTCAGCAGAGCCAAAAATAACGGAATAAAAACTATTAAAAAAAGTTATGGGACTCATTATAAGTGAAAATTCTGGGTAAAAGGACTCCTCAGTGTTTAAAATTTTCATAACTACTAAATTAACTTTCTAAAATCTTTGTGTCAGGTTGCATGGTCAGTGTAAGATTATGTCATCTCATCGTAGCCAGCACTGGATTTTAATTAAGTTTTAATTATAAATGTATTTTCATTATCTTTTAATGAAAATATGGTCATACTGTGATCTATATACACTGTTTTGTAACCTAATTTTGCACATAGTAGTTCATCATGGACATTTTTCTATGCCAAGGAATACAGGTTTATGTCATTTTCAAGGCTACACAATGTACTGTTTTATTAATAAGTATTTTAAAATTAGTAGCTTGAGCCTTTGATTAGAGAATCACAGGCCTACATTTTCAATTTGACCATTCCTTTCACATGGTGTATATTTATTTATTTATTTTTAACTATTTATTTGTTTATTGGCTGTGCTGGTCTGTGCTGCTGTGTGGGCCTTCCTCTATTTGTGGCCAGCAGGGGCTGCTCTCTAGTTGCAGTGCACAGGCTTCTCATTGTGGTGACTTCTCTTGATGTAGAGGACAGGCTTTAGGCTTCAGTATTTGCAGCTCCTGGACTCTGGAATAAAGCCAAAGTGAGCTGCAATTACAGAGGGCATGATCCTGCCCACGGCAGATGATAGGAAATGCTTGCTTCTTAAAATAATTGATTTATGAAATGGACTTGAAGTCAGTCATCCTAAAAGGAAAGCACAGTTGTTGGATTCCTTATTATCTGGCCTCCAAATACCTTCTTAGTCTTTTTTCTTTTGCATTTTCTGTAATACATTTTTCCTTTAACCCTTGCCCTGCACCCACATCTCCCCATAAACTTTATGGTATTTCATGCTTAAAAAAAGAAGAATAGCATTCAGCAGAAAAGGAAGTTAATTGTAGGCAAGAACGTGGACATTTGTATGTTAATACTTTCCCCTTCACAGCTGTTTTCTTTTTTTTTTGTAATACTGGATTATAACATTATGTGCTTCACCTGTACCATATTATGGGCTTCCCAGGTGGCACTGGTGATGGAGAATCCACCTACCAATGCAGGAGACACAAAAGATATAGTTTCAATCTGTTGGGCCCCTGGAAGAGGAAACAGCAACTCACTCCAATATTCTTGCCTGGAGAATTCTGTGGACAGAGTAATGGGCTACAATTCATGGGGCTGCAGAGAGTCAGACACAGCTGTGGAACTGAGCACAGGTACCACACTGTATTTCTTCTCTGTATACACTACAGAAGGGTACTCACCACCAAAAGTTTAGTCTCCATCAGTCACCATACAGTTGACCCTCTTTACCCACTCACTTTCCCTCCACTCCCTTTTCCCTCTGGTAACCAATACTCTGCTCTGTATATCTGTGTGGTTTTGTTTGGTTTGGTTAGTTCACTTATTTTGGTTTTTTAAAATTCCACCTATGAATAAAATTCATATGCTGTTTGTCTTTCTCCATCTGACTTATCTCACTTTGCATAATATCCTCAATATTATTGCAAATGGGAAGATTTCATCTTTTAATGACTGAATAGTATTCCATTGTACATACAGACCCATCTTTATTCATTCATCTGTCAATGGGCACTTAGGTTGTTTCCGTATCTTGCCTGTTGTTAATTTTAATAATACTGTGGTGAACATAGGGGTACATATCTTTTCAAATTAGTGTTTTTTTAAAAATTCATCAGATAAATACCCAGAAGTGAAATAATGGGATCATATGGTACTTCCTTGGGTTTCCCTGGTGGCTCAGATGGTAAAGAATCTGCCTGCAATACGGGAGACCTGGGTGTCAGGTTGAACCTTGTATCTTCATTTTGTCAATCCCCTGCCACTCTATTATGTGGAAACTGCAGGAAACGTCTTCCTGCAATGTTCCTCCAGCAATTTCTACTGAGAAAAGTTACCATAGTGGGCAGTTTCAAAGAGAAATGCTTGGGCTTCCCTGGTGGCTCAGTTGTAAAGAACCTGCCGGCCAATGCAAGAGACACTGGTTTGACCCCTGGTCCAGGAGTATCCCACATGCCACGGAGCAACTAGGCCCATGCACCACAACTAGTGAGCCCAGGCTCTAGAGCTGGGAGCTGCAACTATTGAGCCCATGTGCCACAACTACTGAAGCCCACACGCCTAGAGCCCATGCTCTGCAACAAGAAAAGCCACAGCAATTATAAGCTTGAGCATTGCAACCAGAGAGTAGACCCAGCAAAGGCAAAAATTTTTCTTAAATATATAATTAATTTAAAATGAATACAAGAGGAATGCTTAGAGGAATTCTGTTTATTATAAGCTTTTATTGAAGGGCGTGTTTGAAGCTGAGAGGCATTAAGGGGATAACCCACCCTTTTCCCCTGGGTATCCCCTCCTTTAACTTTTGCTCAAGTGTCATTCTCTCACTATTTTACTGAGAATGAAAGTTGCTCAGTCTTGTCTGATTCTTTGGGACCCCATGGGCTATACAGTCTGTGGAATTCTCTAGGACAGAATACTGGAGTGGGTAGCCTTTCCCTTCTCCAGCCCAGGGATCAAACCTAGGTCTCCCACACTGCGGGTGTATTCTTTACCAGCTGAGCCACAAGGAAAGCTGGAGAATATTGGAGTGGGTAGCCTATTGCTTCTCCAGCAGGTCATCCTCACCCAAGAACAGAACTGGGGGTTCTCCTACATTGCAGGTGGATTCTTTACCAATTGAGCTATCAGGAAAACAACAGAATTGGAAGGACTAGAGATCTCAAGAAAATTAGAGATACCAAGGGAACATTTCATGCAAAGATGGGCTCGATAAAGGACAGAAATGGTATGGGCCTAATGGAAGCAGAAGATATTAAGAAGAGGTGACAAGAATACATGGAAGAACTATACAAAAAAGATCTAAATGACCCAGATAACCACAATGGTGTGATCACTCACCCAGAGCTAGATATCCTGGAGTCCGAAGTTAGGTGGGCCTTAGGAAGCATCAAACATAGCTAGTGGAGGTGATGGAAGTTCAGTTTTCAAGTCCTGAAAGATGACACTGTGAAAGTGCTCTACTCAATATGCCAGCAAATTTGGAAAACTCAGCAGTGGCCACAGAACTGGAAAAGGTCAATTTTCATTCCAATCCCAAAGGAAGGGAATGCCAAAGAATGTTCAAACTACTGCACAATTGCACTCACCTCACATGCTAGCAAAGTAATGCTCAAAATTCTCCAAGCCAGGTTTCAACAGTACATGAAGCAAGAACTTCCATATGTTCAAGCTGGATTCAAAAAAGGCAGAGGAACCAGAAATCAAATTGCCAACATCCGTTGGATCACCAAGAAAGCAAGAGAGTTCCAGAAAAACACCTATGTCTGCTTTATTGACTACCCCAAAGCCTTTGACTGTGTGGATCACAACAAACGGACTGGTTCCAAACTGAGAAAGGGAAAGGAGTACATCAAAGCTGTATATTGTCACCCTGCTTATTTAATTTATATGCAGAGTACATCATGTGAAATGCCAGGCTGGGTGAAACACAAGCTGGAATCAAGACTGCTGGGAGAAATATCAATAACCTCAGATATGCAGATAACACCACCCTTATGGCAGCAAGCAAAGAGGAACTGAAGAGCCTTTTGATGAAAATGAAAGGAGAGTGAAAAAGCTGGCTTAAAACTCAACATTCAGAAAACTAAGATCATGGCATCTGGTCCCATCACTTCATGGCAAATAGATGGGGAAACAATGAAAACAGTGACAGACTTTATTTTCTTGGGCTCCAAAATCACTGCATATGGCGACTGCAACTATGAAATCAAAAGATGCTTGTTCCTTGGAAGAAAAGCTATGACCAACATCGACAGCTTATTAAAAAGCAGAGACATTGCTTTGCTGACCAAGGTCAAAGCTTGGTCAAAGCTTCTTTCATAGCTTCTAGTCAAAGCTATGGTTTTTCCAGCAGTCATGTTTGGATGTGAGAGTTGGACCATAAAGAAAGCAAGCTGAGCGCTTTTGAAATGTGGTTTGGAGAAGACTCTTGAGAGTCACTGGGACTGCAAGGAGATCCAACCTGTCAATCCTAAAGAAAATCAGTCCTGAATATTCATTGGAAGGACTGATGCTGAAGCTGAAGCTCCAATACTTTGGCCACCTGATGGGAAGAGCTGACTCATTGAAAAAGACCCTGATGCTGGAAAAGATTGAAGGCAGGAGAAGGTGACGACAGAGGATAAGATGGTTGGATATGAGTTTGAGCAAGCTCCAGGAGTTGGTAATGGACAGGGAGGCCTGGCATGCTGCAGTCCGTGGGGTTGCAAAGAGTCAGATATGAATGAGCAACTGAACTGAACTGAACAGTATTAGTATTGTATGATTCCTCATTCCTGATTTTTCTTGCACTATTTTTTTTCCTGTTATTTCTTGCACTGTTTTCCCCTGGTAGCTCAGACAGTAAAGAGGCTGCCTGCAAGGTGGGATCCCTTGAGTCCTACCTTGGGGATCTCCAAGAGCCCCTGGAGAAGGGAATAGCTACCCACTCCAGTATCCTTGGACAGAGGAACCTGGCAGACTATAGTACATGGGGTCTCAAACAGTCGGACATGACTGAGCAACTAACATTTCACTTCAACCCTAAATGGTCCCATATTCCATATGTTATTTAGGTTTCCTTGGTGCCTCAGGTGGTAAAGAATCTGCCTGCAATGCAAGAGACTGTGTTTGATCCCTCAGTCGGAAAGATCCCCTGCAGAAGGAAATGGCAACCCACTCTAGTATTCTTGCCTAGAGAATTCCATGGAGCCTGGTGGGCTACAGTCCATGGGATCCCATAGTTAGACATGACTGAGCATCTTCCACTTTTTAAAATACCGCTCATCATTTTCTGTGATACGGAGTAATTTATGTATGTATTATTTTATTGTGTGTTTTTCCCTGCCAGAGTGCAAGCTCTAGGAGGGCAAGATCTTTGTTTATCAGTATATTGTGAGAGCCTATGGTTGAGCTTGGCACATAGTATTTGTGCCAAATATTTGTTGAATAATTACTGAGATAAACATGGGACACAAAAGAAAATATATAAAATCATCTAGGTAAAATATATACCCACAAGCAAATCTCTTGTTTTTTCCTACCTGATAAAGTCCAAACTCCATATAGTCATTCCTTCTGTGATTTGGACATTGCTCAAGACTGAGCAAGGAATAAGTTTTCCTTTTTTGACAGGTCAGCAGAAGAGGTACTTGATTGTGGTCTTGTGGCCTGTTGCTTGCACGCTTTTGGTTAAGCTAACACTAGTGCACTTTGAAAACAGCTAGAAGACAGCATTCTCCACTACTCTTGCCTGGAAAATCCCATGGACAGAGGAGCCTGGTAGGCTGCAGTCCATGGGGTCTCAAAGAGTGGGATACGACTGAGCGACTTCACTTTCACTTTTCACTTTCATGCATTGGAGAAGGAAATGGCAACCCATTCCAGTGTTCTTTTCTGGAGAATCCCAGGTACGGGGGAGCCTGGTGGGCTGCCGTCTACGAGGTCACACAGAGTCAGACACGACTGAAGTGACTTAGCAGCAGCAGCAGCAGAAGACAGCATTAAGCCGGCTACCTCGGCATTTACAGGATTTCAGGACAGGCATGGAGCCCTTGGAGGACAAAAACACAATCACAGAGCAGAGGTCTTCAGTGTGGAAGAGGCATACTCTTGCACATCCTGGAAGACAGTCCAGGGGACCTGCAATTTTAAGGAAATGGCTTTCAACTTTCAGCTTCCGTTTTACTCTTCCCTGAAATTGGTCTGCTTGAGAAGTCTGACTACACACTAGTGCTCCTTCCATTTTACAAAAGAAAGACATCTTTTAAAATTCAGAGAAGGATGTATCAAAATACTGGTTTCAAGGAAAACTTTTAGAAAAGTAATCAAGGCATTTTGTCCCTTGACAGATGAATGGAAAAAATATGTGTTACATACATATCTATCAGTTCAGTCAGTCGTGTCAGACTCTTTGAGACCGCATGGACTGCACCACATCAGGCCTCCCTGTCCATCACCAACTCTGGACTTTGCTCAAACTCATGTCCATTGAGTTGGTGATGCCATCCAACCATCTCATCCTCTGTCATCCTCTTCCCCTCTACATACATATAACACAATGAAATTATTCAGCCTTAAAAAGGAAGGCTGAAACGTGCTACAACATAGAGAAACCTTGAGGACTTTATTATTGAATAAGCTCATCATGAAAGGAAAAATATGATTCCACTTACATAAGGAACCTAGATGGACAGATTAGAGACAGAAGGGTGCTTTCCAGAAGTCAGAGCAAGCAGGAGGGAATGGGGTGTTAGTTTAATGGGTAGAGTTTCAGTTTTTCAAGATGAAGAATTCTTGAGACTGATGGTGGTGATAATTTCACCCTGAACTGTACACTTAAAATGGTTAGGATGGTTAAAAAAAAGTACCAAGGCATGCTAAACCTAGGACTTTTATCAAATATGTATTTCTGTAAAGGACTTGACTTTAGAAATCGATACTTGAAAGCCTGTATTGAAATACTATGGAATCACAACGGCTGAAGCAGTATTAATTATTTAAAAATATAAGTGCCAATGTTTGATGGGCTTTTGAGAATCAGTGGATAAAACTCACCAATAAGAACTTTACACTTTGATTGTGGGTGCTTTTAAAACGATAAGTTTTTAAAAAAGGTTAAGTAATATTTATTCCACATTCAATCCATATTATTCAATCCAATTATTATTCAATATTCAATCTATATGATTCCACCTAGTAGAAAAAATCCGTTTACTATTAATAAGAAAATCCTTTACTTAAACTTGCATTTAGAAAGTTGCTCCGTCAAGTTCAATGTGTGAGATAGTTTTTGCCAAATGTTTTTAGGCTATACGCCATTAAACGCCTCTCGCTTTCAAAGCTCGGGAAGCTCTTTTGCGCTTTCCTCGGTTCGGTTCTGACTAGTTCCCAAGCCACAAGGCAGCGCTAGTCGCAAGGAAATCCAGCGTACACCCGCGCGCGCCCTTCTGAGGCGGGGGCGTGCCTCCGCGTGACCACCCCGCCCCGCCAGGTTTTCTGCGCGTGCGCCTCACCGCGTCAATTCCCGCCACGTTTTTAAGTTTCATTTCCTACCGCGATTGCCGGTTCCTCCTCCCGCGCGGCCTGTTCCTGGAGCTGGTCTCCCTCAGGGAAACGAGAGGACGCTAGCTATGGCCCCACCGCGGGGAAAGGCGACGCGGAGAGCTTCGGAAACCGCCTCCGGGGTCTCGGCGCCGGGTGTGGAGGGCGGAGCGTCCGCAGAGCCCAGCGAGCCCGCGGCTGTCCCCGAGGCCGCTCGGCCCGGCGCGCGCAGGTGCGGTCCCGCTGGGGCGTCGGGCTCCCGGAGGGAGAAGAGCCGCCTGGATCCTCCGGAGAAGCCGCAGGTGCGCGCGCGGGCGGCCCGCGCCGAGGACCAGGTGGAGGGCCCGGCGGCCCTGACCGCGGACGCAGAGCCTCCCGCGGTCCCCGGTCACCCCCTGCCCAGGGCTACCGCTCGCAGCCGGGCGACCGCGAGCTCCGCTCGGGCGCGGAGACCCCAGTCCGGGCCCCCGGAAGGCCCCGGCCCGTGGGCCCCCGCTCCGCATCTTGGGCGAAGGGAGGAGGCGCCCGGAGCCTGGAAGCCCCGGGCAGTGCTGGAGAAGTTGAAGCTGAGCCGTCCGGAGATATCCATGGCGGTAGAGATGGTGAACAGGCTGGTGGACCACCTGCTGCGGCGGCTGAACAGCTGCGAGTCGGAGTTCAAAGGCGTCGACCTGCTCCGCACCGGGAGCTACTACGAGCGCGTGAAGGTGAGCCGCCGGGTGCCTCTTCCGCAGTTGCCGGGCGAATACCCACCTCCTGCGCACCCCTCACTTCGCTTCGGAAGTAATGCTTGAGTGGTCTGTGACACTTGATAAAACGCTGATTTGTTTTGGCTTTCCATCTAGATTGTAAACTGCACCGTCAGAGAATGTTTTACACCATTTTGAACCCTATACGGCTGCTCATTGTTACTGGTCACAACTTGGAACCCTATATGGCTGCTCATTTTTTTGGTGTGGACTCAGTGCTATTTGAAGTTCATTGTTGAAGCTGAAACTCCAATATTTTGACCACCTGGAAGAGCTGACTCATTTGAAAAGACTCTGATGCTGGGAAGGATTGAAGGGTGGAGGAGAAGGGGACGACAGAGGATGAGATGGTTGGATGGCATCACCGATTCAGTGGGCATGAGTCTGAGTAAACTCCAGGAGTTGGTGATGGACAGGGAGGCCTGGTGTGCTGCATGCAGTCCATGGGGTTGCAAAGAGTCGGACACGACTGAGTAACTGAACTGAACTGTGCTGTTTGAGCTTCCCTGGTTAGCACAATGGTCAAGAATCCTCCTGCCAATGTGGGAGACTTGAATTCGATCTCTGTATGGCGAAGATGCCCTGGAGTAGTAGTTGTTCGGTCACTAAGTCGTGTTTGTCTGACTCTTTGCCACACCATGGACTGCAGCGCACCACCCCGTCCACCATCTCTGGGAGTCTGTTCAAACTCCTGTCCATTGATTGTGTGATGCCATGGAACCATCTCATCCTCTGCCTCTCCCTTCTCCCCCTGCCCTCAATTTTTCCCATCATCAGAGTCTTTTCTAATGAGTCAGCTCTTCCAGGTGGCCAAAGTATTGGAGCTTCAGCTTTAGCATCAGTCCTTCTAATGAATATTCAGGGATGATTTACTTTAGGGTTGACTAGTTTGATTTCTTTGCTGTCCAAAGGACTCTCAAGAGTCTTCTCCAGGACCACAGTTTGAAAGCGTCAGTTCTCCACAGGTCCAACCTTCTTTAAGGTTCAACCCTCCCATCCATACATGACTACTGGAAAAAGCATAGCTTTGACTGGATGGACTTTTTTTTGGCAAAGTGATGTTTCTGTTTTTTAATACGCTGTCTAGGTTGGTCATAGCTTTTCTTCCAAGGAGCAAGTATCTTTTAATTTTATGGCTGCAGTCACTGTCCACTGTCTTGATTTTGGAGCCCAGGAAAATAAAATCTGCCGCTGTTTCTATATATTCTCCTTCTACTTGCTATGAAGTGATGGGACCGGATGCCATCATCTTAGTTTTCTTAATGATGAATTTTAAGCCAGCTTTTCACTTTGCTTTCAGCTTCATGAAGAGGCTCTTTAGTTCCTCTTCATTTTCTGCCATTAGGGGGTATCATCTGCCATATAGTGATATCTGAAAGTGAAAGTGAAGTCACTGAGTCATGTCTGACTCTTTGTGATCCCATGGACTGTAGCCTATCAGTCTTCTCAGTCCATGGAATTTTCCAGGCAAGAGTACTGGAAGTTATTGATATTTCTCCCTGCAATCTTGATTCCAGCTTGAGTTTCGTCCAGCCTGTCATCAGCATGATGTACTCTTCATAGAAGTTATTTAAGTAGAGTGACAATATACAGCCTTAACATACTCGTTTCCCAGTTTGGAACCAGTCCGTTCCATGTTCGGTTCTAACTGTTGCTTCTTGACCTGCATACAGATTTCTCACGAGGCAGGTAAGGTGGTCTGGTATTCCTATCTCTTTAAGAATTTTCCACAATTTGTTGTGAACCACACAGTCAAAAGCTTTAGCATGATCAGTGAAGCAGAAGTAGATATATTTCTGGAATTCTCTTGCTTTATCTGTAATCCAGCAGAAGTTGGCAATTTGATCTCTGGTTTCTCTGCTTTTTCTAAATCCAGCTTGTACATCTGGAAGCTCTTGGTTCACTTACTGTTGAAGCCTGACTTGAAGGATCTTGAGCATTACTTTGCTAGCGTGTGAAATGGGTGTAATTGTGTGGTAGTTTGAACATTCTTTGGCATTTCCCTTCTTTGGAATTGAAATGAAAACTGATCTTTTCCAGGCCTGTGTCCATTGCTGAGTTTTCCAAATCTGCTGCCAGTTTGAGTGCAACACTTAAAACGGCATCATCTTGAAGGATTTTAAATAGCTCAGTTGGAATTCCATCATCTCCGCTAGCTTTTTTTGTAGTAATGCCTCCTAAGGCCCACTTGACTTCACTCTTCAGGATGTCTGGCTCTGGTTAGTGACCACACCATCATGGTTATCCGAGTCATTAAGACTTTTTTTTTTGGTACTGTTCTTCTGGAGTAGCAAATGGCAACCCACTCCAGTATTCTTGCCTGGAAATTTCCAAGGACTGAGGAGCCTGGCAGGCTACAGACTGTGGGATCCCAGCAGGTTGAACAGGACTGAGCAGGAATGCATGCAGTGATATTTATCACAGGAAGATGTAGTGTATGTACCTGGTTTTGGATTTTAAATGCTTTAGCACTGAAGACCACTCATAATTTCATCTAAAGCTACTGGAAAGCCAAGTGAGCAAAACTTATATCAACTATCTGTCTAGAGCATGATCCTTATTACATAAATATCAAACTGTTCAGTTCTGTGGATGGTTCAAAGGAAAAGAGAAAGTTATTAGTTAGAACTCAAGGACAATTAAGACATTTACAGAGCAGTGTCCAATCAGAATCACTCTCCTTTTTATTTATTTTTTAAAAACTTTATTTTATATTGGAGTATAGTTGATTAACAGTGTTGTGATAGTTTCAGGAGTACAGCAGAATGATTCATTTATACATATACATGTATCTATTCTTTTTCAGATTCTTTTCCCATTTAGGTTGTTATATTGAGCAGAGCTCCTTGTTATCCATTCCCAAGTCTCCTTTTAAAAATCAAGCTGATGAAAAACCCAATGAAATTTGTTTTATCTAAAAACACATATTGATTTTTAAAAATTGATTATAAAAGGTCTTCATGTTCATTTTATTTTATTTTTTTTTTCTTCATGTTCATTTTAGAGTTGACCCACTGCCTGCCCTCCAGTAGCAGACCATGGCACAGCAGTACGAACCCTCCGTACCTCTGTCCTCAGCTTCTCCCATATTTGCCACTGTTCTGTGTTGATGTCCCTGGAAAATTCAGAAAAGCACATAAAAGAACAATATAATTGCTTTTTATTTTGTTCACTGTTATTTTGGTGTATTTTTTTATGCATGCACTTGAATTTCAAAATGGGATTCCAAACTTTGTGACCTGTACCATTACTTTAAGAAGTAAAAGACACTTCTCATTAATTCTTTCACTTGGATTCATATTGATGCATTTCCATTCATGTATTTTATTATATGTAATATCAGAATCTGGGTGAAAATATGGAAATTTTCTTGTAGAAATTCCCTGTGGGATTACCAGTTCATATGTTGTTTTTGTCAATCCCCAGCACCTCACCCCCACCCCCATCTAAGCCACCATCTTTCACCTGAACTTTTGCCTTTCTGATCTCCTTATTTACCTTCTTGTAATATCTTCTCCACAGAGGCCAGAGTAAAACCTGCATTCTCAACGAACACAGTGAAATAAATCTGAACTCCTTTCTGGGATCTACATGTCCTCACAGAATCTGGGCCCTGGCCTCTTCTTCAGCTTTGTTTCATGTCATCTTCCTCTTGTCCACATGAACTTATTTTTTGCTCATTGAGCTAAAATTTTAAATGTTAAAATTTTGACAATTCCAAGTTTGAGGAAGATGTGAAGCAACTGAAACTCCCTTATGTTGATGATGGGAGGATAAATTGGTACTTCTTCTTTTGAAAACTAAAAATTTTTTCTAAAGTTAAAGGTTTGCCTGTCCTATGGTCCAGCAGTCCCATTCCTGGGTGTATAACCAATAGAAATGAGTGCCCATGGCCACCCAAAGACATATGTAAGAACGCTAAGAATAACTATAATAATTAAACTCAGAACTATTTGTAGTAAAAATTGGAAACAATATTCAACAACAGAATACATAAATCTGTTTTGGTATATTCCGTTAATTCAGTGGAATACTATAAAGAATGAGAACGAACTGCCACTATAGATAACAGTGATATGGATGAATCTCACAAACAATGATGAATGAAAGAAGTCAGATGTAAAGAGTTCCTACTATATGATTTAGTTTGTAGGATGTTTCCAAACAGGCAAACCTAACATTTGCTGTTAGAAGTCAGAGTCGTGGCTACTCTTGATGGAGGTTTCTGATCAGAAGTGGGAATGCTACTGGGCGTGGCGGTAGAATGTAGAATTTAGAATGTCCACAAGGCTCACTGTCCTTAGTGAGATTCGGCCATTTTTCTTGAATAAATCCTCCTTGGATTGTTGCAGGTCATTTGGTTAATTTACAGAGATCTGAAAAAGCTGAATTTGACCATTTCTGGAGAAGTGGATTTTCAGAGGCTTGTACTTCATTCCCACGGATGGCACGTCAAGTGTTTGTTTTACCCTTGTAGTATCTCCTAGTCAGCTTGGGCTACCATAACAAAATGTCATAGACTGAGAGGCTTAAACAACAGACATTTATTTTCTCACAGTTCTGGAGGCTGGAAGTCCATGATTAGGGTGCCAGAATGGCTAGGTTCTGGTGAGGGCTCTTAGCCTGCTTTGCAGATCTTGTCCCTGTATCCTCACCGTGTTCCTCAGCACGTGTACAGAGAGACATGACTGATCTCACTTCTTCCAGTCCTGTCAACTAAGACCCTCCCCCTTATGGTCTCATTTAACCTTCATTAATTCCTAAAAGCCCTGTCTCCTAAGTATAGTCACATTGAGGGCTAGGGCTTCAGTATATGAGTTTGGAGAGGATATAGTTCACACACCACCTGGTGCATCTCAATGTGGACTAGCCACATTGATGTGGAGGGCAAAAAACATAGGGCCACCAGATAATTGTGTTGAATAAGACAGTCCAGTACCTGTATTTGAAGCTTACCATTAATGAGTGAAAGATTTGTGCATTTAAAATATTTATTTTTATTTATTTTGCCTCCATGAGGTCTGCGTTGCAGCACGTGGGATCTTATGCGGTGGCACATGGGCTTCTCTGGAGTTGTGGTGCACAGACTAGAGTGCACAGGCTCCGTAGGTGCAGGTCTTGGGCCCAGCTGCCCCACGGCGTGTGCAGTCTTAATTCCCTGACAAGGACTGAACCCATGTGCCCTGCATTGCAAGGCAGATTCTTAACCACTGTGGAAGTCCCTGCATTTTTAATATAAGAAAGTAGTCATTGATTATAATTGCTATCATTATTATTGTGGTGATGAAGAAGATTCTTTGATGTTCTTTATATATATGATGGTATTTATTTTTTATCCATGCTGTGCAGCTTTCGATATCTTCGTTCCCCCACAAGGGACTGAACATGTGCCCTTGGCAGCAAAAACTTGGAGTCTTAACCGTAGGACTTCCAGGAAATACCATGAAGCTTTTAAAATGCTGTGGTTCAAAGACACTAATTAGTTAGTGTGTGACTTGGAGCTAGTACTCAGTTTGGGTGACAGTTAACTATAAGGCGGGGGCTCTTGATCTACTAGCTAGGAGGTAACTACACACATTTTTGAGACCAGTGACAGGAGGGTGGCTCAGTGTGTAGCTTGTGACATAAAAGGTAGCATCTTAAAGGTCTTTAATTTTATCAAGCTTTGAACTCAGGGAAAAAACTGGTACAGATTTTAAACCTTGAATAGTATTTTAAATTGTTTTTAAAAATGAGTATAAATGAGTATAGAACCTGCAAATTGAAACCAATAATATTCTCCCAGCTCTACTAGTCTCAGTGGGTATATATATTAGGAATCTCGCTTTACACAGTATGATTTTAAGTGGAAATTTCATGAAAAAGATTGTAGTGGGTTGGAAAATATTTACAAGCAAACACAATCAGTGCTATTTTTCCTGTTTCTTAGATTTCTGCTCCTAATGAATTTGATCTTATGTTCAAACTGGAGGTTCCCCGAATTCAGCTGGAAGAATATGACAACAGTAGTGCTCATTACTTTGTGAAATTCAAAAGAAATCCCAAAGGAAGTCCTCTGGATCAGTTCTTAGAAGGGGGAATCTTATCGGCTTCTAAGATGCTGTCCAGGTTTAGGAAAATCATTAAGGAAGAAATTAAAAATATTGAAGGTAAGATCTTTGACTTTTTGATTCTTTAAGGTGTAATCATACCTACTAATTTCTTCTAATCTTTTTTGGTTTCTCTGCAGCAGACTGTTGACTGCACGCATGCCAAGTCATTTCAGTCGTGTCCAACTCTTTGAGACCCTACGGAAACTGTAGCCCACCAGGCTCCTCTGTCCATGGGATTCTCCAGGCAAGAATACTGGAGTACGTTGCCATGTCCTCCACCAGGGGATCTTCCTGACTCAGGGATTGAACCCATGTCTCTTATGTCTCCTGCATTGGCAGGCGGGTTCTTTACCACTAGCACCACCTGGGAAGCCCAGACTACCTTCTAGAAACAAGTTTTTGCTTTTAATTTTAGTCTACTACATTTTCTTGGTATTCGTCCTAAATGTTGATTGACTCTATTTTGTTTGTTTTTGTTTTTTAGCTGCACCATGTGGCCCTGTAGGACCTTAGTTCCCTGATCAGGGATTGAACCTGGGCTCCTGGTGGTGAAAGCACAGATACCTAGCCACAGGACCACCAGAGAATTTCCAGTTGGCTCTGTTTTGATCTTCACTGAATATTTGCTGAGAAGCTGCCTACACCCTTGAGTGTAGGTGGTTGAGTAAAATCAATGGGACTGCCCTCCTGAATTTGCAAAAACAAATTACAGTGTGTGCTTTGAAGGGAATGAACTGGGAGATGTGGTAGCAGTTGGGATAGAGTGGGTGGTGGAGTAAAGCCCTGTGGCAGAAAAGAGCTTGATAAGCTCAAGGAGCAAAAAGAGGGCTGTGTGGACAAGGGGAGGAGTGACATGAAATGAAGTAAAAGTGGCTATGGGCCAGATTCTAGGAGGACTTGTGGATCCTGGAAAGGAGTTCAGATTTTATGCCGTGTTCCATTGAGAATTCAGGTCTTAATTAGAGGGTAATTGATTCCCTTGTGGCTCAGCTGGTAAAGAATCTGCCTTCAGTGTGGGAGACCTGGGTTCATCCCCGGGTTGGGAAGAACCCCTGGAGAAGGGAAGAGCTACCCACTCTAGTATTCTGGCCTAGAGAATTCCATGGACTGCAAGGTCCATGGGGTCACAAAGAGGTGGACACAACTGAGCGACTTCATTCATTAATGATTGATTGGCTTCATACTTTTAAAAATTTGCCCTGACTTCTGTGAAGAAGATAGTTTAAGAAGGCAGTTGGGAGTTTGGCTTTGGATAAGTTAGAGAATCCTATGGTGAAAAAGTATTGTAAAGTGAGAGGGTTCAGGAATGCTGGGGGGATGGCCTGGGGGGAAATTGCAGTATTAAGCAGAGTGGTAAGAAGAGGATCTCATTAGGGGCTGGAGAGAAGAGAGGGAGCAAAAGGAGACTATGCGTGTTCTGCAGGATTCGTCAATGTTTACAGTGCACTAACATCCAGATCATGTTTGCACTTGGTTTGTTTTATTTTGTGGGGATTGTTGGTAAGTTTGACTCAGAAGTTTCAGTGGAGTCGTCAGCACATGAGAGAGAAGGGTCGGGATGCTGTAGAGACAGCATAATGGTAACTCTCTAGAAAGTGTTGGCTGCAAAGGAAGTGGAAAGATGGGTAAGTGGGGAGGCAGCATAGATGCAGGGTCAACGGAGAGTGTCCTTTAGGATGAGAGACACTGGATCCCCTTTGTGTGAAGACAGGAATGATCTGGTAGGAGAGGAGGCCACCAATGGGAGAGGGAGCGATGGAAGGAGCGAGGTAAGAAGGAAGGGATCCAGAGACCATGTGTGGGGGTGCCTCTAAATGGTGGGTGGACACTCCTAGGTGGTAATAGGACTAAAGGAGATGTAATGGGTAAGAAGGAGGTGGGTTTCTGGATTTAGTGACAAAGAAAATGAAGGTATGCAGTGGGATTTTCTCCTTGGAGATATGTCCTCTCTCCTATTGTGGTCCTTTCCAAAAGTCTTATCTGGGAGCTGTCTTTCACTACTGCTTGTACACCCCGCCCCCCAAAGCCAGTATCTCTCTAGAAGCCTTTCCCAAATTTCTGGCCAGTGGCCATCTCCAGTTGGGTGTCCCACATGTACCTAGAACTCAGTGTAGATGCAATGAAGTTCATCTCAATCCAGTCTTTCTTCCTTCAGCTGACTTTGTTGAACAGTAGACTCAGCATCAACCATTTCCCAGGCCAGCATCACGGGATGGCTTCCCCGACTCCTGCCTTCTCCCTTACCTCACAGATTCAGTTTTACCTACCAGTTCTATTAATTTGAACCTCTTTATTGCTTTCACTTCTGCTACATGGGTCTTTTTTTAAAAATAAAAATTGTCCATAATTGAGGTGTACAACGTGATGTTTTGATACACATAATGAACTGACTAGCACTGTCAAGCTAATTAGCATCTTCTCCCAGTGTTGCCTTTTTTGTGTATGAAGAGAGAGTATCTGAAACCTACTCTCTTGGCACATCACCCATAAACAGTACAATTGTATTAGCAGTCATCATGCTGTATGTTAGATCTCTAGATACATAACTGCAACTCTGTACTCTTTGATGAATGTCTTCCCATTTTCCCCCCTCTGCCCACCATTGGTAACCACTGTTCTATAGTCTGCTGCTATGTATTCGACTTTTTTAGATTCTTTGTATAAATGAGGTCATGCATTTTGCTTAGCACAATGACTCCCACTGCTGACCTATACCTCTGTAGGAGACACTCAAACACAGTTGTGTCTGTTTCTGTGGGGTCTTTTGGTCCTGGTGTGCACAAAGTTTGTTTGTGTCCTCTGAGCATCTCTGGCAGATGTGGGGTTTGATTCTAAATGTAATTTTGCCCCTCCTACCGTCTTGCTGGGGCTTCTCCCCTGCCCTTGGACGTGGGGTAGCTCCTTAAAGATGCTCCAGTGCTGCTCAGCCTCTGCGTTGGGAACGAAGCATCTTAGCCACTGAACCACTAGGGCTGTCCCCGAGTGTCTTCTGAATGTCCCCTGAGATAGAGGGGTCATACTCAAACCTGGAAAACAGAGCTGAGTAACAGCTGACTTACCTGCTCCCACAAGCAGGGTTTCAGTGCAGGCCTGACACACACTGCCACATGGGAAGCACTCAGATGGCCTGCCCTGGATGCTGAGACTGGATAGGAAGTTGGGGTGGGGGCTCCTGTCTCTCGCCCTGCTCTGCCCCTTCCTTGGGAGGGGACCCCAGCAAGGCCGGTGAAGCTTTGTCCCCCAGGCTCTAGCTCCCTCTCCCTCTGTGTCACTGGCTGGGCAAGGGTCCATCCTCCCTAAAGGTTTGCTTGTATCTGGTTCACTCCGTTCCCTCTTCCTTTCTTTCCTTTCATACTTTCATCTTAATCCCTTTAAGACCCGAGGCCTCAAGCCTAGACCATGTCAGCTCTCTTAAATGTTCAAGCTGGATTTAGTAAAGGCAGAAGAGCCAGAGATCAAATTGCCAACATCTGCTGGATAATTGAAAAAGCAAGAGAGTTCCAGAAAAACATCTGCTTTATTGATTATGCCAAAGCCTTTACTGTGTGGATCACAGCAAATTGTGGAGAATTCTTCAAGAGATGGGAATACCAGACCAGCTGACCTGCCTCCTGGGAAGTCTGTAGGCAAGTCAAGAAGCAACAGTTAGAAATGGACATGGAGCAACAGACTGGTTCCAAATTGGCAAAGGAGTAAGTCAAGGCTGTATATTGTCACCGTGCTTATTTAACTTATATGCAGAGTACATCATGTGAAATGCTGGACTGGATGAAGCACAAGCTGGAATCAAGATTGCTGGGAGACTTATCAATAACCTCAGATATGCAGATAATACCACACTTATGGCAGAAAGTGAAGAACTAAAGAACCTTTTGATGAAAGTGAAAGAGGAGAGTGAAAAAGTTGGCTTAAAACTCAACATTCAGATCATGGCATCTGGTCCCATCACTTCATGGCAAAGAGATGGGTTAACAGTGGAAACAGTGACAAAATTTATTTTGGGGGGCTCCCAAATCACTGCAGATGGTGACTGCAGCCATAAAATTAAAAGACACTTGCTCCTTGAAAGAAAAACTATGACCAACCTAGACAGCATATTAAAAAGCAGAGACATTACTTTGCCAACAATAATCCATCTAGTCAAAGCTATGATTTTTCCAGTAGTCATGTATGGATGTGAGAGTTGGACTATAAAGAAAGCTGAGTGCCAAAGAATTGATGCTTTTGAACTGTGGTGTTGGAGAAGACTTTTGAGAGCTCCTTGTACAGCAAGGAGATCCAACTAGTCTATCCTAAAGGAAATCAGTCCTGATTGGAAGGACTGATACTGAAGCTGAAACTCTTAATACTTTGGCCACCTGATGTGAAAAACTGAGTCATTTGAAAAGACCCTGATGCTGGGAAAGATTGAAGGTGGGAGAAGGGGATGACAGAGGATGAGATGGTTGGATGGTATCACTGACTCCATGGACTTGAGTTTGAGTAAGCTCTGGGAGTTGGTGATGGACAGGAAAGCCTGGCGTGCTGCAGTCAATGGGGTCACAAAGAGTAGGACACGACTGAGTGACTGAACTGAATGACTTCCACATTCATCCACATTGTTACAAATGGCAGGATTTTCTTCCTTGTTACGGCTGTAATCTTCCATTGTCTGTATATGCCACAGTCTCTTTATGTATTCATCTCTCAGTGGATTTTCTCCATATCTGGGCTATTGTGAATAATGCTACAGTGAGTGACAGTTGCTCCTTGTGCTGTAATGCTCACTGCCTCTCTGTACAACAGGCCTCTGCCCTGCATCACATGGCTTGTAGGATCTTAGTTCCCAGACCAGGGTTTGAACCCCCGCCCTTGGCAGCATCAGCTCGGAATCCCAACCATTGGACTGCTAGGGACTTCCTGCTGAGGTCTTCTAAATCAATGTCTCTCCTCCGTGCTGGTCATCCAACCTCGTATGCAGGCCTCCCTCCAACTGCCAAACACAAATTGAAGTGAAAATTTAATCACAGCACTCCCAGATCCCACAGTCCTTGGGGGCTCCTCGTTTTATATATGAAACAGAATCTTGATGATAGCCCCACTGCTTGAGGGTATCAATCAATACTGGTTAAATGAGTAAAACATTGCTTTGTGGGGTCATTTTCTTCTTTAGAACTAATTTTTGTCTTACAGTTAGTATTTACAGATCTCCAATTATAGTTATTTTTCCTGTGTTGTCAGAGAAAAATGGGTTGATAAGCCCTTTCTTCCTTATTATATCTTTAAACAGATACTGATGTCATTATGGAGAGGAAGAAAAGAGGGAGCCCTGCTGTAACACTTCTGATTAGAAAACCTAGAGAAATATCTGTGGATATAATCCTGGCTTTGGAATCAAGAAGCAGCTGGCCTGCTAGCACCCAGAAAGGCCTGCCCATCAATAAGTGGCTTGGAGCAAAAGTTAAGAGAAATCTAAAACAACAGCCATTTTACCTGGTACCCAAGCATGCAAAGGAAGGAAGTCTTTTCCAAGGTATCTTGATTATGAAGCTTTACATAAAGATATCCATAGATAAAAGAGTCGTTAATGTTACATCCTAGGGCAGTGAGAGATCAACTGGTGCTGTTGGCATTTCAAGAACCATTGGGCTAAGATGGGAGTTTGGTGAGAGATGGAATTGCAAAGGGCTTAATTTTAATAGTAATATCGAATACTCAGCTTTAAAATGTTTACTAGCCTGTGTTTGAATGTTGTTTTTGTTTGTTTCTTGCTAGTAAAGAAAAGTAGTACTGGCCTTGCAATCTGACTGCCCTGGATTTAAATCCTGAGGCTTCTTCCCTCATTAGGTGTGTGATCTGGAGCTAGTTACCAAGCCCCTCTAAACCTGTTTTGGTTATCTGTGTATATGGGTTAATCAAAAGTACTTGAAAGATTCTGGGAAGATAAAAATGAGGCAGTGCTTGCAGAATCCCTAGTTGAGTTCATGGCAGCTGTGTATTCTGATGTTATCACCAGAGCCTCAGCTGCTACTCCAGCCTTGTTCCTCTCTTTCCTCTGTCTGCTTCCACTGCTCCCCATGCCACTGGCAGAGCTTCCTTGCAGCCTCAGCTGCAGTTCTGCCCACTGACTGGGTCTCACCCGTGTACCCTGGCCTCCTGGGTCAGGACAGGTTTTCAGGTGGTGCTCTTCGGTAACATTCAAATTGTGAAGACTGGGCTGAGACAGTCTACAGGTGAAGCTGAATAATGGTGATATCTTCTGAGGTAGAAAAAAATTCACCTATTATTTTCTTTTTCTCCCATAAATTATAAAGGACTTTTAGCACCTACTATTGCTGGACTCCAGGAAATTGGAGGACAGATAACAAATGAAGCCAAGTTATCCGGTAACAGATGAGATCAGATAACAAATGAACATATCCGAGAAATCGTCCATCATACTTAGTTTGAAGGCTTGTTTTGTGGACACACATCATAACTTTATATTGCATATATGTAAGAGTCATTTTTTGTAAGAAAAGTTGTTTATAAGAAGGAATTATATGTATCATGATTTTATGAAAGAAATATAACTTTCTGGAGAAGGGTGTACAGTTTCTACAAGGGCTATACCAACAAACCCTTATTGCATGTGATACAGAAGTCTCAACCGGACCCATACTGCTCTCTTTGTGGCCCTTGGCCAACTACCTTGGGTTTGACTGGGAGACCCATCAGCCTAGGGATGAGGAAGCATCCTTCAGTGGCCATGTGGCTATACAAAGGCCAGTGTGGTTGGATAGTTCCTCATATCCATGCCCAAGATTAAAGTGGAGGCAGTCAGGCACTCAGCTGACCTCTGCTCTGGTACCCTTGGCTGCTCTCCATCTTTCCTCATTTCCGATTATTCATATGTAGGCAAAACCCTGTGGCTATGTCTGTGTGTATGTGTGTATCTGAGTGGCTAAGAGGGTCAATGAAAATAACTTGTAGTATCAATAGATAGGCATGTATTATACCTATTTTAGCTTTTTTCTTTTCAAATGTCTCATTAAAAATTTCCTGGTCAGAAGGTATATTTTTAAATATATACTTTGATTTTTTTATCAAAAATTTCAATCTGTTTTTTTAATCAAAATCAAATATGATTTTGATATTATCAAAAAATGAAAAAATTGATATCAAAATAATAATATAGGTATTGTTCCCAAGAATATAATTATTTTTTAAAAGTATAAATGTTATTTGCAGTTCTTTTTGTTAAGATAAAAAGACAGTCAAAATATTAAGTTTATTTTTAGACCTTAAGACTTGAAACATATAGTTGTTATTACACTAAAATGTACAAACATTAAAATACAAATTCCTTCAAACTGGTAATCATCCATAGTTGACTATCTAAAAAAAGAGATTGAACATCAACTAAATAAAAGTATCATCATGTATAAAATAAAACTAGAAGATATTTCTTTGCATTAAAGATCATTTTCAGAATGAAACTTAATGAGCATGGCAAGGACTATACATTTCATCACATTTATCAATACCTCATGTCAAGGCATGTATGCAATGAATGCTAAAATAGAAAAAAAATCAGTAAAGTTGCAGTGTTCCCAAATATCTTAATTGTCTGCCTGCATTTTAAATTCATTTAAATGCAAAAAAGTTATTCATCAATTTCAGTTCTGATATTCCAGTCAGTGAACATGAAAAGCATAATCCATACACTGCTGATGGAAGTGGTAAATGGTACAATCACTTTGAGAAACAATCTGGTAGTTTGTTTTTTTAATTTTTACTTTATTATTTATTCATTTTTCTTACTTTACAATATTGTATTGGTTTTGCCATACATCAACATGAATCCGCCACGGGTGTACACGTGTGTTCACAATACTGAACACCCCTCCCACATCCCTCCCCAGAGGGACTGGCAGTTTCTTATACAGTAAAACATATGTCTTCTGTAATCCAACATGAGGTCCATACACTTGTATACAAGAAAGTACGTAACAGCCAAAATCTGTAAATAGCCCAGAAGTCCATCAAAAGATGATATCATGTTTATAAACTAGAATACTACTTAGCAGCAGAAATAAGTGAACTACTGATAAAAGAGGGTCTTAAAAACAATAATACAGGTGAAAGAAAACAGAAACAAAAGATCCGTACTGTATAAGCTCAATTATGTTACGTTTGAGAACAGGCAAGATTTATCTACAGTTTTTTATTTTTAATTAGAACATTGGTTGCCTGAGGTGACTGGGGATTGATTAGGCAGGGGCACAAGAGAACTTTCTGGAGTGATAACTTTTTAACTCCAGATACGGCTTAAATTACACAGGTGTAGTCATTTGTCAAAACTCATCAAATGCAATATTTAAGATTTGTGTGTTTCACTGTTTGCAAATCTTACCTTAAGTATCAAACACGCACAGGTAAATACTGGCCTCCAAAATACCCATGCTGAAATGTTTATGGGTAAAGTATTCTAGCTAATTCCACAACTTGTTTTAAAATACCATTTTTCTCGGGCATCCCTGGTAGTACAGAGGTTAAGAATCCACCTGCCAGTGCAGGGAACATGGGTTTGATCCCTGGTATGGGAAGATCCCACATGCCACCGGGCAGCTAAGCCCAGGCACCAGGAACTACTGAGCCTAAGCTCTAAGACCTAGAGTAGCAACTACTGAGCTCATGTTCTGCAGCTACTGAAGCCTGGTGGGTTAAGCTAACCAACTCAGCATGCTTAAAATTCATTTTCATTATTGTTTCTAATTTTAGACATTGGATTTTAAATGTTGATTTAGTTTTGCTTTTTAAATTTATAAAGCATTCATATGGTCCCAAAGTCAAAGCTACAGAAAAAAGTATTCTTAGGGAAACATAGCTTCCCTGTATGTTTCTTCTACCCTCTTCTCTCCTTTCCCGATTGGAAATCCATTGTTTTGGGTTTACCTTTTGTTTTTAAAAAGTACAAGCATTTTGTGTGTGTGTATATATATATGCACATATATATTTATTTATATGCAACCCCCTTTTAAAGATGAGTAAAATTTTTCTATTTTTACTTAATAAAATATCTTGGCAGTCACGCCATAGCTGTATATAGAGATAGCACTCATTCCTTTTTTTGTTTTTTTTAAAATACTTCCGTGTATTTATTTTCTTCTGCTGTGCTGGGTCTTCATTGCTCCTTAGCCTTTCCTCTAGTTGTGGAGAGCTGGGGGCTTCTCTCTAGTTGTTGTGTGCAGACTTCTTGTTGTGGCAGCTTCTCTTGTGGTACACAGGCTTCAGTGGTCGTGGCCCCCAGGCTCTAGGGCACAGACTGTATAGTTACAGTGCATGGGCTTAGTTTCTCCATGGCCTGTGAGATCTTCCCAGATCAGGGACCTAACAGCTGTGTCTCCTGCCGATCCTCCGTTGCCAGGCAGATTCTTTATCACTGGGCCAACCTGGAAGCCCAGCAGTCATTTCTTTTTTTAACAAAATTTTTTATACTCTTTTAAAGGTTACCTTCTATTTAGAATTATTACAAAATATTAGCTATATGTTTCCTGTGTTGTATGATGATACATCCTTGTAGTCTTATCTTATGCTCAGTAGTTTGTCTTTCCCGCTTTCCCACCCCTCTATTGTCCCCTCCACTGGTAACCACTCGTTTTTTCTCTTTTATCTGTGAACCTTATTGTTATTTTCACTAGTTTATTTTTTCAAGCTCCATGTATAAATAATGTCATATAGTGTTTCTGTCTTTCTCTGTCTGACTTATTTCATTTAGCATAATGCCCTTCAAGTCTANAGCTGGAATCAAGATTGCTGGGAGACTTATCAATAACCTCAGATATGCAGATAATACCACACTTATGGCAGAAAGTGAAGAACTAAAGAACCTTTTGATGAAAGTGAAAGAGGAGAGTGAAAAAGTTGGCTTAAAACTCAACATTCAGATCATGGCATCTGGTCCCATCACTTCATGGCAAAGAGATGGGTTAACAGTGGAAACAGTGACAAAATTTATTTTGGGGGGCTCCCAAATCACTGCAGATGGTGACTGCAGCCATAAAACTAAAAGACACTTGCTCCTTGAAAGAAAAACTATGACCAACCTAGACAGCATATTAAAAAGCAGAGACATTACTTTGCCAACAATAATCCATCTAGTCAAAGCTATGATTTTTCCAGTAGTCATGTATGGATGTGAGAGTTGGACTATAAAGAAAGCTGAGTGCCAAAGAATTGATGCTTTTGAACTGTGGTGTTGGAGAAGACTTTTGAGAGCTCCTTGTACAGCAAGGAGATCCAACTAGTCTATCCTAAAGGAAATCAGTCCTGATTGGAAGGACTGATACTGAAGCTGAAACTCTTAATACTTTGGCCACCTGATGTGAAAAACTGAGTCATTTGAAAAGACCCTGATGCTGGGAAAGATTGAAGGTGGGAGAAGGGGATGACAGAGGATGAGATGGTTGGATGGTATCACTGACTCCATGGACTTGAGTTTGAGTAAGCTCTGGGAGTTGGTGATGGACAGGAAAGCCTGGCGTGCTGCAGTCAATGGGGTCACAAAGAGTAGGACACGACTGAGTGACTGAACTGAATGACTTCCACATTCATCCACATTGTTACAAATGGCAGGATTTTCTTCCTTGTTACGGCTGTAATCTTCCATTGTCTGTATATGCCACAGTCTCTTTATGTATTCATCTCTCAGTGGATTTTCTCCATATCTGGGCTATTGTGAATAATGCTACAGTGAGTGACAGTTGCTCCTTGTGCTGTAATGCTCACTGCCTCTCTGTACAACAGGCCTCTGCCCTGCATCACATGGCTTGTAGGATCTTAGTTCCCAGACCAGGGTTTGAACCCCCGCCCTTGGCAGCATCAGCTCGGAATCCCAACCATTGGACTGCTAGGGACTTCCTGCTGAGGTCTTCTAAATCAATGTCTCTCCTCCGTGCTGGTCATCCAACCTCGTATGCAGGCCTCCCTCCAACTGCCAAACACAAATTGAAGTGAAAATTTAATCACAGCACTCCCAGATCCCACAGTCCTTGGGGGCTCCTCGTTTTATATATGAAACAGAATCTTGATGATAGCCCCACTGCTTGAGGGTATCAATCAATACTGGTTAAATGAGTAAAACATTGCTTTGTGGGGTCATTTTCTTCTTTAGAACTAATTTTTGTCTTACAGTTAGTATTTACAGATCTCCAATTATAGTTATTTTTCCTGTGTTGTCAGAGAAAAATGGGTTGATAAGCCCTTTCTTCCTTATTATATCTTTAAACAGATACTGATGTCATTATGGAGAGGAAGAAAAGAGGGAGCCCTGCTGTAACACTTCTGATTAGAAAACCTAGAGAAATATCTGTGGATATAATCCTGGCTTTGGAATCAAGAAGCAGCTGGCCTGCTAGCACCCAGAAAGGCCTGCCCATCAATAAGTGGCTTGGAGCAAAAGTTAAGAGAAATCTAAAACAACAGCCATTTTACCTGGTACCCAAGCATGCAAAGGAAGGAAGTCTTTTCCAAGGTATCTTGATTATGAAGCTTTACATAAAGATATCCATAGATAAAAGAGTCGTTAATGTTACATCCTAGGGCAGTGAGAGATCAACTGGTGCTGTTGGCATTTCAAGAACCATTGGGCTAAGATGGGAGTTTGGTGAGAGATGGAATTGCAAAGGGCTTAATTTTAATAGTAATATCGAATACTCAGCTTTAAAATGTTTACTAGCCTGTGTTTGAATGTTGTTTTTGTTTGTTTCTTGCTAGTAAAGAAAAGTAGTACTGGCCTTGCAATCTGACTGCCCTGGATTTAAATCCTGAGGCTTCTTCCCTCATTAGGTGTGTGATCTGGAGCTAGTTACCAAGCCCCTCTAAACCTGTTTTGGTTATCTGTGTATATGGGTTAATCAAAAGTACTTGAAAGATTCTGGGAAGATAAAAATGAGGCAGTGCTTGCAGAATCCCTAGTTGAGTTCATGGCAGCTGTGTATTCTGATGTTATCACCAGAGCCTCAGCTGCTACTCCAGCCTTGTTCCTCTCTTTCCTCTGTCTGCTTCCACTGCTCCCCATGCCACTGGCAGAGCTTCCTTGCAGCCTCAGCTGCAGTTCTGCCCACTGACTGGGTCTCACCCGTGTACCCTGGCCTCCTGGGTCAGGACAGGTTTTCAGGTGGTGCTCTTCGGTAACATTCAAATTGTGAAGACTGGGCTGAGACAGTCTACAGGTGAAGCTGAATAATGGTGATATCTTCTGAGGTAGAAAAAAATTCACCTATTATTTTCTTTTTCTCCCATAAATTATAAAGGACTTTTAGCACCTACTATTGCTGGACTCCAGGAAATTGGAGGACAGATAACAAATGAAGCCAAGTTATCCGGTAACAGATGAGATCAGATAACAAATGAACATATCCGAGAAATCGTCCATCATACTTAGTTTGAAGGCTTGTTTTGTGGACACACATCATAACTTTATATTGCATATATGTAAGAGTCATTTTTTGTAAGAAAAGTTGTTTATAAGAAGGAATTATATGTATCATGATTTTATGAAAGAAATATAACTTTCTGGAGAAGGGTGTACAGTTTCTACAAGGGCTATACCAACAAACCCTTATTGCATGTGATACAGAAGTCTCAACCGGACCCATACTGCTCTCTTTGTGGCCCTTGGCCAACTACCTTGGGTTTGACTGGGAGACCCATCAGCCTAGGGATGAGGAAGCATCCTTCAGTGGCCATGTGGCTATACAAAGGCCAGTGTGGTTGGATAGTTCCTCATATCCATGCCCAAGATTAAAGTGGAGGCAGTCAGGCACTCAGCTGACCTCTGCTCTGGTACCCTTGGCTGCTCTCCATCTTTCCTCATTTCCGATTATTCATATGTAGGCAAAACCCTGTGGCTATGTCTGTGTGTATGTGTGTATCTGAGTGGCTAAGAGGGTCAATGAAAATAACTTGTAGTATCAATAGATAGGCATGTATTATACCTATTTTAGCTTTTTTCTTTTCAAATGTCTCATTAAAAATTTCCTGGTCAGAAGGTATATTTTTAAATATATACTTTGATTTTTTTATCAAAAATTTCAATCTGTTTTTTTAATCAAAATCAAATATGATTTTGATATTATCAAAAAATGAAAAAATTGATATCAAAATAATAATATAGGTATTGTTCCCAAGAATATAATTATTTTTTAAAAGTATAAATGTTATTTGCAGTTCTTTTTGTTAAGATAAAAAGACAGTCAAAATATTAAGTTTATTTTTAGACCTTAAGACTTGAAACATATAGTTGTTATTACACTAAAATGTACAAACATTAAAATACAAATTCCTTCAAACTGGTAATCATCCATAGTTGACTATCTAAAAAAAGAGATTGAACATCAACTAAATAAAAGTATCATCATGTATAAAATAAAACTAGAAGATATTTCTTTGCATTAAAGATCATTTTCAGAATGAAACTTAATGAGCATGGCAAGGACTATACATTTCATCACATTTATCAATACCTCATGTCAAGGCATGTATGCAATGAATGCTAAAATAGAAAAAAAATCAGTAAAGTTGCAGTGTTCCCAAATATCTTAATTGTCTGCCTGCATTTTAAATTCATTTAAATGCAAAAAAGTTATTCATCAATTTCAGTTCTGATATTCCAGTCAGTGAACATGAAAAGCATAATCCATACACTGCTGATGGAAGTGGTAAATGGTACAATCACTTTGAGAAACAATCTGGTAGTTTGTTTTTTTAATTTTTACTTTATTATTTATTCATTTTTCTTACTTTACAATATTGTATTGGTTTTGCCATACATCAACATGAATCCGCCACGGGTGTACACGTGTGTTCACAATACTGAACACCCCTCCCACATCCCTCCCCAGAGGGACTGGCAGTTTCTTATACAGTAAAACATATGTCTTCTGTAATCCAACATGAGGTCCATACACTTGTATACAAGAAAGTACGTAACAGCCAAAATCTGTAAATAGCCCAGAAGTCCATCAAAAGATGATATCATGTTTATAAACTAGAATACTACTTAGCAGCAGAAATAAGTGAACTACTGATAAAAGAGGGTCTTAAAAACAATAATACAGGTGAAAGAAAACAGAAACAAAAGATCCGTACTGTATAAGCTCAATTATGTTACGTTTGAGAACAGGCAAGATTTATCTACAGTTTTTTATTTTTAATTAGAACATTGGTTGCCTGAGGTGACTGGGGATTGATTAGGCAGGGGCACAAGAGAACTTTCTGGAGTGATAACTTTTTAACTCCAGATACGGCTTAAATTACACAGGTGTAGTCATTTGTCAAAACTCATCAAATGCAATATTTAAGATTTGTGTGTTTCACTGTTTGCAAATCTTACCTTAAGTATCAAACACGCACAGGTAAATACTGGCCTCCAAAATACCCATGCTGAAATGTTTATGGGTAAAGTATTCTAGCTAATTCCACAACTTGTTTTAAAATACCATTTTTCTCGGGCATCCCTGGTAGTACAGAGGTTAAGAATCCACCTGCCAGTGCAGGGAACATGGGTTTGATCCCTGGTATGGGAAGATCCCACATGCCACCGGGCAGCTAAGCCCAGGCACCAGGAACTACTGAGCCTAAGCTCTAAGACCTAGAGTAGCAACTACTGAGCTCATGTTCTGCAGCTACTGAAGCCTGGTGGGTTAAGCTAACCAACTCAGCATGCTTAAAATTCATTTTCATTATTGTTTCTAATTTTAGACATTGGATTTTAAATGTTGATTTAGTTTTGCTTTTTAAATTTATAAAGCATTCATATGGTCCCAAAGTCAAAGCTACAGAAAAAAGTATTCTTAGGGAAACATAGCTTCCCTGTATGTTTCTTCTACCCTCTTCTCTCCTTTCCCGATTGGAAATCCATTGTTTTGGGTTTACCTTTTGTTTTTAAAAAGTACAAGCATTTTGTGTGTGTGTATATATATATGCACATATATATTTATTTATATGCAACCCCCTTTTAAAGATGAGTAAAATTTTTCTATTTTTACTTAATAAAATATCTTGGCAGTCACGCCATAGCTGTATATAGAGATAGCACTCATTCCTTTTTTTGTTTTTTTTAAAATACTTCCGTGTATTTATTTTCTTCTGCTGTGCTGGGTCTTCATTGCTCCTTAGCCTTTCCTCTAGTTGTGGAGAGCTGGGGGCTTCTCTCTAGTTGTTGTGTGCAGACTTCTTGTTGTGGCAGCTTCTCTTGTGGTACACAGGCTTCAGTGGTCGTGGCCCCCAGGCTCTAGGGCACAGACTGTATAGTTACAGTGCATGGGCTTAGTTTCTCCATGGCCTGTGAGATCTTCCCAGATCAGGGACCTAACAGCTGTGTCTCCTGCCGATCCTCCGTTGCCAGGCAGATTCTTTATCACTGGGCCAACCTGGAAGCCCAGCAGTCATTTCTTTTTTTAACAAAATTTTTTATACTCTTTTAAAGGTTACCTTCTATTTAGAATTATTACAAAATATTAGCTATATGTTTCCTGTGTTGTATGATGATACATCCTTGTAGTCTTATCTTATGCTCAGTAGTTTGTCTTTCCCGCTTTCCCACCCCTCTATTGTCCCCTCCACTGGTAACCACTCGTTTTTTCTCTTTTATCTGTGAACCTTATTGTTATTTTCACTAGTTTATTTTTTCAAGCTCCATGTATAAATAATGTCATATAGTGTTTCTGTCTTTCTCTGTCTGACTTATTTCATTTAGCATAATGCCCTTCAAGTCTATCCATGTTGCTGCAGATGGCAAAATTTCATTCTTTTTTTTTAATGACTGAGTAGTATTCCACTGTATATATACCACAGCTGCTTTATCTATTCATCTGCTGATGGACACTTGGGTTACTTTTATATCTTGGCAATTGTGATCGATGCGGCTGTGAACACTAAGGTGTGTGTACCTTTTCAAAAACCCCACTAAGGGTTTTTTTGAGCACCCATTCCTTTTTACAATCTATTTTTGCAGTTTGTCAAGGAATAGTAAATCCATATCTAATTTTGCTAGTATTGCCAAAGGAGGAGTCCATGCACCTCCATACAGAATTTACCCAATTTGCATTCCCAACAGCTGTGTGTAGGAGAGTGCCCATTTCACTCTCAACTTCATCAACAGAACTCATTAAACTTTGGAATGTTTGCCAATAACTCAAAAAGTGAGAAATGATACCTCAATGTCGTTATTTAAAATAAACTTTTAATTTTAGAATAGTTTAAGATTTGCCAAAAAAGAACAAAGATAGTATAGAGAGTTTCTATATACCACATAACCAATTTTCCATTTTAGCATCTTAACATTAATATGACACACTTGTCACAGTTAATTAATCAATGTTGATGTAGTCCTGTTACTCAGATTTCCTTAGTTTTTACCTGATGTCCTCTTTCTGTTCCAGGAGCCCATGTAGGACACTACGTTACATTTAGTCGTTGTGTCTCCTTAGTTTTTTCTTGACTGTGAGTTTCTCAGTTTTTCTTTGTTTTGATGACCTTGACAGTTTTGAAGAGTACCAGTCAGATATTTTGTGGAACAGCCCTCATTTGGCCTGAGCCTCATGTTTTTCTTGTGATTAGATTGCAGTTCTGGGTTTGGGGGAGGACTGCAGAAATGAAGTGCCGTTCTCATAACATTGCATCAACGGTACATCGTGGGCCTGACTTAGCACTGCTGGTGTGGACCTTAATCTCCTGGCTCAGGGAGTGTTTGCTAGGATTCTTCCCTGTTAAGATCTTCTCTTTCCATCTTTTCGTACTGTGCATTTTGGAAGGAAGTCACTGTGCACAGCTCACACTTAAGCTCACCTCTTTAAGAGCAGAGTATTTACACAAATTATTCAGAATTCTTCTGCATGGGAGATTGATCTCTTCTCTCTAATCTGTTGACTTACATCATATCAGTATGGACTCATGGGTATTTGTCTCATATTTTGGCTATAATTCAATACTGCTTTCATTTTGTTGCCTAAATTGTTCTAGCTTTGGTCTTCAGGAGCTCTTGCAGTTGGCTCCTGTATCCTTTGGACATATGTCCCATAATTGTGGGGAGTTTTGTTTGTATTTTCAGCACTAACTCACTTTCTGGCACTACAAGATGCTCCAGGCTCATCTTGTATAGTTCCTGCTTCAGTCCTAGAATCAGCTATTTCTCCGAGAACTCTCTGGATCCTTTTATTGTAGAGTGTGTACTAGAACTGTAGAAGTGTGATCTGGGTGCTATGTGTGTTCTGCTGCTAGGGTGTCATCCCTTTCAGCTCAAGGAACAAGGAAATATGTGTATGTATACTATCCCCAGGATATGCACAGCTTACTACCTGTATCTGTATCAAGTGGTACATGAGTTCATGCTGATGCCTTTAACTGTAATCCATTACCATGTGGGTCATCCTGCCTTTCCTCCTTGCTATCTGTAACCTTTCATTCCAACAGTGAGAAGCCTGGCTCCTACCAGCAGCCACACACCTAGCCCATCGTTCCTTGTTCAGTTCCCACCCACACATATGGGTGCGTCAAAATTGCAAACCCATTCCCCCGTGTGCCTGGGGCATGTGTACTGTTCCTTTCACCTTCAGTCTTAGAGACCCCATTTCCAAAGCAACTTCAGTCAACACCTTTTGCCCCCAGCCCCTTCAGGGAGGTTGTGTCATATGTTTTTGATACAGGTAGAGCCCCTTTGCACAGTCTGCATTCCTTCCTGAAATCCCTTGACCATCTAAATAACTTTTTAACAGTTTGTGTACGTTAAGTTTCACTCTTCATGCCATGAAGTCCTATTGGTTTTGACAAATGCATTGCATCATTATCTATAATTACATCATAGTTTCACTTCCCTGAAAAGTCCCTCTACTTACTCAACCTTCACCATTCCAAATCTCTGGCAGCCACTGATCTGTTTACCATCTCTGCAGAGTTCACCTTTTCCAGATTGCCGTGAATGGATTGTTGTAAATGGATTTATATAGCAGCAGTGAGCACACCTCTCTTTGTGCCACCTTTTCCATATATATATTACTGTATATTGTATATGTATTATATGCTTTATTCTGTCCCCCTAAAATCTATCTGTCCATGGGCTGTATACCATTATGTCTTACATAATGTCACTTTATAAGTCTCGATATTTGCTTTCCCACTCTTTCTTCAAGAGTGTCTTAGATATTCTTCACCCTTTGTTATTTTTATAAAAATGTTGGTATTGTCAAGTTCCACAAACATTTTTTTCTGGGGTTTGATTGTGAGCGCATTGACTCTACAGATGAATTTGGGGAGATATGATGTATTTATAATAATGAGTCTTTAATTCATGTGCAGGTGCACATCTCTGTTTATTTGGACTGCCTCTAATAGTTTTCAGTAAAGTTTTAGAATGTTCTCCATAGAAATGTTATATATCTTTTATCAGATTTACTCATAGGCAGTTGTAACATTATGAAAAATTGTAAAACAGAAAAGTAGACTGAAGAATATATGGAACTCACACATACCTGTCATTCTGTTTCTTTTGTATTTTCTATATACACGATTGTATCATCTATCAGTAATGATGGCTTTGTTTTTCTCTTTCCAGTGCTATCTCCCTATTTTTCCTTCTCTTACTGTGCTTGCTATGATAGTTATTGCATGTAAAACAGAATGAGGATAGCAGCCTACCTTCCTGTTTTCAAAGAAAAAAGTTCAACTTTTTATGTTAGATTATCATATTGCTATCATCAGATCAAGGTTCCACCTGCCTTTAAATTACTGAAAGGTGTTTTAACAATGAATGAATATTAAATTTTATTGGCTGCATTTTCTGCCTCTGTTGAGTTGGTCATATGTTTATCCCCTGTTCTGTTAATGTGACAGGTTGTGTTGATTGATTTTTAACACGAAAAATCAATTCCTGGTATTAAAACTCAACAGTGATAGGGTGGGTCAGAGCTATCCATGGTAAAACTTGGGGAGATGGGGGAAATCATTCTATTCGTATGTAAACTGCCAAAAAATAGAAAAAAAGGAAACGTACCCTGATTCATTCTGCATAAATACTAAAACTTTGCAAGGATAGTATAAAAGAATAAACAAAAAATTTCAATCAATGCAAATTATTATAGAGACAAAACATCAGCAAACAGAATGTAGCAACACATAAAAAGCAATAGCTCTTACCATAGGTCACTATATTAAGCTCTGACTTCTTCCCCTAATTGTTCTCTATCTTGGCCCATTGTTTGCTTGGTCAAATCACTTGTTTTAGTATGTAATCACATTATTTATCTGTTCACTTCTTTTTGTCTGTCTCCCGCTAGAAATTTTTCAGAATTATATTTTAATGAAGGAAATCACTTAAATATTTGTTGTTTGTAAGTTGGTATTTTTGGTAAAGTGCTTTTCTGTTTTTCTTTTGGATATTAAGAAGAAACATGGCGGCTGTCCTTCTCTCACATTGAAAAGGCTATTTTGAAAAATCACGGTGAATCTAAAACATGCTGTGAAACTGATGGAAGAAAATGTTGCAGGTAAGCTCCTTACTTTGTAAATGACAGACATACCAATAGAATGCTTAGTTCTTTGCCGACTCTGTAGTTGAAACCTGAAGATTACCACTGCTGGGTTGAGTTCTGGGGGCAGCACATGGCTGGATTGACCCAGGGGTATTGGAGTGGAAGCATGAAACCAAGGACACCGGGTCCAAGGGACTAAGGAAAGAATGTTGTTAGAAGGCAGTGCTGGGGCCTCCCTGGTGGTCCGGTGGTTAAGGCTTCAGCTTCCAATGCAGAGGGTGTGGGTTTGATCCCTGGTCGGGAAGCTAAGATCCCATGTGCCTTGCGGCACAAAAACTAAAACAGAAAACAGAAGCAGCATTGTAACAAATTTGATAAAGACTTTAAAAATGGTCCACATTAAAAAAAATATCTTAAAAAAAAGGGGGGACTGCTGGAGAGCATAGACCTGAGCCTGGATGCTATGGACGTCTGAGAGGAGGAAAGAATGGAGGATGTGAATACTAGTCATGACTGGCCATGACAGTTGGGTTTGCCTTAATATTCTGGTTGGTTCAAGGCAATGAATAATAATGTTGCATAATGGGAGGAGACCAAGGGACCACTCTTATTGGGTGCTGGTTCTTGCTTTGAGATGGTTTAGCTGTGAGGAAGGCCAGGGAATGATGAGCCAAGTTTGAAACAACACTAAGATGTGGTTAATTATTTTTCTTGATTAGCATACATACTATAAAGAACTGAGTTTTGAAAAGAATCCTTCATTTCCGTTCTTAAAGTCGGGCTTTCCTGATAGCTCATTTGGTAAAGAATCTGCTTGCAATGCAGGAGACCCCGGTTTGATTCCTGGGTCGGGAAGATCTACTGGAGAAGGGACAGGCTACCCACTCCGGTATTCTTGGGCTTCCCTTGTGGCTCAGCTGGTAAAGAATACGCATGCAGTGTAGGAGACCTGGGTTCGATCCCTGGGTTGGGAAGATCCCCGGGGGCAGGGAAGGGCTACCCACTCCAGTGTTCTGGCCTAGAGAATTCCATGGACTGAATATACTCCATAGAGTTGCAAAGAGTCAGACACGACTGAGCGACTGTCACTTTCACTTTCAAAGCTGAATAGAATAAGGATCACCAAAGTTAAAAGGTTAAAGCAAGAATACCCAAAGTGTGAGCACAGGGGTCTTTAAGGCTTCACATGCAGGTTTTGAAGCAAGCATTAAGAAAAGTATATTGTTGATAACGCTTAATAATTTTATAAACATTAAATTTTGTCAGCTACCAAAGTAACTGAATGATTAATGTAAATCAAAACAAGACAATGATTTTATAAAAATTAAAACTATTTTTCTAAATACTAAACTGGATGAATAATGTAAAATATCTGCTAGTTTTCATGTAGTTGAATTAATCCTAATAGAATAAAATACTTAAGCTATGAGTGGGGAAGAGGGAAGGAGAAGATACGTTTTTGAAACTTTTAAAGTATGTATTTGAAAAAATAATTAGGTTTTAGTATGACTCTAGTTATATTATTTATACATATCATTGGGCTGCCCTAGTAGCTCAGCAGTAAAGAGTCCACTTGCAGTGCAGGAGATGAAGGTTCATTCCCTGGGTTGGGAAGATCCCCTGGAGGAGGGCATGGCAACCCACTCCAGTATTCTTGCCTGGAGAATCTCATGGACAGAGGAGCCTGGTGGGGTACAGTAAAAAGGGTCAGAAAGAGTCCTACAGACTAAAGTGACTGAGCATGCATGCACACATTCATACCTTTATTGTTTTTTGTGTCTTTATTAAAAATATATTATATGTCTGTATTGTTTATTACATCTTTGTATGTTTTTCCTGTAAGATGCCTAAAGTTCTTTGTGGAATGAAAAAGCTTGTAAAGAAATAAAAATAAATGCTTCTTTTTTTCTGTTCAACAGAAAAGAGTGTTTAAAGCTGATGAAATACCTTTTAGAACAACTGAAAAAAAAGTTTGGAAACCGAAGGGAACTGGATAAGTTCTGTTCTTATCATGTGAAGACTGCCTTCTTTCATGTCTGTACCCAGGACCCACATGACAGTCAGTGGCACTATGAAGACCTGGAGCTCTGCTTTGATAACTGTGTGACATACTTTCTTCAGTGTCTCAAGACAGAACACCTTGAGCACTATTTCATTCCTGATGTCAATCTCTTCTCTCGAGACAAAATTGACAAGCTAAGTAAAGAATTTCTGTCAAAGCAAATTGAATATGAGCAAAACAATGGATTTCCAATTTTTGATGAATTTTGAAATTGTATTTTTAAGAAGAATCCAAGAATTAGAGTGACTTTATAATAATTGAAATGTATCAATCACAACAGTGATTGACTAAAATGAATATAGTTATTCAGCCATCAGGTTGTCTTCATCAAGTCTAATCAATATAAAAGGATGGATTATCCTAGAAAAGAGATTATTTAATAGAAGCAAAGGAGTATGTAAGGATCTCCCTGGTGGTCCAGTGGTTAAGAATCTGCCAATGCAGAGGACATGAGTTTGATGTTTGCTCTGAGAAGATCCCACATGTCTCGGGACAACTCACCACGTGTCACAACTACTGAGCTTGAGCTCTGGAGCCTGCAAGTCACAACTGCTGAGCCCATGTGCTACAGTACCCCCCTAGAGCCTGTGCTCCATAACAAGAGAAGTCACTACAGTGAAAGGTCCTCAAACTATTAGAGAATAGCTCTCATCATTCTCTGCAACTAGAGAAAGCCCTCATGCAGTAATGAAGACCCAGCCATAAATAAATAAATAAGTAAATCTTTTAAAAACAAAGAGTTTTTAAAATATAAAAGCTTCATCAGAGTGGGGTGAAAAGAAGGACGAAATACAGATCACCTCAATTAAATTCATCAAACACTTACTGAACAGCACTCCTCACCTAGCACAGATGTGTGGAAGGGGGCAAAAGACAGTGTTAGAAATGATCATTGCCTCTATGAACGGGTAGATTTCGTTGAACATATGGATATATTTGGAAGCAGGGTCCTGTCCTATGTGATAGGATAGGTAAGAAGGAAATGAAAAAATCGGTTCTGCATGTCTTGGGAAATTGATTATCTTTTATAGAAAAATATAGGATACTTTACTACATGGCTAAATATAAACATAACTTATTTTCTTTTACTTTAATACATTTATATGTATTTCTGAAAAAGCAATAATACACATGGTACAAAACTCAAATATGAAAATGTTACCCTCCTCTGTACTTAGGAAGTATTCAACTTGAGGGAGCTGCTGCTTGTTAACTTTATTCTATTCATGTATTTTGCACATTTTCTTATTGGCTGTTTTATAGTTTTCTCATCGTCATTTTATTTTTTTGTCATTCTCATGTAACAACTTCTGTGTGGATTGTCTATATCATTTTTGTGTCTCTTCGTGAGTGAGGTTTTAAAATTTATTTCTTGAACTTATCAGTCTTTATGCTTATGTGCAATTTTATGTATCTTGTTTAACATCCTAATGTGTTTGAACATACTAATCATTGGACATTTGGAGAAGAGTTTCAGTGATAAATAAGTAGAAAATAGTATGATAAATAAATAGAAAATCGAGCAAACAAAAATATCCAAGCTTCTTTTAACTCCAGGAAAAATTGTATGCAAGAAGAGAAAATTAATCATAGTCTAGTTTGAGAGTATTGCTCAGCTGTATTTATGAAGTCAAAGTAATAACTATTGGCTATTAATTGTATCAGAATTATGATTAGTTATATGGAGAAGATAGGTTAACAGTCTGAGTGCTTATGTGTAACAATGATGGTGGAGTTGGGCTATATTGGTTTTCTACTGCTGTGTTAAACTTATCATGAAATTAATGGCTTAAACAATACACATTTATGATCTCACCATTTCTCTGGGACAGGATTCTGGGATGGTTCTGTAGAACATCTCACAAGACTTCAATCAAAGTGTAAGTGGGGGTTGCAGTCTTATCCGAGGCTTGCCCAGAGAATTCAGTTTCTTACGGTTGTAAGACTGAAGACTTCAGTTTCTTGCTGACTGTTGGCCAGAGATTGTCCTCAGCTGCTAGAAACTGCCTTCAGTTCCCTGCNGGTACAGTAAAAAGGGTCAGAAAGAGTCCTACAGACTAAAGTGACTGAGCATGCATGCACACATTCATACCTTTATTGTTTTTTGTGTCTTTATTAAAAATATATTATATGTCTGTATTGTTTATTACATCTTTGTATGTTTTTCCTGTAAGATGCCTAAAGTTCTTTGTGGAATGAAAAAGCTTGTAAAGAAATAAAAATAAATGCTTCTTTTTTTCTGTTCAACAGAAAAGAGTGTTTAAAGCTGATGAAATACCTTTTAGAACAACTGAAAAAAAAGTTTGGAAACCGAAGGGAACTGGATAAGTTCTGTTCTTATCATGTGAAGACTGCCTTCTTTCATGTCTGTACCCAGGACCCACATGACAGTCAGTGGCACTATGAAGACCTGGAGCTCTGCTTTGATAACTGTGTGACATACTTTCTTCAGTGTCTCAAGACAGAACACCTTGAGCACTATTTCATTCCTGATGTCAATCTCTTCTCTCGAGACAAAATTGACAAGCTAAGTAAAGAATTTCTGTCAAAGCAAATTGAATATGAGCAAAACAATGGATTTCCAATTTTTGATGAATTTTGAAATTGTATTTTTAAGAAGAATCCAAGAATTAGAGTGACTTTATAATAATTGAAATGTATCAATCACAACAGTGATTGACTAAAATGAATATAGTTATTCAGCCATCAGGTTGTCTTCATCAAGTCTAATCAATATAAAAGGATGGATTATCCTAGAAAAGAGATTATTTAATAGAAGCAAAGGAGTATGTAAGGATCTCCCTGGTGGTCCAGTGGTTAAGAATCTGCCAATGCAGAGGACATGAGTTTGATGTTTGCTCTGAGAAGATCCCACATGTCTCGGGACAACTCACCACGTGTCACAACTACTGAGCTTGAGCTCTGGAGCCTGCAAGTCACAACTGCTGAGCCCATGTGCTACAGTACCCCCCTAGAGCCTGTGCTCCATAACAAGAGAAGTCACTACAGTGAAAGGTCCTCAAACTATTAGAGAATAGCTCTCATCATTCTCTGCAACTAGAGAAAGCCCTCATGCAGTAATGAAGACCCAGCCATAAATAAATAAATAAGTAAATCTTTTAAAAACAAAGAGTTTTTAAAATATAAAAGCTTCATCAGAGTGGGGTGAAAAGAAGGACGAAATACAGATCACCTCAATTAAATTCATCAAACACTTACTGAACAGCACTCCTCACCTAGCACAGATGTGTGGAAGGGGGCAAAAGACAGTGTTAGAAATGATCATTGCCTCTATGAACGGGTAGATTTCGTTGAACATATGGATATATTTGGAAGCAGGGTCCTGTCCTATGTGATAGGATAGGTAAGAAGGAAATGAAAAAATCGGTTCTGCATGTCTTGGGAAATTGATTATCTTTTATAGAAAAATATAGGATACTTTACTACATGGCTAAATATAAACATAACTTATTTTCTTTTACTTTAATACATTTATATGTATTTCTGAAAAAGCAATAATACACATGGTACAAAACTCAAATATGAAAATGTTACCCTCCTCTGTACTTAGGAAGTATTCAACTTGAGGGAGCTGCTGCTTGTTAACTTTATTCTATTCATGTATTTTGCACATTTTCTTATTGGCTGTTTTATAGTTTTCTCATCGTCATTTTATTTTTTTGTCATTCTCATGTAACAACTTCTGTGTGGATTGTCTATATCATTTTTGTGTCTCTTCGTGAGTGAGGTTTTAAAATTTATTTCTTGAACTTATCAGTCTTTATGCTTATGTGCAATTTTATGTATCTTGTTTAACATCCTAATGTGTTTGAACATACTAATCATTGGACATTTGGAGAAGAGTTTCAGTGATAAATAAGTAGAAAATAGTATGATAAATAAATAGAAAATCGAGCAAACAAAAATATCCAAGCTTCTTTTAACTCCAGGAAAAATTGTATGCAAGAAGAGAAAATTAATCATAGTCTAGTTTGAGAGTATTGCTCAGCTGTATTTATGAAGTCAAAGTAATAACTATTGGCTATTAATTGTATCAGAATTATGATTAGTTATATGGAGAAGATAGGTTAACAGTCTGAGTGCTTATGTGTAACAATGATGGTGGAGTTGGGCTATATTGGTTTTCTACTGCTGTGTTAAACTTATCATGAAATTAATGGCTTAAACAATACACATTTATGATCTCACCATTTCTCTGGGACAGGATTCTGGGATGGTTCTGTAGAACATCTCACAAGACTTCAATCAAAGTGTAAGTGGGGGTTGCAGTCTTATCCGAGGCTTGCCCAGAGAATTCAGTTTCTTACGGTTGTAAGACTGAAGACTTCAGTTTCTTGCTGACTGTTGGCCAGAGATTGTCCTCAGCTGCTAGAAACTGCCTTCAGTTCCCTGCCATGTGAACCAGCCAGCATTGGCAGCCCTCAGCATGTCAGCAGTTTGCTGCTGGCAAGGGAGGGAAAAACTCCAGCAAAAGGGTGCAACACTCCTATTTCACCTAACATCGAACACGTAATCGTGTGTATCTCATAACCTTTACCACATAATTGGTTGAAAGCAAGTCACTGTTTCCACCCATATTCAAGGGGAGGGGAATCACTGAAGAGTGTTAACGTCAGTTTAAACAACCGTATAGTTAGGGGGAAGACAGTTCCCCTAGACCAGTCCTGACACCAATTGCAGCTTGAGGAGGGTCTCCAAATCATTCTTAGGTTTGATAATTTACTGGAAGATAGAACTCAACTGAAACCAGTATATTCATGGTTACAGTTTATTACAGGGTACAGATACAGGTTTAAATTAGCCAAGAGAAAATGTCCACAAAGGTACCAAACACTGAGGTTCTGTTCTTTTTTCCCTGGGAAGTCATGGGTATGTTTTTATCTCTTGTCATTCATGAATATCAATACACACAAATACTGCCAAGCAGGGAAGCTCACCTCAGTTGAGAGTTTTTATTGGACCTCAGTGATTGTCTTGATTTAATGCTATGTTTTCAGTTTTGTTATCAGTTATCCTAGCTTTTGGGCTTCCCAGGTGGCTTAGTTGTAAAGAATCCACCTGCCAATGCAGGAGACACAGGTTTGATCCCTGGGTGGGGAAGATCCCCCGGAGGAGGACATGCCAACTCTCTCCAGTATTCTTGCCTGAAAAATCCCATGGATAGAGGAACTTGGTGGGCCCTAGTCCATGAGGTCTCAGAGTTGGACACAACTGACTAACACTTTGACATATGTATATGCATATGCTGGACACAACTGAGTGACTTTCACATACATGTATAATTTTACTTATAGGTACATACATTATGTGTTGCCAAAATATTTCAGAGTAATCTACACATATCACTATACTTCATCCCTAAGTAGATCAATATCCTCCCCAAACCAGTAATTCCCTGCCTCATACTATTCTCATACTAACAATAATTATCTAACATTACCTGATATCCTTTTTTTCAACTCTCAAGATCTGAGAACTTTGAAAGGCAGAAGTCCTATTGATAAGTGATATGATATTTCCTTAAAGTTTAATAAATGTAGTTGATACATTATGGTTGATAATCGTTGGGTATAATGAAAAATGTTCTGGTCTGTCACAGCACAGCACACAGCACATCCTAACTTTACATGAGTTGAAGAATTTTCATCTTCCTGGTATGCCAGATCCCTCTTGAAAGCATTTGATTACTTATCCTGTTTCTTCTGTTTATCTATGCAACTTAACTACCAGGTAAAATTTGCTCATTTAGGAAGGTATAGTCACACTTGTGAATTCATATTTGACATACAGTGTTCCAGTGGTTAGGAGTTCGCCTTGCAATACAGGGGACATGGGATAGATCCCTGAATTGGGAAGATTCCACATGCTTTGGGGTGACAAAGCCCGTATGCCACAGTCACTGAGAGTGTAGCCTAGAGCCCGTCTCTGCAACAAGAGAAGCCACTGCAATAAGTCTGCCCGCCCTAGCAGAAGAAAACAGGTATAGCAAGGAAGACTCCGTGCACACAAAAATAAAAGGAGTCCGTCGTTTTTCATCAAAGTCATATTTCTAACTTGTTAATTTCTACTTTTACCTTTCCTTTTCTCTCCAATTTGCCTATCAGTAACACCAGGAAACTTACTGCATAAATAAATAATGTAAGGTTAGGTAATGAGGGCCTAACTAATTATATACAAATATAAATACTAAATATTAGTGATTATCATATAGGGAATAGAATACTACACAAAACTATAGGGGAAAGTAAGAANAATAAGTAAATCTTTTAAAAACAAAGAGTTTTTAAAATATAAAAGCTTCATCAGAGTGGGGTGAAAAGAAGGACGAAATACAGATCACCTCAATTAAATTCATCAAACACTTACTGAACAGCACTCCTCACCTAGCACAGATGTGTGGAAGGGGGCAAAAGACAGTGTTAGAAATGATCATTGCCTCTATGAACGGGTAGATTTCGTTGAACATATGGATATATTTGGAAGCAGGGTCCTGTCCTATGTGATAGGATAGGTAAGAAGGAAATGAAAAAATCGGTTCTGCATGTCTTGGGAAATTGATTATCTTTTATAGAAAAATATAGGATACTTTACTACATGGCTAAATATAAACATAACTTATTTTCTTTTACTTTAATACATTTATATGTATTTCTGAAAAAGCAATAATACACATGGTACAAAACTCAAATATGAAAATGTTACCCTCCTCTGTACTTAGGAAGTATTCAACTTGAGGGAGCTGCTGCTTGTTAACTTTATTCTATTCATGTATTTTGCACATTTTCTTATTGGCTGTTTTATAGTTTTCTCATCGTCATTTTATTTTTTTGTCATTCTCATGTAACAACTTCTGTGTGGATTGTCTATATCATTTTTGTGTCTCTTCGTGAGTGAGGTTTTAAAATTTATTTCTTGAACTTATCAGTCTTTATGCTTATGTGCAATTTTATGTATCTTGTTTAACATCCTAATGTGTTTGAACATACTAATCATTGGACATTTGGAGAAGAGTTTCAGTGATAAATAAGTAGAAAATAGTATGATAAATAAATAGAAAATCGAGCAAACAAAAATATCCAAGCTTCTTTTAACTCCAGGAAAAATTGTATGCAAGAAGAGAAAATTAATCATAGTCTAGTTTGAGAGTATTGCTCAGCTGTATTTATGAAGTCAAAGTAATAACTATTGGCTATTAATTGTATCAGAATTATGATTAGTTATATGGAGAAGATAGGTTAACAGTCTGAGTGCTTATGTGTAACAATGATGGTGGAGTTGGGCTATATTGGTTTTCTACTGCTGTGTTAAACTTATCATGAAATTAATGGCTTAAACAATACACATTTATGATCTCACCATTTCTCTGGGACAGGATTCTGGGATGGTTCTGTAGAACATCTCACAAGACTTCAATCAAAGTGTAAGTGGGGGTTGCAGTCTTATCCGAGGCTTGCCCAGAGAATTCAGTTTCTTACGGTTGTAAGACTGAAGACTTCAGTTTCTTGCTGACTGTTGGCCAGAGATTGTCCTCAGCTGCTAGAAACTGCCTTCAGTTCCCTGCCATGTGAACCAGCCAGCATTGGCAGCCCTCAGCATGTCAGCAGTTTGCTGCTGGCAAGGGAGGGAAAAACTCCAGCAAAAGGGTGCAACACTCCTATTTCACCTAACATCGAACACGTAATCGTGTGTATCTCATAACCTTTACCACATAATTGGTTGAAAGCAAGTCACTGTTTCCACCCATATTCAAGGGGAGGGGAATCACTGAAGAGTGTTAACGTCAGTTTAAACAACCGTATAGTTAGGGGGAAGACAGTTCCCCTAGACCAGTCCTGACACCAATTGCAGCTTGAGGAGGGTCTCCAAATCATTCTTAGGTTTGATAATTTACTGGAAGATAGAACTCAACTGAAACCAGTATATTCATGGTTACAGTTTATTACAGGGTACAGATACAGGTTTAAATTAGCCAAGAGAAAATGTCCACAAAGGTACCAAACACTGAGGTTCTGTTCTTTTTTCCCTGGGAAGTCATGGGTATGTTTTTATCTCTTGTCATTCATGAATATCAATACACACAAATACTGCCAAGCAGGGAAGCTCACCTCAGTTGAGAGTTTTTATTGGACCTCAGTGATTGTCTTGATTTAATGCTATGTTTTCAGTTTTGTTATCAGTTATCCTAGCTTTTGGGCTTCCCAGGTGGCTTAGTTGTAAAGAATCCACCTGCCAATGCAGGAGACACAGGTTTGATCCCTGGGTGGGGAAGATCCCCCGGAGGAGGACATGCCAACTCTCTCCAGTATTCTTGCCTGAAAAATCCCATGGATAGAGGAACTTGGTGGGCCCTAGTCCATGAGGTCTCAGAGTTGGACACAACTGACTAACACTTTGACATATGTATATGCATATGCTGGACACAACTGAGTGACTTTCACATACATGTATAATTTTACTTATAGGTACATACATTATGTGTTGCCAAAATATTTCAGAGTAATCTACACATATCACTATACTTCATCCCTAAGTAGATCAATATCCTCCCCAAACCAGTAATTCCCTGCCTCATACTATTCTCATACTAACAATAATTATCTAACATTACCTGATATCCTTTTTTTCAACTCTCAAGATCTGAGAACTTTGAAAGGCAGAAGTCCTATTGATAAGTGATATGATATTTCCTTAAAGTTTAATAAATGTAGTTGATACATTATGGTTGATAATCGTTGGGTATAATGAAAAATGTTCTGGTCTGTCACAGCACAGCACACAGCACATCCTAACTTTACATGAGTTGAAGAATTTTCATCTTCCTGGTATGCCAGATCCCTCTTGAAAGCATTTGATTACTTATCCTGTTTCTTCTGTTTATCTATGCAACTTAACTACCAGGTAAAATTTGCTCATTTAGGAAGGTATAGTCACACTTGTGAATTCATATTTGACATACAGTGTTCCAGTGGTTAGGAGTTCGCCTTGCAATACAGGGGACATGGGATAGATCCCTGAATTGGGAAGATTCCACATGCTTTGGGGTGACAAAGCCCGTATGCCACAGTCACTGAGAGTGTAGCCTAGAGCCCGTCTCTGCAACAAGAGAAGCCACTGCAATAAGTCTGCCCGCCCTAGCAGAAGAAAACAGGTATAGCAAGGAAGACTCCGTGCACACAAAAATAAAAGGAGTCCGTCGTTTTTCATCAAAGTCATATTTCTAACTTGTTAATTTCTACTTTTACCTTTCCTTTTCTCTCCAATTTGCCTATCAGTAACACCAGGAAACTTACTGCATAAATAAATAATGTAAGGTTAGGTAATGAGGGCCTAACTAATTATATACAAATATAAATACTAAATATTAGTGATTATCATATAGGGAATAGAATACTACACAAAACTATAGGGGAAAGTAAGAAACATGATCAGTCATATGTTTTCATGCAGATGAATTTATCCAGGATTTATTCTAGCATGGGGTGCTAGTCTAAAATGTAGGAAATAGCTGTTGCATATTTTGGTCCCATGAAATCCTTTCACCGTTTCATCTCAAAGTAGGTTAAGTATTAAAGTACTAAATAATATGTGGTAAGTCTAAAAGGCTATGGAAAAAGATCAGTTTGTTTCTTTGGTCATAGAAAAAAATTTATTGTGTTAGCTTTTTCACTGCTTTGACAACATTGAAGAGGCTTTAAACTCTTTAAAGGCTGACCTTAACAGCAATATTATAGGAGATAAAATTTACTTTTCTTTAAATACAGTAAAAACCTATGTAAAAATGTATATATACTCCTTAAGTAAAAAATGCTATAGTTCTTAAGATCCATACAAGAAATTTCAACTCAAATTTAAGTACTTGGGGTTTTACAAAAACACAAAATACTGAATTCTACATTTTTAAACACTTGTTTTAAAAATTAGTCAAGTCTCTTCATACTGCCATCATGAATCCAGTACTTCCATATATTATTTAAATTTCTCAAGAAAACTTGAGAAATGTAAAAAAAAAAAAACAAAAAAAAAAACCCCGATAAATTGATGTTCCCAAATCCTTTTAAAAAATTTAATTTTGATAAAATTTACCGTTTTAACCATTTCAAAGTATATAGTCCAGTAGTATGAAGTAGCAGCTATCCTAATTGAGGTGTGGTGATCTTTAATTTGCATTTCCCTAATGATAAGTGCGGAGAAGACAATGGCATCCCACTCCAGTACTCTTGCCTGGAAAATCCCATGGATGGAGGAGCCTGGCGGGCTACAGTCCATGGGACTGCTAAGAGTCGGACACGACTGAGTGACTCCACTTTCACTTTTCGCTTTCATGCATTGGAGAAGGAAATGGCAACCCACTCCAGTGTTCTTTCCTGGAGAATCCCAGGGACAGAGGAGCCTGGTGGGCTGCCGTATATGGGGTTGCACAGAGTCAGACACAACTAAAGCGACTTAGCAGTAGCAGTAGCAGTGATAAGTGAACATCTTTTCAATTGTTAGCCATTTGTATGTCTTCAGGAAATGTCATCCAAGTCCTTTGCAAGTTTATTATTTTTTATTGTTTTAATTGAAGTTGATTTACTATGCTGTGCCAATCTCTGCTGTACAGTATCTTTGCACATTTTAAAATCAGGTTGTTTTTGTTCAGTTTTAGTTCTCCAGGTTGTTGGCATTAATCCCTTGTGCTGTATGATTTGCAAAAGTATTTTCCCCACAGTTTGTTCATATGGCCCCTTACTGGGCATTTATGCTGTAGTCTTCCTGCTGCAAATACTGCTGTAATGTGTAAATCTTTACTTGCATATACAGAGATATTTATAGATTACGTTCCTAGAAAGGGAATTGCTGGATTAAAAGGTAAATGGCACCCCACTCCAGTACTCTTGCCTGGAAAATCCCGTGGATGGAAGAGCCTGGTAGGCTGCAGTCCTTAGGGTCGCTAAGAGTCGGACACGACTGAGTGGCTTCACTTTCCCTTTTCACTTTCATGCATTGGAGAAGGAAATGGCAACCCACTCCAGTGTTCTTGCCTGGAGAATCCAAGGGACAAGGGAGCCTGGTGGGCTGCCATCTATGGGGTCGCACAGTCGGACACGACTGAAGTGACTTAGCAGCACTTAAAATTGCTTGCATTACTACCTAATTGCAGAAGAGTTTCTACCAAATTATACCTCCACCAGGTCCATCATGCTCTTAATGATCTTTTTGTACAACTTAATGTTTTCTTCTCACCTCTCAATTGATACTTCTAAGATACATTAACTAGAATTTAGGTTACAGATAAAGAATAACATCTGTTAGTGACTCTTAGAGATAATACTGATTGCAGACACACCCCTAACAAAACCTAGTTAAGCAAAATAGGTATGTGAAGATCCATGTGTTATTCAAATTTTACCTCTTTTAAGTAGGCTGGTACCACTTTTCAACAGACAATAAAACTTGTGGGGTTTTCCTTGAGGTCTTCCTAATTTGTTTTCCATTTCTTTTTTTCAGTTTAATTGCTTTATATCTCTCGCATAAGATCCTCTGAAGCCATTGAATATATTTTTAGGATTGAGATGATTCTTTCAATGTAATAGCTTTTCTACAGTATGCTGAAATGCGTGCAGATCTTGAGAGTCTCCACAGTGATTACAGGACATCTTCCAAGCAAAGTGAAACATATCCCTCTGTGCATTAAGCACTGAATCCTCAAGCTCTAAAATCCAGATTGATCTTACAAAATACCCATCAGTAAGTGCACTGCTCTCTTGCTCATATGGCCCATCAGTTGCTTCCCAGTGCCCCTACCTGGGGCCACTGTCTGACTTCTATGCCTGAGAATGACGCCTGCTTCCTCTAGAAAATTAATTCACTGGTGATCTTCTAATTATTTCTAGTGATAAGTGTAATAGATAACCTCATACTCTTCCAAAGAAGAGGGGAAAAGAACTTCAGTGTAACTTGATTTATACTCATTATGGTTCAGCTAGCAAAATAGAATAAAAACAGCAGCAGCAAAACCTCAACTCTGCCATTCAAACAGCAATTTGGAATCTAAATGATCTGCAGTTATTTAAACAGCATGTTTCAGGAGTTTTATGATGATGCTCACAGGGGAAAAAAGGTCCCCTTACATATGCCAACTTTGAGTATAGCTAAATTGAGGCACTATGGAAATAAAGCCAAGACTGGAATCGGAAACAGCTACATGCCACTAATCACAGAGGGGTCTGATGGTTCTGGAACAGGCCAAAAAGACAGGGGTAACATAGCAAAGCAGGTTCTAGTCAGCGAGAGAGTTGGCTTTACCAGTAAAGAATCTGCCTGTAATGAAGGAGATGTGGAGACATGAGTGATCCCTGGGCCAGGAAGATCCCCTGGAGGAGGAAATTGCAACCCACACCCGTATTCTTGCCTGGAAAATCCCATGGACCAAGGAGCCTGGCAGGCTATGGTCCATGGGTTTTCAAACCTTTCGACACCACTGAACGACTTCAAATGAAAAAAACACGGTAAGGATAGTCAGGAAAATGAAGAGCCAGGGTTAACTCTTTTTGTGGGTAGACTGTGCTTACTTAACCTGCTCTTCCATTATGCCCTATTCTGTGCACATATTCTTTGATGTTCCAAAAAGTTGCAGAGGAATGTAAACTTCCAAACTCATTCTATGAGGCCACCATCACCCTAATACCAAAACCTGACAAAGATGCCACAAAAAAAAAAAAAAAAAAAACCTACAGGCCAATATCACTGATGAACATAGATGCAAAAATCCTTAACAAAATTCTAGAAATCAGAATCCAACAACACATTAAAAAAAATCATACACCATGACCATGTGGTCTTTATCCCAAGGATGCAAAGATTCTTCAATATCAGCAAATCAATAAATGTAATTCACCACATTAACAAATTGAAAAATAAAAGCCATATGATTATATCAATCAGTTCAGTTCAGTCGCCCAGTCGTGTCCGACTCTTTGCGACCCCATGAATCGCAGCACGCCAGGCCTCCCTGTTCATCACCATCTCTCATTCAGACTCATGTCCATCGAGTTGGTGATGCCATCCAGCCATCTCACCCTGTGTCGTCTCCTTCTCCTGCCCCCAATCCCTCCCGGCATCAGGGTCTTTTCCAATGAGTCAACTCTTCACATGAGGTGGCCAAAGTACTGGAGTTTCAGCTTTAGCATCATTCCTTCCAAAGAACACCCAGGGTTGATCTCCTTCAGAATGGACTGGTTGGATCTCCTTGCAGTCCGAGGGACTCTCAAGAGTCTTCTCCAACATCACAGTTCAAAAGCATCAATTCTTTGGCGCTCAGCCTTCTTCACAGTCCAACTATCACATCCATACATGACCACAGGAAAAACCATAGCCTTGACTAGACGGACCTTAGTCAGCAAAGTAATGTCTCTGCTTTTGAATATACTGTCTAGGTTGGGCATAACTTTTCTTCCAAGGAGTAAGCGTCTTCTAATTTCATGGCTGCAGTCACACATCTGCAGTGATTTTGGAGCCCCCCAAAATAAAGTCTGACACTGTTTCCACTGTTTCCCCATCTATTTCCCATGAAGTGATGGGACCGGATGCCATGATCTTTGTTTTCTGAATGTTGAGCTTTAAGCCAACGTTTTCACTCTCCTCTTTCACTTTCATCAAGAGGCTTTTTAGTTCCTCTTCACTTTCTGCCATAATGGTTGTGTCATTCGCATATCTGAGGTTACTGATATTTCTCCCAGCAATCTTGATTCCAGCTTGTGTTTCTTCCAGTCCAGCGTTTCTTATGATGTACTCTGCATAGAAGTTAAATAAACAGGGTGACAATATACAGCCTTGACGTATTCCTTTTCCTATTTGGAACCAATCTGTTGTTCCATGTTCAGTTCTAACTGTTACTTCCTGACCTGCATACAGATTTCTCAATAGATGCAGAGAAAGCCTTTGACAAAATTCAACATCCATTTATGATAAAAATTCTCCGGAAAGCAGGAATAGAAGGAACATACCTCAACATAATAAAAGGTATATATGACAAACGTACAGCAAACATTATCCTGAATGGTGAAAAATTGAAAGCATTTCCCCTAAAGTCAGGAACAAGACAAGGGTGCCCACTTTTACTGCTACTATTCAACATAATTCTGAAAGTTTTGGCCACAGCAATCAGAGCAGAAAAAGAAATGAATCCAGATTGGAAAAGAAGTAAAACTCTGACTGTTTGCAGATGACATAGAAAACCCTAAAGACTCCACCAGAAAACTACTAGAGCTAATCAATGAATATAGTAAAGTTGCAGGATATAAAATCAATACACAGAAATCCCTTGCGTTCCTATACATTATTAATGAGAAAGTAGAAAAAGAAATTAAGGAAGCAATTCCATTCACCATTGCAAAGAAAAGAATAAAATACTTAGGAATATATCTACCTAAAGAAACTGAAGACCTATATATAGAAAACTATAAAACACTGGTGAAAGAAATCAAAGAGGACACTAATGGATGGCAAAATATACTGTGTTCATGGATCGGAAGAATCGATATAGTGAAAATGAATATACTAACCAAAGCAATCTACAGATTCAGTGCAATCCCTATCAAGCTACCAGAGGTATTTTTCATAGAGCTAGAACAAATAATTTCACAATTTGTATGGAAATACAAAAAACCTCGAATAGCCAAAGCAATCTTGAGAAAGAAGAATGGAACTGGAGGAATCAACCTGCCTGACTTCAGGCTCTACTACAAAGCCACAGTCATCAAGACAGTATGGTACTGGCACAAAGACAGAAATATAGATCAATGGAACAAAATAGAAAGCCCAGAGATAAATCCACACACCTATGGACACCTTATCTTTGACAAAGAAGGCAAGAATATACAATGGAGAAAAGACAATCTCTTTAACAAGTGGTGCTGGAGAAACTGGTCAATCACTTGTAAAATAATGAAACTAGAACACTTTCTAACACCATACACAAAAATAAACTCAAAATGGATTAAGGATCTAAACGTAAGACCAGAAACTATAAAACTCCTAGAGGAGAACATAGGCAAAACACTCTCCGACATACATCATAGCAGGATCCTCTATGACCCACCTCCCAGAATACTGGAAATAAAAGCAAAAATAAACAAATGGGATCTAATTAAAATTAAAAGCTTCTATGCAACAAAGGAAACTATAAGCAAGGTAAAAGACAGCCTTCAGAATGGGAGAAAATAATAGCAAATGAAGCAACTGACAAACAACTAATCTCAAAAATATACAAGCAACTCAATCAACTCAATTCCAGAAAAATAAATGACCCAGTCAAAAAAATGGGCCAAAAGGCTAACAAACACATGAAAAGATACTCAACATCACTCATTATCAGAGAAATGCAACTCATGACCACAATGAGGTACCATCTCATGCCAGTCAGAATGGCTGTGATCCAAAAGTCTACAAGCAATAAATGCCTGAGAGGCCTGGAGAAAAGGGAACCCTCTTACACTGTTGGTGGGAATGCAAACTAGTACAGCCACTATGGAGAACAGTGCGGAGATTCCTTAAAAAGCTGGAAATACAACTGCCTTATGACCCAGCAATCCCACTGCTGGGCATACATACCGAGGAAACCAGAATTGAAAGAGACCTGTGTACCCCAATGTTCATCGCAGCACTGTTTATAATAGGCAGGACATGGAAGCAACTTAGATGTCCATCAGCAGATGAATGAATAAGAAAGCTGTGGTACATATACACAATGGAATATTACTCAGCCATTAAAAAATACATTTGAATCAGTTGTAATGAGGTGGATGAAACTGGAGCCTATTATCCAGAGTGAAGTAAGCCAGAAAGAAAAAAACCAATACAGTATACCAACACATATATATGGAATTTGGAAAGATGGTAATGATAACCCTGTATGCGAGACAGCAAACGAGACACAGATGTATAGAACAGTCTTTTGGACTCTGTGGGAGAGGAAGAGGGTAGGATGATTTGGGAGAATGGCATTGAAACATGTATAATATCATGTAAGAAACGTATCACCAGTCTAGGTTTGATACAGGATACAGGATGCTTGGGGCTGGTGCACTGAGATGACCCAGAGAGATGGTACAGGGAGGAAGGTGGGAGGAGTTCAGGATTGGGAACTCATGTACACCCGTGGTGGATTCATGTTGATGTATGGCAAAACCAGTACAGTATTGTAAAGTAAAGTAAAAAAAAAAACAAAAACCGTAAAGATACACACACACACACACACAAAGGGTCCTGGATCATCTGAACCATTCAGGTTCAGATATATGCCTTTCAGGTAAATTAGGAGAATGTCTCCCACTGACAACTATTTCCTTAATATCCAGTTCAAACATTAGCCTGAGATATTTCTCAGAATCTGATTAATATTCAGAACTCTAACAATTACAGTTCTTGGATCTGCAAATGAAGGCAGATCTCAGAAATGGATTCTATAAAAAGGTGCTATCACTCAGGCAAGCCCAAGCACTGTACACTTGGAAACTGCAATATTGTATAACTGTAGCTGGTACAAAGTTTTTAAATGCTCTCTGTCGATCACTCTGTTCTCTGTTACCATGCAGAAACCACTGATAGACATGAATACCCAGTTGCTTGATAAATGATCAGCCCTGATGCAAAAGATAATACGTGTTTATTCTTTGTTTGTTAAATAAATGAATTTATTGATTTATTTTTGGTTGCACGGGGTCTTTGTTGTTGCGTGTGGGCTTTCTCTAGTTGAGGCGAGTGGGGGTTACTTTTTGTTGTGGTGTGCAGGCTTCTCATTGTGGTGGCTTCTTGTGATAAAGAGCACAGGCTCTAGGTGCATGGGCTTCAATAGCTGCAGCACATGAGCTCAGTAGGTGTGACTTGGGAGCTTAGTTGGCTGGCGGTTATGTGGGATCTTCCCGGGCCAGGGTTGGAACCCATGTCCCCTACATTGGAAGATGGATTTTTTACCACTGGACCACGAGGGAAGCCCCGGAGTGCTTATTCTAATACCACCATCAAGTAATTAGTTTTAGTTTCATTAGAAGGGGTCTGAAGTAACATACTGGGATATGAATTAAAAGTTTGGTTTTGGATATGTTAACTTAGAGATTCCTATGATATATTGAAATTAATGTTGAGAACCTAGTTGGATATGGGTTTAGAGATCAGAGGATCCGTTTGGGCTGCATGTAAGTATACATGGCATTGATGATGGGTGAGACCATCTAGGTAAGAGGGTGTAGATTCATTTCTCATTAATTCAGTGGTCATTGATCATCTGATGTGCTAAATGTTCTAGATATCTGCGATCTATTCTGTACCTTATAATCATGTAGGACAAACATGCTGGTAGTAACAAATGGAAAACAATTATGTTGTAAAGCAGTAAGTGCTGTGGTGAAACTTGAGAGGGTTCAGGCATGCTGTTTGTATAATATTCTCTGGGAACAGAGTTCCAGAGAAGATTCCAAAGAAGCAATAGCTATCTGAAGCGGAGAAATACAGCTGGGAAGTCTTGGAGCTTGTCCAGGAGGTGATCAAACTGTGCTTCTCTCTCATCAATTGCTCTCAAAATATAAAGAAATAAGGAAGAACATTAAGCTCATGATCCTCTTATTAATTATATTTTATGCACTAGAAAGTAAGCAGCACTCATTCCAACTATAAAACATCTGAAGACAAAGTAATAGTAATAGATTCCATTACTAATAATGAAATATGATACATCTTGAATATCCAAACAATTTCTTAGAGAGAACACAATCTATGTTTCTTAAATACATGAACCCAAGAATTTTTTAATTTATCCTTTTTTAGAACCTCAAGCAATATATGCTGTTTTCAGATTTTGGCACAAACTCTTTCTTGAAAAACCCTGCAAAATTCTTTTGTTTCCAAGTTAGCTGCTGTAACAGATGTATATGAACATATTAGTTGAACTTTTTATAAACTTCTGTTTACTTCACATAACAGACCGACCTCAACAGAGGCTCTCAAATAACAAATGATTCTGTTGGTTAATTTCATTCAGGAAGAAACTTAGAGATATGAAGGGAATATTTCATGCAAAGATGGGCTTGATAAAGGACAGAAATGGTATGGACCTAACAGAAGCAAAAGATACTAAGAAGAGGTGGCAAGAATACACAGAATAACGATACCTCAAAGATCTTCACGACCCAGATAGTCACAATGGTGTGATCACTCACCTAGAGCCAGACATCCTGGAATGTGAAGTCAAGTGGGCCTTAGAAAGCATCACTACAAACAAAACTAGTGGAGGTGATGGAATTCCAGTGGAGCTATTTCAAATCCTGAAAGGTGATGCTGTGAAAGTGCTGGACTCAGTATGCCAGCAGCTTTGGAAAACTCAGCAGTGGCCACAGGACTGGAAAAGGTCAGTTTTCATTCCAATCCCAACGAAAGGCAATGTCAAAGAGTGTTCAGACTACTGCACAATTGCAGTCATCTCACACGCTAGTAAAATAATGCTCAGAATTCTCCAAGCCAGGCTTCAGCAATACATGAACCGTGAACTTCCAGATGTTCAAGCTGGTTTTAGAAAAGGCAGAGGAATCAGAGATCAAATTGCCAACATCTACTGGATCATGGAAAAAGCAAGAGAGCTCCAGGAAAACATCTATTTCTGCTTTATTGACTATGCCAAAGCCTTTGTGTGGATCACAGTAAACTGTGGAAAATTCTGAAAGAGATGAGCATACCAGACCACTGGACCTGCCTCTTGAGAAACCTATATGCATGTCTTGAGAAACCTATATGCATGTCAGGAAGCACCAGTTAGAACTGGACATGGAACAACAGACTGGTTCCAAATAGGAAAAGGAGTACGTCAGTGCTGTATATTGTCACCCTGCTTGTGTTTAACTTATATTCAGAGTACATCCTGAGAAAGGCTGGGCTGGAAGAAGCACAAGCTGGAATCAAGATTGCTGTGAGAAATATCAATAACATCAGATATGCAGATGACACCATCTTTATGGCAGAAAGATAAGAGGAACTATAAAACCTCTTGATGAAAGTGAAGGAGGAGAGTGAAAAAGTTGGCTTAAAACTCAACATTTAGAAAACTAATAAGATCATGGCATCTGATTCCATCACTTCTTGGAGAGTAGATGGGGAAACACTGGAAATAGTGTCAGACTTTATTTTTTTGGGCTTCAAAATGACTGCAGATGGTGACAGCAGCCCTGAAATTAAAAGATGCTCACTCCTTGGAAGGAAAGTTATGACCTACCTAGATAGCATATTCAAAAGTAGAGACATTAATTATTTTCCAACAAAGGTCTGTCTAGTCAAGGCTATGGTTTTTCCAGTTGTCATGTATGGATGCGAGAGTTGTACTGTGAAGAAGGCTGAGCGCCGAAGAATTGATGCTTTTGAACTGTGGTGCTGGAGAAGACTCTTGAGAGTCCCTTGGACTGCAAGAAGATCTAACCAGTCCATCCTAAAGAGATTAGTCCTGGGTGTTCACTGGAAGGATTGATGCTAAAGCTGGAATTCCAATACTTTGGCCACCTCATGCAAAGAGTTGACTCATTGTAAAATACCCTGATGCTGGGAGGGGTTGGGGGCAGGAGGAGAAGGGGACGACACAGGATGAGATGGCTGGATGGCATCACCGACTCGATGGACATGAGTTTGGGTAGACTCTGGGAGCTGGTGATGGACAGGGAAGCCTGGCATGCTGCAATTCATGGAGTCCCAGAGTCGGACATGATTGAGCGACTGAACAGAACTGAACCAGCAACCTTCAATGTGTGGATGTGCCATAATCAACATGTGACTTCAACTCTTGTTGCATTGGTTGGGCTTACTCCACTTAGTCTTAAGGGGGAAATGAGCCTGTACATGGGTAATTGTCACTTCCATTCCCATTGCCTCACTGAGAACTACTTGCATGTAAAATTATGTTTGACCTCTGGAATCCAGAGGATGTGAGTACTTACTTAAGAGGCTGCATGCAGGAGTCCTGCAAAGAGATCACCTCCTGAGCAGAATAGAGCCCTTGGCCTAGGGTGCGTGTTTGTGCAAGGAGGTGGGTTTCAGATGCACTCACTGTCGTGGGGCCCAACCGTGGCCACTTGTTTCAGTTGGGACCTTGGCAGGAGGCCTGGCCACTCCTGCTACGGATCCACCTGCATCTGCCCACATTAGGAGACCTTTGCACCTGTGTCTCCTGAGCCTACACACACCAGCAACCCATCCAGTGTTGATGGAGCCTTAGAAAATGCCCACCCATGCATGTGTTTATGCAATTCTGTGTCCAAACACTCTGTGTATAATTGGGAAACTGGGACCCCCCCAAGAGGTAGAGACTGATTTAAAGTTCAGTATGTTGGCTGAAGGGGCTTCCCTGCTGGCTCAGCAATAAAGAATTCGCCTGCCAGTGCAGGAGATGCAGGAAATGTGGGTTCAGTCCCTGAGCTGGGAAGATTCCCCTGGAGGAGGAAGTGGCAACCCATGCCAGTATTCTTGCCTGGAGAATCCCATGGACAGAAGATGCAGGCGGGCTGCAGTCCATGAGTCACAAAGAGTTGGACACAACCAAGCGAGTGAACATGCATGCACATGGGTGGGCAGAATCCAGAAGAAAAGTCATGATTCCAGCTTTGCAGGCCACCACTCAATCCCTCCATCATATTTAGTTTGGAAATGAAACCTCTTAAGATCTTGGTGAACACGAGCCATCCCCTTACAATTCAGGCCGTTTCTCTCTCTGCATTACCATAACTGCAGAGGTGTGCACAAACAGAAACAGACTCTGAAGTTGGGGACCGGGGAAGGTAGTTAAGGAAGAACAGACACAATAGAAGTGACAAGTGAGAGAGGAGAGGGAAGTTGGAGACAGCTCTGCCATGGATCAGGCACACCTACTGCCTTGGCGATCCTTCTGAAGGTCACAGTATGATGGGGATTCTGAAATACTTATAGTCCTGCCTGCACTTGGGCCATTTCCATAGTGTCCTCCATGGGACAGGGCCTGGGGCTTTACAACCCACCACTCTCAAATCTGAGAGACTGAACACACACCCTATCTCCTAGGATAGACAAGCTACACACAAGAGGGACTGTTTCCTTGGATGCTTATGTTGGCTGTCCCCAAGAGGTCTGTGCACTTGAAAGGTCTGCTGACCTTAGTTCTCCAACCACGACCTACTGTGCTGTATGAGCTTGGGAAAAATTCTTTCCGCTCACAGAGGTCTCTCAGAGGAGAGAGAGCTTGGGGCCTGGGGAGCCAAGAGCATGCAAAAGCAGAAAGGAAGACACACACGTGGAGTGGTGGGACAGAGGGGGTCACCTGCCTTGTCCGTCAGGTCAACTTTGGTGATCACTAGGGTGACAGGTGTGCCAGTCTGCTGGCCTTCACATCCAGAGGTAAGACTTTGAATTCATGGATATTATTGATAGTAAAGGTTAGAAAGTGCTGCCTGTAGGGTCATAGTAAGTGTCACATCGGGCAGAACCTAAATCTACATTAAAGATAATTTCAAGGCCAAGGGCAACAGTGGAGTTTAATAATATGGAAGGAGATGTAGCTGGCTTTCTCTCCAAGCTAAAGGTAATGTTCACTACATTTTATGTGTAGAGAAATTCACTTAAAGAATTCATATTATGGCTATACACATCTGGCTTCTAGATTCTACAAGGCTATGTCCTAATAATTTT
>SJYW01033907.1:28714-45317 GCA_006410735.1 Raphicerus campestris | reverse complement strand
GGGGGGGGGGGCTCCAAAATGACTGCAGATGGTGACTGCAGCCATGAAATTAAAAGACGCTCCACTCCTTGGAAGAAAAGTTATGACCAACCTAAATAGCATATTCAAAGGCAAAGACATTAATTATTTTCCAACAAAGGTCCGTCTAGTCAAGGCTATGGATTTTCCATTTGTCGTGTATGGATGTGAGAGCTGTACTGTGAAGAAGGCTGAGCACTGAAGAATTGATGCTTTTAACCTGTGGTGTTGGAGAAGATTCTTGAGAGTCCCTAGAACTGCAAGGATATCTAACCAGTCCATCCTAAAGGAGATCAGTCCAGTGTGTTCATTGGAAGGACTGCTGCTGAAGCTGAAACTCCAGTACTTTGGCCACCTCATGTGAAGAGTTGACTTATTGGAAAAGACTCTGATGCTGGGAGGGGTTGGGGGCAGAAGGAGAAGGGGAAGACAGAGGATGAGATGGCTGGATGGCATCACTGATTAGATGGACATGATTTTGGGTAAACTCCAGGAGTTGGTGATGGATAGAGTTGGTGATGGATAGGGAGGCCTGATGTGCTGCAATTCATGGGGTCACAAAGAGTTGGACACATCTGAACAACTGAACTGAACTGAACCAGCAACCTTCAATGTGTGGATGTGCCATAATCAACATGTGACTTCAACTCTTGTTGCATTGGTTGGGTTTATTCTACTTAGTCCTAAGGGGGAAATGAGCCTGTACATGGGTAAATGTCACTTCCATTCCCATTGCCTCACTGAGAACTACTTGCATGTAAAATTATGTTTGCCCTCTGGAATCCAGAGGATGTGAGTACTTACTTAAGAGGCTGCATGCAGGAGCCCTGCAAAGAGATCACCTCCTGAGCAAATAGAGCCCTTGGCCTAGGGTGCGTGTTTGTGCAAGGAGGTGGGTTTCAGATGCACTCACTGCCGTGGGGCCCAACTGTGGCCACTTGTTTCAGTTGGGACCTTGGCAGGAGGCCTGGCCACTCCTGCTACGGATCCACCTGCATCCGCCCGCATTAGGAGACCTTTGCACCTGTGTCTCCTGAGCCCACATACACCAGCAACCCATCCAGTGTTGATGGAGCCTTAGAAAATGCCCACCCATGCATGTGTTTAGGCAATTCTGTGTCCAAACACTCTGTGTATAATTGGGAAACTGAGACCCCCCCAAGAGGTAGAGACTGATTTAGAGCTCAGTATGTGGGCTGAAGGGGCTTCCCTGCTGGCTCAGCGATAAAGAATTCGCCTGCCAGTGCAGGAGATGCAGGAAATGTGGGTTCAGTCCCTGAGCTGGGAAGATTCCCCTGAAGGAGAAAGTGGCAACCCATGCCAGTATTCTTGCCTGGAGAATCCCATGGACAGAAGATGCAGGCGGGCTGCAGTCCATGAGTCACAAAGAGTTGGACACAACCAAGCGAGTGAACATGCATGCACATGGGTGGGCAGAATCCAGAAGAAAAGTCATGATTCCAGCTTTGCAGGCCACCACTCAATCCCTCCATCATATTTAGTTTGGAAATGAAACCTCTTAAGATCTTGGTGAACACGAGCCATCCCCTTACAATTCAGGCCGTTTCTCTCTCTGCATTACCATAACTGCAGAGGTGTGCACAAACAGAAACAGACTCTGAAGTTGGGGACCGGGGAAGGTAGTTAAGGAAGAACAGACACAATAGAAGTGACAAGTGAGAGAGGAGAGGGAAGTTGGAGACAGCTCTGCCATGGATCAGGCACACCTACTGCCTTGGCGATCCTTCTGGAGGTCACAGTATGATGGGGATTCTGAAATACTTATAGTCCTGCCTGCACTTGGGCCATTTCCATAGTGTCCTCCATGGGACAGGGCCTGGGGCTTTACAACCCACCACTCTCAAATCTGAGAGACTGAACACACACCCTATCTCCTAGGATAGACAAGCTACACACAAGAGGGACTGTTTCCTTGGATGCTTATGTTGGCTGTCCCCAAGAGGTCTGTGCACTTGAAAGGTCTGCTGACCTTAGTTCTCCAACCACGACCTACTGTGCTGTATGAGCTTGGGAAAAATTCTTTCCGCTCACAGAAGTCTCTCAGAGGAGAGAGAGCTTGGGGCCTGGGGAGCCAAGAGCATGCAAAAGCAGAAAGGAAGACACACACGTGGAGTGGTGGGACAGAGGGGGTCACCTGCCTTGTCCGTCAGGTCAACTTTGGTGATCACTAGGGTGACAGGTGTGCCAGTCTGCTGGCCTTCACATCCAGAGGTAAGACTTTGAATTCATGGATATTATTGATAGTAAAGGTTAGAAAGTGCTGCCTGTAGGGTCATAGTAAGTGTCACATCGGGCAGAACCTAAATCTACATTAAAGATAATTTCAAGGCCAAGGGCAACAGTGGAGTTTAATAATATGGAAGGAGATGTAGCTGGCTTTCTCTCCAAGCTAAAGGTAATGTTCACTACATTTTATGTGTAGAGAAATTCACTTAAAGAATTCATATTATGGCTATACACATCTGGCTTCTAGATTCTACAAGGCTATGTCCTAATAATTTTAAAACTTTTTAAAATCAAGTGGGCACTTGATTATATGCCCACTAAATCTCAGAAGCACAAACTTTTGGAAAATACTTAGCATCCCTATCCACCTCCATTTTACAGCTAATTAGTGCAGTCACCACTTTCACAATGACACTAAGTTTCCTGACACAAGGATTATGTTCCTCGATCACTGAGGAAGGAAAAATGAAGAACTTTCCTTTTTCAAAGTTCAATGGACATATCCAGGATATGTGTCTTATTTTAAACAGAGTGACATTCAGTAAATATTTGGAAGATACAAACATATTGTCTTAAAGAATAGTTAAGATTTTTGGGTTCCCCCCTGCCCCCAAACACAGAAACGCAAGACAATTTTATTCTTCCCATTAGCACTGAAACAAAATGGGTTATTTGAGATTTGGGAACTCTCACTAAATGTTGACATTTTCAGTTCAGCCCTCAATAGGTGTTTTTATTTATGTATTTATTTCATAACTTTCTGATATTCTTTTGGTGTTTTTATTTATTTTATAACTTTCTAACATTCTATTAAGCTTTTTTAAACTTTGAGCCTTTTATTTTGTATTGAGGTACAGCTAATTAACAATGTTGTGGTAGTTTCAGGTGAACAGAGAAGGGACTCAGCCATATATGTATGTGCATCCAGTCTCCCCCTAACACACCTCCCATCCAGGCTGGCACATTACATTGAGCACAGCACCACACACTATACAATAGGTCTTTGCTGGTTATCCATTTTATACACAGCAGTGTGTACATGACCTCCCCAAAGTCCTTAACTATCCCTTCTCCCCCACAATCATAAGTTCGTTTTCTAAGTCTGTGAGTCACTTTATTAGGCGTTTTAAAATGTCCTCAATTTCAACTCCCGTGCCCTTTGTGTGAATCATGGGCATCATAATTGGATTGTGAGGCACTTCCCTGGCTGTCCAGTGGTTAAGACTCCATGCTTCCACTGCAGGGGGTGTTGGTTCCATCCCTGGTCAGGGAACTAATATCCTGTATGCCATATGGCCAAAACAAACAAAAGAATAACTGGGTTGTAACACAGTTTTTCCTTCAATACGAGTCACCCTACTACTACAGGTGTACACTGGACGCCACCTTCTCAGTTTCCCATTGCACGTGGCACAATCAGTGGTGGGAGGGTGGTTTTACCTTTAGTGGCATTGATCAGTTCTTTCACCTACAGGGTGATAGGGGTCAGTGTCCATATCACAGTCATAGAGGAGAAATGGCACTGCAGCTCACCTTTACCTATAAGTTCATCTCTCCCATATACAAACTAGAAGAAATCAGTGAAAAAGAACAGGGGCTGATGAGCCAATGTCTCAAGGTCTCACCTGAGTCCAACTTTGTTGTTGTTTGGTCACTCAGTTTGCCTGACTCTTTACAACCCCAGGGACTGCAGCACGCCAGGCTTTCTGTCCATCACCATCTCCCAGAGTTTGTTCAGTCATGTCCATTGAGTCAGTGATGCCATTGAACCATCTGATCTTCTGTCATCCCCTTCTCCTTCTGCCTTCAATATTTCCCAGCATCAGGATATTTTCCAATCAGTCAGTTCTTCACATCAGGCAGCCAAAGATTTGGAGCTTCTGCTTCAGCATCAGTCCTTCTAATAAATATTTAAGACTGATTTCCTTTAGGATTGACTGGTTGGATCTCCTTACAGTCCAAGGGGCTCTCAGGAGTCTTCTCCACACCACAGCTCAAAAGCATCAATTCTTTGGTGTTCAGCCTTCTTTATGGTCCAGCTCTCACATCTATACATGACTACTGGAAAAACCATAGCTTTGACTAGATGGAACTTAGTTGGGAGAGTAATGTCTCTGGTTTTTAATATACTGTCTAGGTTCGTCATGACTTTTCTTTCAAGGAACAAGTGTTTTTTAATTTCATGGTGGCAGTCACCATCTGCAGTGATTTTGGAACCCAAGAAAATAAAGTCTCTCTCTGTTTCCATTGTTTCACCATCTATTTGTCATGAAGTAATGGGACTGGATGCCATGATCTTGGTTTTTTGAATGTTGAGTTTTAAGCCAGGTTTTTCACTCTCCTTAGCATGTGGGTAACAGACAGTTCATCCTTTTACAATTGATTCCATACACTGGATACATCACACTGAGGAGGATCACGAGTTCCTGGATTTAGGAGTCACCCACACTCTCATCATTACCCTACAGTTAAGGGGTAAGCCCCTTCTCATAGGATTAAGAAACTCTACACAGCAGTGCAATCAGTGAAACGAATGGCTAGCTGTGAAGATGAGCTGACTTGGGGACAATTCCAACTGTGTCTCTCACAGCTCCCATCATTATGTAGAGAGTNGTTCTCACCTGAGTCCAGCTTTGTTGTTGTTTGGTCACTCAGTTTGCCTGACTCTTTACAACCCCAGGGACTGCAGCACGCCAGGCTTTCTGTCCATCACCATCTCCCAGAGTTTGTTCAGTCATGTCCATTGAGTCAGTGATGCCATTGAACCATCTGATCTTCTGTCATCCCCTTCTCCTTCTGCCTTCAATATTTCCCAGCATCAGGATATTTTCCAATCAGTCAGTTCTTCACATCAGGCAGCCAAAGATTTGGAGCTTCTGCTTCAGCATCAGTCCTTCTAATAAATATTTAAGACTGATTTCCTTTAGGATTGACTGGTTGGATCTCCTTACAGTCCAAGGGGCTCTCAGGAGTCTTCTCCACACCACAGCTCAAAAGCATCAATTCTTTGGTGTTCAGCCTTCTTTATGGTCCAGCTCTCACATCTATACATGACTACTGGAAAAACCATAGCTTTGACTAGATGGAACTTAGTTGGGAGAGTAATGTCTCTGGTTTTTAATATACTGTCTAGGTTCGTCATGACTTTTCTTTCAAGGAACAAGTGTTTTTTAATTTCATGGTGGCAGTCACCATCTGCAGTGATTTTGGAACCCAAGAAAATAAAGTCTCTCTCTGTTTCCATTGTTTCACCATCTATTTGTCATGAAGTAATGGGACTGGATGCCATGATCTTGGTTTTTTGAATGTTGAGTTTTAAGCCAGGTTTTTCACTCTCCTTAGCATGTGGGTAACAGACAGTTCATCCTTTTACAATTGATTCCATACACTGGATACATCACACTGAGGAGGATCACGAGTTCCTGGATTTAGGAGTCACCCACACTCTCATCATTACCCTACAGTTAAGGGGTAAGCCCCTTCTCATAGGATTAAGAAACTCTACACAGCAGTGCAATCAGTGAAACGAATGGCTAGCTGTGAAGATGAGCTGACTTGGGGACAATTCCAACTGTGTCTCTCACAGCTCCCATCATTATGTAGAGAGTATAAGCACTGAAGAAACTACCATTCTCTGTGCACATCTCACACTTGCCCACCAAGCATATTCCTCTCACCATACTGTCACATGTCATGGCCCCATCCCTCATGCCACTGGCTCTAAGGCTGCTGTCCTACTGCACCAACCAAACTTTTTTTTAAATATCTGGAAATGAAGTTCAATAGTAATCATTTTTAGTAACTTGACAAAATAGGCTTAGTAATGATTAAATGGATAGGACACCCTAGACATAGGCCTTAAATTTTTTTAAATGCACACACCGGACTTGCTAAATATTAAAAACTTTTGTGTCTCAAAGACATTATCAACCAAGTGAAAATGCAACCGACAGAATGAGAGATCATATTTACAAGTCATTAATTTGATAAGGGCTTAATGTCTGGAACAGAGAACTTTTAAACGTAATTGAAAAAAGCAAACAATGTGAAAAGACATTTTCTTAAAGAAGATATATACAGGGTTAATAAGCATATGAAAAGATGTTCAATAGGACTTCTCTGGCGACCTAGTGGTTATGACTCTGTGATTCCACTGCAGGGGGTATGGGTTTGATCGTTGGTCAGGCAACTAAGATCCAACATGCCATAAGATGTGGCCAAAAAGAAAAAGAGTGAGAGATAAAGAAGTATTGACAAAGGTGTGGAGAAACTGTAACCCTTGTGCATGGTGGTGTAAACAGAAAATGGTACAGTTTTGTGGAGATGAATATGAACATTTCTAAAAAGAAATTTTAAAAATTGCCCTATGATCTAACAGTTCCACTTATGGATAGTGTAGTATTAGTCACTCAGTCGTGTCCAACTGTTTGTGACCATATGAACTGTAGCTCACCAGGCTTCTCTGCCCATGGGATTTCCCAGGCAAGAATACTGGAGTGGGTTGCCTTTCCTTCTCCAGAGGATTTTCCAGACCCAGGGATTGAACCCCGATTTCCCACATAGGAGGCAGGTTCTTTACCATCTGAGCCACCAGGGAAGCCTCAAACCTCGCATACAGATATACACCCCAAATAATTGAAAGTATAATCTTGAAGACATAGCTGAACACCATATTTATAGCATCTCTATTCATAATAGCTAAAACATGCAAGCAACCCAAGGATAAAACATGGAAGCAATAATCCAGGGATGAATGGATGAGTAAAATATGGTGTATACATACAAATAATGAAACATTATTCATCTTTACAAAGGAAGGAAATATTGACATATGCCACAACATGGATGAACCTTTAGGTCGTTATGCTAAGTGTGATGACAGTCACAAAACACAAACTTGTGTGATTCCAATCATAGGAGGAACCTAGATAGTCAAATTCACAGAATCAGAAAGTAGAATAGTGTTTTCCAGGGGGCTGGGAGGAGGGGGTAATGGAAAGTTGTTGACTAAGTGGTATACAGTTTTCATTTTGCAAGATGAGAGTTTTGAAGATCGATAGTGGTGATGGTTGCACAGCAATATTGATGTATTTAATAATTCTGGAGAAAACTCGTGAAAGTCCCCTGGACAGCAAGGAGATCAAACCAGTCAATGCTAAAGGAAGTCAAGCCTGAATATTTTTGGGAAGGACTGACGGTGAAGCTGAAGCTCCAATACTTTGGCCACCTGATGCGAAGAGCCAGCTCACTGGAAAAGACCCTGACACTGGTAAAGATTGAGGACAGGAAGAGAAGGGAACAACGGAGCATAACATGGTTGGATGGCATCACTGACTCAATGGACATGAGTATGAGCAAATTCTGGGAGATAGTGAAGGACAGGGAAGCCTGGCATGTTTGTCAATGCGGTTGCAAAAAGCTGGACACAACTTAGCAAATGAAAAACAACAATATACTTAAAATGCAAGTAATGACTTGTACACAAAAAATAAGATGATGAATTGTACATTATGTGTATTTTACATCAATAAAAATATTATTTTAAAAGTACAAATACAGAGAAATGAGGCTAGGAAAATTTAGTCTTGCCATTTTCATTCTTCTGTTTTGACCTTGCTGTTTTGCCCAAGCTCTTTTACTTGAGACAACTTTGATCAAATATTCCAATTCTGTACCTACTAAAATCTTAAAATTAGAATTATATAAAGGAGTAAAATATTTGTTGAAAATTTATTTTTCAAAGGTAACAATAAAAGATTTTAATTCATGGATCAATTTTTCCCTAGCTAACATACACTATTTATGTCTTATACAGACTAATACACAAGCTTAAGGAAATTGGCTTAGGTCTTCAGTAATATGTTCAATATACATTTCACATACTATCAAAGTAATGCTCAAAATTCTCCAAGCAAGGCTTCAACAGTGTGTGAACTGAGAACTTCCAGATGTTCAAACTGGATTTAGAAAAGGCAGAGGAAACAGAGATCAAGTTGCCAACATCCACTAGATCATAGAAAGAGCAAGAGTTCCAGAAAAACATCTACCTCTGCTTTCCTGACCACACCAAAGCCTTTGACTGTGTGGATCACAACAAACTGTGGAAAATTCTTCAAGAATGGGAATACCAGACCACCTGACCTGCCTCCTGATAAATCTGTACACAAGTCAAGAAGCAACAGTTAGAAGAGGACATGGAACAATGGACTGGTTCCAAATTGGGAAAGGAAGATGTAAAGGCTGTATACTGTCACCTTGCTCATTTAACTTATATGCAGAGTACATATTGCGAAATGCCAGACTGGATGATGCATAAGCTGGAATCAAGAATGCAGGAAGAAACATCAATAACCACAGATATGCAGATGATACCACCCTATGACAGAGAGTGAAGAGGAACTAAAGAGCCTCTTGATGAAAGTGAAAGAGAAGAATGAAAAAGCTGGCTTAAAACAACTCAACAGTCAAAAAACTAAGATCACAGCATCCAGTCCCATCACTTCATGGCAAATGGGGAAACAATGGAAACAATGACAGACTTTATTTTCTTGGGCTCCAAAATTGCTGCAGATAGCAACTGCAGCCATGAAATTAAAAGACACTTGCTCCTTGGAAGAAAAGCTATGACCAACCTAGATAGCATATTAAAAAGCAGAGACATTAGTTTGCCAACAAAGGTCTGTCTAGTCAAAGCTTTGTTTTTTCCAGTAGTCATGTATGGATGTGAGAGTTGAACTATAAAGAAAGCTGAGCAGTGAAGAATTGATGTTTCCGAACTATGGTGTTGGAGAAGACTCTTGAGAGTCCCTTGGACTGCAAAGAGATCAAACCAGTCAATCGTAAAGGAAGTCATTCTTGAATATTCATTGGAAAACTGATGCTGAAGCTCCAATATTTTGGTCACCTGATGCAAAGAACTCACTCATTGGAAAAGACCCTGATGCTAGGAAAGATTGAAGGCGGGAAGAGAAGGGGACTACAGAGGATGAGATAGTTGGATGGCATTACTGACTCAATGGACATGAGTATGAACAAGCTCTGGGAGTTGGTGATGGACAGGGAAGCCTGTTGTGCTACAGTCCATGGGGTCTCAGAGTCGAACATGACTGAGCGACAGAACTGAACTGATACCAAAAAGTTAATATTAATAATCGATTATTCTTTCTAAATTTGGCACAATTTGTCCTCATTGTTAAAATATACAATTCTGGCCAAAGTAGTTAGCTAATACTTGAGCACATAATATATTGCGGATTTTATTACCTTTCAAATATGTTAAATAAATCTTTCCCTTAAATTTTTTGATTTGGGGCATTTTGATCTATTATTAGCTTAAACTTTTCTAACAACATTCTGTTGAAAGTTGTAAATTCTGTTAAACTAAATAAAGATTTTACTAAGAGAGCATTAGAGAGAATACCTTGGGGGTTCAGTGGTTAGGACTTGAGGCTTTCACTGCTGGGACCCTGGTTTGATTTCTGGTCTGGGAACTAAGATCCCTTAAGCCACACACAGAGATTAAAAATAAAAGGCATTAGAAATTTACAGAGCAGTTCCTAAATTTTGACGATAGACTTGCTTTTACAGTCAAATGTCTGTAAAAATGCTTTCCTCTCTTAATGTAAAGCTATGGTTCAAATATATTATTAAGTCATTTTCAATTACAGACAATGATATAATATACCTTTCAAATTTTCACGGTTAGTGTACTATTTCTGAAAAAAACTTCTATCTAAAATCAAAAATATCTAAAATTAAAAATAATCTAGGAATCTTTCCAATAACTGATTCATTGCTTATTCATTTTGTTGTCTTAGAACAGATCTTAATAAAGTCAGTTTTCCTAGAAACAGACCATCTCATAAAGTGTTTGAAATAATGATGAAATGAGCATGAGAATCAGATGATGCTATTCTTTCCCTTGTCTTTTTTTTTTTTTTTTTTACAGAATATAGTATGGTTGATTTACAATACTGTGTTAGTTTCAAGTGTACTAAGAATGATTCAGTTATATATATTCAGATTATTTTTCATTATAGGTTATTATAAGATATTGAATATAGTTCCTTAACTATAAAGTAATGCCTTCTTGCTCATTTTATATATGGTATCTTGTATCAGTTTATCCCACACTCCCAATTTATCCTTCCTCATAACTATGTTTTCTATGTTGGCCAATCTATTTCTGTATACAGATTCACTGTATATATATTCATTTGCATTATTTCTTTAGATTTCACATATAAATTTATATATAATTTGCCCTTCTTTGTGTGACTTATTTCGTTTAGTATAATAACCTCTAGATCCATTTATATTGATGAAAATGGCATATTTTTATTGTGTGCATGTAAGGTCACTTCAGCCATGTCTGGCTCTTTGCTACCCTATGGACTGCAACCCTTAAGGCTTCTCTCTGTCCATGGGATTCTCCAGGCAAGAATACTGGAGTGGGTTGCCATTTCCTTCTCCAGGGAATCTTCCCAACGTAGGGATCCAACCTGAGTCTCATATTCTTTTTATGCACTAAGCACAGGCAGCTGTGACTGGCGCACTAAGCGCTGTTGAGAGGAGCTACCCCACGTTGGAGATCAGGGGCAGAAGCCGGGAGGACCCCATGCCCAAAGGGCAGTGGCCAAGAGGACTTACCCCATGTCCGAGGTCAGGGGCAGCAGCCGAGAGTGCCAAGCTGTGATGGTGCAGGGACGGCTGGGAGGAGCAACCCAATGTCCAAGGAATGGTGGCTGCACTGGGGCAGGAGGGCCTAGAGGAGCTATCCCACATTGAAGGTCAGGAAGGGCGGCGGTAAGGAGATACCCCTCATCCAAGGTAAGGAGCAGCGGCTGCGCTTTGCTGGAGCAGCCATGAAGAGATACTCCATGCCCAAGGTAAGAGAAACCCAAGTAAGATGGTAGGTGTTGCAAGAGGGCATCAGAGGGCAGACACACTGAAGCCATACTCACAGAAAACTAGTCAATCTAATCACACTAGGACCACAGCCCTTCTAACTCAACAAAACCAAGCCATGCCCACAGGGCAACCCAAGACTGGCAGGTCATGATGGAGAGGGCTGACAGAATGTAATCCACTGGAGAAGGGAATGGCACCACTTCAGTATTCTTGCCTTGAGAATCACATGAACAGTATGAAAAAGCAAAATGATAGGATACTGAAAGAGAAACTCCCGGGTCAGTAGGTACCCAATATGCTACTGGATATCAGTGGAGAAATAACTCCAGAAAGAATGAAGGGATGGAGCCAAAGCAAAAACAGTACCCAGCTGTGGATGTGATTGGTGATAGAAGCAAAGTCTGATGCTGTAAAGAGCAGTGTGGCATAGGAACCTAGAATGTCAGGTCCATGAATCAAGGCAAATTGGAAGTGGTCAAACAAGAGATGGCAAGAGTGAACATTGACATTCTAGGAATAAGTGAACTAAAATGGACTGGAATGGGTGAATTTAACTCAGATGACCACTATATCTACCACTGTAGGCAGGAATCCCTCAGAAGAAATGGAGTAGTCATTATGGTCAACAAAAGAGTCTGAAATGCAGTACTTGGATGCAATCTCAAAAACTTCAGAATGATCTCTGTTTGTTTACAAGGCAAGCCATTCAATATCACAGTAATCCAAGTCTATGCCCCAACCAGTAATGCTGAAGAAGCTCAAGCTGAACAGTTCTATGAAGACCTACAAGNACTTCAGAATGATCTCTGTTTGTTTACAAGGCAAGCCATTCAATATCACAGTAATCCAAGTCTATGCCCCAACCAGTAATGCTGAAGAAGCTCAAGCTGAACAGTTCTATGAAGACCTACAAGACCTTTTAGAACTAACACCCCCAAAAGTTGTCCTTTTCATTATAGGGGATTGAAATGCAAAAGTAGGAAGTCAAGAAACACCTGGAATAACAGACAAATTTGGCCTTGTAATGCTATTCAGGTATGACCTAAATCAAATCCCTTATGATTATACAGTGGAAGTGAGAAATAGATTTAAGGGCCTAGATCTNAACTCTTTGCAACCCTATGAACCACAGCACTCCTGGCCTGCCTGCCCATCAACAACTTCCAGAGTCCACCCAAACCCACGTCCATTGTGTTGGTGATGCCATCCAACCATCTCATCCTCTGTTGTCCCCTTATACTCCACCCTCAATCTTTCCCAGCATCAGGGTCTTTGCAAATGAGTCAGCTCTCCGCAGCAGGTGACAAAAGTACTGAAGCTTCAGCTTCAACATCAGTCTTTCCAGTGAACACCTAGGACTGATCTTCTTTAGGATGGACTAGAGATATCAAAGGAATATTTCATACAAATATGGGCACAATAAAGGACAGAAACTGTATGGACCTAACAGAAGTAGAAGATATTAAGAAGAGGTGGCAAGAATACACAGAAGAACTGTACCAAACATATCTTCATGACCCAGATCTCCATAATGGTGTAATCACTCACCTAGAACTAGACATCCTGGAAGGCGAACTAAAGTGGGCCTTAGGAAGCATCACTATGAACAAAGCTAGTGGAAGTGATGGAATTCCAGTGGAGCTATTTCAAATCCTAAAAGATGATGCTGTGAAAGTGCTGCACTCAGTATGCCAGCAAATTTGGAAAACTCAGCAGTGGCCACAGGACTGGAAAAGGTCCGTTTTCATTCTAATCTCAAAGGAAGGCAATGTCAAAGAATGCTCAAACTACCACACATTTGCACTCATCTCACACGCTAGCAAAGTAATGCTCAAAATTCTCCAAGCCACGCTTCACTAGTAGGTGAACTGAGAATTTCCAGATATTCAAGCTGGCTTCAGAAAAGGCAGAGGAACCAGAGACCAAATTACCAACATCCACTGAATTATCAAAAAAGCAAGAGAGTTCCAGAAAAACATGTACTTCTGCTTTATGGACTATGCCAAAACCTTTGACTGTGTGGATCATAAGAATCTGTGGAAAATTCTTAGAGATGGAAATACCAGACCACCTGACATGCCTCCTGAGAAATCTGTATGCAGTTCAAGAAACAACATTGAGAACTGGACATGGAACAACAGACAGTTCCAAATTAGGAAAGGAGTATGTCAAGTCTCTATATTGTCACCCTGCTTCTTTAACTTATATGCAGAGTAAGTGCAAGTTAGTAAGTGTTAGTTGCTCAGTCGTGCCCGATTCTTTGCAACCCCATGGACTGCAGCCCACAGGCAGGCTCCTCTGTCCATGAGATTTTCCAGACAAGGATACTGGAGTGGGTTGCCATTACCTTCTCCATATATGTGGAGTACATAATGTGAAGGGCTAGGCTGGATGAAGCACAAGCTGGAATCAAGATTGCAGGGAGAAATATCAATAACCTCACATCTACAGATGATACCACCCTATGATAGAAAGTGAAGAGGAACTAAAGGGCCTCTTGATGAAAGTGGAAGAGGAGAATGGAAAAGCTGGCTTAAAACAACTCAACATTCAGAAAACTAAGATCATGGCATCCGGTCCCATAACTTCATGGCAAACAGATGGGGAAACAATGGAAATCGTGGTAGACTTTATTTTCTTGGGCTCCAAAATCGCTGCAAATAGTGACTGCAGCCATGGAATCAAAAGGCGCTTGTTCTTTGGAAGAAAACTATGACCAACCTAGATGGCATATTAAAAATCAGAGACATTGCTTTGCCAACAAAAGTCCATCTAGTCAAAGCTGCAGTTTTTCCAGCAGCCATGTATGGATGTGAGAGTTGGACACTCTCACACTGAGCACTGAAGAATTGATGCTTTTGAACTTGGTGTTGGAGAAGACTCTTGAGAATCCCTTGGACTGCAAAGAGATCAAACCAGTCATTGTGAAGGAAGTCAGTCCTGAATATTCACTGGAAGGACTGATGCTGAAGCTGAAACTCCAATATTTTGGTCACTTGATGTGAAGAACTGACTCACTGGAAAAGTCCTTGATGCTGGGAAAGACTGAAGGTGGAAGGAGAAGGGGACTATAGAGGGTGAGATGTTGGATGGGATCACTGACTCGATAGACATGAGTTTGAGCAAGCTCCAGGAGTTGGTGATGGACAGGGAAGGCTGGCGTGCTGCAGTCCATGGGGACACAAAGAGTCAGACACAACTGAGTGACTGAACTGAACTATGTTTTTATTTTTTTGTTGTTTTTATTTTTTATTTTTAAATTTAAATTTATTTATTTTAATTGAAGGCTAATTACTTTACAATATCATATTGGTTTTGCCATACAGCAACATGAATCCACCATGGGTATACACATGTTCCCCATCCTGATCCCCCGTCCCACCTCCCACCCCATATCATCCCTCTGAGTCATCCCAGTGCACCAGCCCTAAGCGTCCTGTGTCCTGCATCGAACCTGGACTGGCGATTCATATTTTATATGATATTATACATGTTTCAATGCAATTGTCCCAAATCACCCTACTCTCTCCCTCTCCCACAGAGTCCAAAAGACTGTTCTATACATCTGTGTCTCTTTTGATGTCTCACATACAGGGTTATTGTTACCATCTTTCTAAATTCCATATATATGCGTTAGTATGCTGTATTGGTGTTTTTCTTTCTAGCTTGCTTCACTCTGGATAATTGGCTCCAGTTTCATCCACCTCATTAGAACTGATTCAAATGTATTCTTTTTAATGGCTGAGTAATACTCCATTGTGTACATATACCACAGCTTTCTTATCCATTCATCTGCTGATGGACATCTAGGTTGCTTCCACGTCCTGGCTATTGTAAAAAGTGCTGCAATGAACATTGTGGTACATGTATCTCTTTCAATTCTGGTTTCCTCAGTGTGTATGCCCAGCAGTGGGATTACTGGGTCATAAGGCAGTTCTATTTCCAGCTTTTTAAGGAATCTCCACACTGTTCTCCATAGTGGCTGTACTAGTTTGCATTCCCAGAAAACTTATGACTAACCTAGATAGCATATTCAAAAGCAGAGACATTACTTTGCTGACTAAGGTCCATCTAGTCAAGGCTATGGTTTTTCCTGTGGTCATGTATGGATGTGAGAGTTGGACTGTGAAGAAGGCTGAGCGCCAAAGAATTGACGCTTTTGAACTGTGGTGTTGGAGAAGATTCTTGAGAGTCCCTTGGACTGCAAGGAGTCCGTTCTGAAGGAGATGAGCCCTGGGATTTCTTTGGAAGGAATGATGCTAAAGCTGAAACTCCAGTACTTTGACCACCTCATGCGACGAGTTGACTCACTGGGAAAAGACTTTGATGCTGGGAGGGTTTGGGGGCAGGAGGAGAAGAGGACCACTGAGGATGAGATGGCTGGATGGCATCACAGACTCGATGGACGTGAGTCTGAGTGAACCCTGGGAGTTGGTGATGGACAGGGAGGCCTGGCATGCTGCGATTCATGGGGTTGCAAAGAGTCAGACACGACTCACTGACTGAACTGAACTGAACAACAGTGTAAGAGGGTTTCCTTTTCTCCACACCCTCTCCAGCATTTACTGCTTGTAGACTTTTGGATCGCAGCCATTCTGACTGGTGTGAAATTGTACCTCACTGTGGTTTTGATTTTCATTTCTGTCATAATGAGTGATGTTGAGCATCTTTTCATGTTTGTTAGCCATCAATATGTCTTCTTTGGAGAAATTTTTATTTAATTCTTTGGCCCATTTTTTGATTGGGTCCTTTATTTTTCTGGAATTGAGCTGATTGAGTTGCTTGTATATTTTTTGAGATTACTTGTTTGTCAGTTGCTTCATTTGCTATTATTTTCTCCCATTCCAAAGGCTGTCTTTTCACCTTGCTTACAGTTTCCTTTGTTGTGTAGAAGCTTTTAATTTTAATTAGGTCCCATTTGTTTATTTTTGCTTTTATTTCCTATATTCTGGGAGGTGGGTCATAGAGGATTCTGCTGTGATTTATGTTGGAGGGTGTTTTGCCTATGTTCTCCTCTAGGAGTTTTATAGATTCTGGTCTTACATTTAGATCTTTAATCCATTTTGAGTTTATTTTTGTGTGTGGTGTTAGAAAGTGTTCTAGTTTCATTCTTTTACAAGTGGTTGACCTTTTCCCCCAGCACCACTTTTTAAAGAGATTGTCTTTAATTCATTGTATATTCTTGCCTTTTTTGTCAAAGATGGTGTCCATATGTGTGTGGATTTATCTCTGGGCTTTCCATTTTGTTCCATTGATCTATATTTCTGTCTTTGTGCCAGTACCATACTGTCTTGATGACTGTGGCTTTGTAGTAGAGCCTGAAGTCTGGCAGGTTGATTCCTCCAGTTCCATTCTTCTTTCTCAAGATTGCTTTGACTATTTGAGTTTTTTTGAATTTCCATACAAATTGTGAAATTATTTGTTCTAG
>SJYW01033907.1:4743-18129 GCA_006410735.1 Raphicerus campestris | reverse complement strand
TTTGTTAATGTGGTGAATTACATTGATTGATTTGCGGATATTGAAGAATCCTTGCATCCCTGGAATAAAGCCCACTTGGTCATGGTGTATGATCTTTTTAATGTGTTGTTGGATTCTGATTGCTAGAATTTTGTTAGGGATTTTTGCATCTATGTTCATCGGTGATATTGGCCTGTAGTTTTCTTTTTTGTGTGTGTGGCATCTTTGTCAGGTTTTGGTATTAGGTTGATGGTGGCCTCATAGAATGAGTTTGGAAGTTTACCTTCCTCTGCAATTTTCTGGAAGAGTTTGAATAGGATAGGTGTTAGCTCTTCTCGAAATTTTTGGTAGAATTCAGCTGTGACGCCGTCTGGACCTGGGCTTTTGTTTGCTGGAAGATTTCTGATTACAGTTTCAATTTCTGTGCTTGTGATGGGTCTGTTAAGGTTTTCTATTTCTTCCTGGTTCAGTTTTGGAAAGTTGTACTTTTCTAAGAATTTGTCCATTTCTTCCAGGTTATCCATTTTATTGGCATATAATTGGTGATAGTAGTCTCATGATTCTTTGTATTTCTGTGTTGTCTGTTATGATCTTTCCATTTTCATTTCTAATTTTATTGATTTGATTTTTCTCTGTTTCTTGATGAGTCTGGCTAATGGTCTGTCAATTTTATTTATCCTTTCAAAGAACCAGCGTTTTGCTTTGTTGATTTCTGCTATGGTCCCTTTTGTTTCTGTTGCATTTATCTCTGCCCTAATTTTTAAGATTTCTTTCCTTCTACTAACCCTGGGGTTTTTCATTTCTTCCTTTTCTACTTGCTTTAGGTGTAGAGTTAGGTTATTTATTTGACTTTTTTCTTATTTCTGTAGGTATGCTGTATTGCTATGAACTTTCCCCTTAGCACTGCTTTTACAGTTTCCCACAGGTTTTGGGTTGTTGTGTTTTTATTTTCATTTATTTCTATCTATGTATATTTTGATATCTTTTTTGATTTCTTCTGTGATTGTTTGGTTATTCAGCAGTGTGTTGTTCAGCCTCCATAAATTGGAGTGTTTTAGTTTTTCTCCTAAAATTGAGAGTAATTGAGATCTAATCTTACTGCACTGTGGTCGGAAAAGATGCTTGGAATGATTTCAATTTTTTTGAATTTATCAAGGCTAGATTTATGGCCCAGGATGTGATCTGTCCTGAAGAAGGTTCCGTGTGCGCTTGAGAAAAAGGTGAAATTCATTGTTTTGGGGTGAAATGTCCTATAGATATCAATTAGGTCTAACTGGTCTATTGTATCATTTAAAGTTTGTGTTTCCTTGTTAATTTTCTATTTAGTTGATCTATCCATAGGTTTGAGTGGGGCATTAAAGTCTCACACTGTTATTGTGTTATTGTTAATTTCCCCTTTCATACTTGTTGGCATTTGTCTTACATATTGTGGTGCTCCTATGTTGGGTGCATATATATTTATAATTGTTATATCTTCTTGGATTGATCCTTTGATCATTATGTAGTGTCCCTCTTTGTCTCTTTTCACAGCCTTTGTTTTAAAGTCTATTTTATCTGATATGAGTATTGCTACTCCTGCTTTCTTTTGGTCTATATTTGCATGGAATATCTTTTTCCAACCCTTCACTTTCAGTCTGTATGTGTCCTCTGTTTTGAGGTGGGTCTCTTGTAGACAACATATATAGGGGTCTTGTTTGTTTTTTGTTTTTTTTAATCCATTCAGCCAGGCTTTGTCTGTTGGTTGGGGCATTCAACCCATTTATGTTTGAGATAATTATTGGTAAGTATGACCCCATTGCCATTTGCTTTATTGTTTTGGTTTCGTGTTTATACACCCATTTTGTGTTTCCTGTCTAGAGAATATACCTTAGCATTTGTTGGACAGCTGGCTTGGTGGTGCTGAATTTTGATTGTCTGTAAAGCTTTTGATTTCTCCTTCATATTTAAATGAGATCCTTGCTGCGTACAGTAATCTGGGCTGTCCGTTATTTTCTTTCATCTCTTTAAGTATGTCTTGCCATTCCCTCTTGCCCTGAAGAGTTTCTATTGAAAGATAAGCTGTTATCCTTATGGGAATCCCCTTGTGTGTTATTTGTTGTTTATCCCTTGTGATTTTAATATTTGTTCTTTGTGTTTGATCTTTGTTAATTTGATTAATATATGTCTTGGGGTGTTCTGCCTTGGGTTTATCCTGTTTGGGACTCTCTGGGTTTCTTGGATTTGGGTGATTATTTTCTTCCACAATTTAGGGAAGTTTTCAACTATTATCTCAAGTATTTTCTCATGATCTTTCTTTTTGTCTTCTTCTTCTGGGACTTCTATGATTTGAATGTGGGAGCATTTAATATTGTCCTGGAGGTCTCTGAGATTGTCCTAATTTCTTTTAATTCGTTTTTCTTTTTTCCTCTCTGATTCATTTATTTCTACCATTCTATCTTCTACTTCACTAATCCTATCTTCAGCCTCCTTATTCTACTATTTGTTGCCTCCAGAGTGTTTTTGATCTCATTTATTGCATTATTCATTATATATTGACTCATTTTTATTTCTTGTAGGTCCTTGTTAAACCTTTCTTTCATCTTCTCAGTCCTTGTCTCCAGGCTATTTATCTGTGATTCCATTTTGATTTCAAGACCTTTGATCATTTTCACTATCATTATTCAGAATTCTTTATCAGGTAGATTCCCTATCTCTTCCTCTTTTGTTTGGTTTGGTGGGCATTTATCCTGTTCCTTCACCTGCTGAGTATTCCTCTGTCTCTTCATCTTGATTATATTGCTGGGTTTGTGGTGGCCTTTCTGTATTCTGGCAGTTTGTGGAGCTCTCTTTATTGTGGAGTTTTCTCACTGTGGGTGAGGTTGTATGGGTGGCTTGTCAAGGTTTCCTGGTTAGGGAAGCTTGGGTCGGTGTTCTGGTGGGTGGAGCTGGATTTCTTCTCTCTGAGTGCAATGAAGTGTCCAGTAATAAATTATGAGATGCCAATGGGTTTGAAGTAACTTTGGGGAGCCTATATATTGAAGCTCAGGGCTGTGTTCCTGTGTTGCTGGAGAACTTGTTGGCCCTTGGGTGGTGCTTGGTTTCAGTGTAGGTATGGAGGCGTTTGATGAGCTCCTGTCAATTAATGTTCCCTGGAGTCAGGAGTTCTCCAGTGTTCTCAGGATTTGGACTTAAGCCTCCTGCTTACTGGTTTTAAGTCTTATTTTTACAGTAGTCTCAAGACCTCTCCATCTATACAGCACCATTGATAAAAAAAACATCTAGGTTAAAGATGAAAAGTTTCTCCACAGTGAGGGACACCCAGAGAGGTTCACAGAGTTATGTGGAGAAGAGAAGAGGGAGGAGGGAACTAGAGGTGACCCGAATGAGATGAGGTGAAATTAAAAGAGGAGAGAGCAAGCCAGTAATCACTTCCTTATGTGCGCTTCACAGTCTGAACTGTTCAGAGATGTTCACAGAGTTATACAGAGAAGATGGAGGAAGGAGACAGATGTGGCCAGGAGGATAAAGAGGGGAATCAAAAGGAGAGAGACCGATCCAGCCAGTAATCAGTTCCCTAAGTGTTCTCCTCCATCTGGAACACACAAAGAGAGTCACAGAGTTTGGTAGAGAAGAGAAGGGGGGGGTAGGAGATAGAGGCGACCTGGTGGAGGAAAAGGAGAGTCTAAATGGGGAGAGAGCAGTCAAGCCAGTAATCTCGCTCCCAAGTAAAAATGGGTATTGAAGATTGGGTTCTTAAAGGTACAAAATTGATAACAAATACCAAAAAGCAAAGATTAAAAATCTAGAGTAGAGGTTGGATTTTCAAAAATACAATATTAAAAAAAGAAAAAATACCAAGTCACAAAAATTATAATATATATATGAAATTTGCTTTTAAAAATAGGGTCTTTTTTTTTTCAAAGTAATGTTATAAAAATGAAAATTAAAGGAGTAATAGAAGACAAAAATTTAAGAAAGTTTTTTTAAAAAGAATGATCATAAAAATACAGGATACAGGATGCTTGGGGCTGGTGCATGGGAGCTGGTGCATCGGGATGATCCAGAGAGATGATATGGGGTGGGAGTTGGGAGGGGGGTTCAGGATTGGGAGCTCGTAATACACCTGTGGCAGATTCATGTCAATGTATGGCAAAACCAATACAGTATTATAAAGTAAAATAAAGTAAAAATAAAATTTAAAAAAATTAAAATAGTAAGAATATATCTAGGACTTCCTCTGGTATTGTTGTGAGTATGTGGGGTCAGTTCATTTTTGGATAGTTCCTTGGTCCAGCTTATATTTCTCAAGATCTATAGGCCCCTTCCTATATAGTTGGTACTAATGACAGGGTTTTAATCTATTGCACCTGTCACTTCCAAGGCAGTTCCCTATGTTTTGGCTTCTTCTGTTTGCTGGTTTCTTCAGTGTCTGATTTCCACTCTGACACAAGGGGGGTGGTGGTGGACACTTTTTTAGGCTCACTTGTTCAGTTGCACTATGGGCAGGGAGAGATGCTGCAAACAAATAACACTGGCATGTGCTCGCAGTGTCTCAGCCACACTGGGCCTGCCGCCGCTCATGGTGCGTGTGCTCTTCCTGCCCACACTGCTCAGGCTCTATGTTGCTCTGCTGGGAACCGTCCGAGGCCGGCCCTGGGCTGCATGCACCTCCCAGGTCTAATCTGCTCAGGTTCAGGCACTCAGGAAGTCCTGAGAGGCATAGACTTGGTTGGGTCTGAGTTTTGTGCCCTTCCCAGGTCTGAGCAGCTCAGGTGATGAGGTGTTTGGTGAGTGTGGTCGCTGTGACTTATCACCTCCCCTGTCCCTGCCACTCCGTTTTCTGGGTGTGCAACCAGCGCGCCTTCTTAGGCGGATGTTGACTGTCCAGAACCCCAAGTAATCTTAGTTAGCAAAGAAGCCTGCTTGCAGTTTGGTAGATAATGTCTCTCTGGGGCTGTGATTGCCCCTTTCCAGCTCTAGATGCCTGTCACCAGAGGGGGATGGTCTGAAGCTGACTAGCTCTGTACAGTCCTTTGTTCTGTGAGCGGGCCTTGTGGTGTCTTAAGTTAGGGCTTTTCACGTGGTAGCTATCCCACAGTCTGGTTTGCTAGCCCAACTTAGTTCCCTCAGATTGACCTCGGTGCATTCAGGCCTGGTCCTTACTCTAAGCAATGCAGCCCGCGCCTCCTTGCCCAGCCCCCGCTTGCTAGTGGCAGCAGGTGCAGGCATCTCCACTGCTTCTCCACTGGGGGAGTTACCATTGGGCATGTAATTTGTGGGTTTTATTTATTTATTTTTTCTCCTAGTTATGTTGCCCTCTGTGGTTTCAAGGCTCGCCACAGACTCAGCAGTGAGAGTGTTTCCTGGTGTTTGGAAACTTCTCTCTTTTTAATACTCCCTTCCTGGGACAGAGCTTCATCTCTACCTCTTTTGTCTCTTTTTTTTTTGTGTGTGTGTGTGTATTTTATATTTTTTCCTACCTCCTTTTGAAAACAATGGGCTACTTTTATGGGTGACTGACGTCCTCTGCCAGCACTTAGAAGTTGTTTTGCGGAATTTACTCAGCGTTTAAATGTTCTTTTGATGAATTTGTAGGGGAGAAAGTAGTCTCCCCATCCTATTCTTCCACCATCCTCACTGATGCTTCTGAACGATGTTTTTAATATTTTGACTGTTTTCCATAGTAATTGCAGCAATTTACATTCCTACCAACACTACAAGAAGGTTCCCTTTGCTTCAGGTTATTGCTAGCATTTATTTCTGATCATTTTTATGACAGCTATTGTAAGAGGTGTAAGGTGATCTTTCAGTAGGGTTTTGATCTGCATTTCCCTGATGGTTAGTGATGATGAGCACCATTTCATGTATCTGTTGGCCATTTCTATAATCAGGTTAATGACTCAGTGGAGAATCTGATGGTGGAAACGCTCAGCTCTTTTCTAGGGACAGAATAGAGGGGATTTTTCTTTCAGGTGGCATAAAAAACTGATGATTCTTGTTCTCTAGGCTGTAGTTCCAAGGGGTGAGACACATGTCCAGCAGGAAAGCAGGCATGACGAGAGCAGGGCATCACCAGTGTCATCAGCAGAGAGGTTGGGACGTTGATACATTAAGCAATTTTTTTATTTTTTTTAATACTTTATTCTATTTTACAGTACTGTATTGGTTTTGCCATACATTGACATGAATCAGCCACAGGTGTACACGATCTCCCCATGCCGAAGCCCCCTCCCACCTCCCTCCCCACCTCATCTCCCCGGATCATCCTGTACACCAGCCCCAAGCATCCTGTATCCTGTATTGAACATAGACTGGCGCTTCATTTCTTATATGATAGTATACATGTTTCAGTATCAATCCTGGGCAAGCGGGATCGGGGGAGAGTGGGGAGCATGTCCTTCTCCAAATGCTGTTCTGAGCGTCCTGCTCTGCCATCAGACGGCCGGCAGGTGGAGCAGGAACCCACCTTTTCTTCTGTGTTCAGGGCTCCAGCGCAACTTGTCCACTTATTTGCAGGCCATTCTTCCCTGCGGCCAAGAGATTTTCCCCCCTCAGGATGGCTGAGGGGGGCATCATAGTGCCTTTGGGACAAGTGCCTGCGTGTGGCCACGTCTGAAGGAAAAGAGATCTCCCTGTTGGTGCCACGGCATCTGAGGAGAGGCTGTGGGGCTCTTGTCCAGGACATTATTTTCTTAAACAGCAGCACAGAATCAAGATTGCTGGGAGAAGTATCAATAACCTCAGATACGCAGATACGCAGTTACACAGATGACACAACCCCTATGGCAGAAAATGAAGAGTAACTAAAGAGCCTCTTGTTGAAAGTAAGAGAGGAGAGTGAAAAATCTGGCTTAAAACTCAACATTCAGAAAATTAAGATCATGGCATCTGGTCCCATCACTTTACAGTAAATACATGGATAAACAATGGAAACAATGAGAGACATTATATGTTCTTGGGTTCCAAAATCATTGCAGATGGTGACTGCAGCCATAAAATTAAAAGATGCTTGCTCTTTGGAAGAAAAGCTATGAGAAACCTAGACAGCATGTTAAAAAGCAGAGACATTACTTTGCCAACAAAGGTCTGTCTAGTATAAGCTATGATTTTTCCAGTAGTCATGTAAGGATGTGAGAGCAGGCGTGTAAAGAAAGCTGAGCACCAAAGAATTGATGCTTTTGAACTACACTGTTGGGGGAGGCTCTAGAGAGTCCTTTGGAAAGCAAGGAGATCCAATCAGTCCATCCTAATGGAAATTAATCCTGAATATTCATTGAAAGGACTGATAGTGAGGCTGAAACTCAAATACTTTGGCCACTTCACGCAAAAAACTGACTCATTGGAAAAGACCTCGATGCTAGGAAAGAGTGAAATGTGGGAGGAGAAGGGGACGGCAGATGATGAGATGGCTGGATAGCATCACCCACTCGATGGACATGACTTTGAGTAAACTCTGGGAGTTGGTGATGGACACGGAGGCCTGGCATCCTCAGTCCATGGCATCTCAAAGAGTCGGACACGACTGAGCGACTTAACTGAACTGAACTGAACTGAAATCCCCTGTGTTTTCCTCTCAACTTTCTATATTAAGGTTTAATTTTCTTCATTTAAAAGCTTTTTTATTGAAGTATAGATGATATACAATAAAGTCTGTGAGATAGTGATTCACAATTTTAAAAGTATATACTCCATTTATGGGACCTTTCCCAATGGCTCAATGGATAAAGAAGCCCCTTCAATCCATTAGCTGCAGGAGGGAGACTCAACTTCCATCCTTGTGTCGGGATGATCCCTAGAAGGAGGAAAGAGCAACCCACTCCAGTATTCTTGCCTGGAGAATCCCATGGACAGAGGATCCTGGCAGCCTACGGTTCACAGGGTCGCAGTCAGAGGCGACTGAGCATGCACTCTGTTTATAGTTATTATAAAACATTGGCCATATACCCGTGCTGTACAATATTTCCTTGTAGCTTAAACATAAAACTGTGTACCTGCTAATCCCCTGGTCTTATACTGCCCCTCCCTCTTCCCACTAGCTTGTTCTCTGTATCTATGAGTCTTTCTTTTCTTATTTACTAGTTTATTATTTATATTCAGGTAATATGTCAACAAGGCTTATTTTATAGCTGAAGCTGGTTTTAAGGGGCTGGTTCAGAGGAAATGAGTGCTCTGGGGTCCGTTACAGACTCAGGATTGTCTTGTGGGAGGAAACCCTGCATGATTCAGAGANATCAATCCTGGGCAAGCGGGATCGGGGGAGAGTGGGGAGCATGTCCTTCTCCAAATGCTGTTCTGAGCGTCCTGCTCTGCCATCAGACGGCCGGCAGGTGGAGCAGGAACCCACCTTTTCTTCTGTGTTCAGGGCTCCAGCGCAACTTGTCCACTTATTTGCAGGCCATTCTTCCCTGCGGCCAAGAGATTTTCCCCCCTCAGGATGGCTGAGGGGGGCATCATAGTGCCTTTGGGACAAGTGCCTGCGTGTGGCCACGTCTGAAGGAAAAGAGATCTCCCTGTTGGTGCCACGGCATCTGAGGAGAGGCTGTGGGGCTCTTGTCCAGGACATTATTTTCTTAAACAGCAGCACAGAATCAAGATTGCTGGGAGAAGTATCAATAACCTCAGATACGCAGATACGCAGTTACACAGATGACACAACCCCTATGGCAGAAAATGAAGAGTAACTAAAGAGCCTCTTGTTGAAAGTAAGAGAGGAGAGTGAAAAATCTGGCTTAAAACTCAACATTCAGAAAATTAAGATCATGGCATCTGGTCCCATCACTTTACAGTAAATACATGGATAAACAATGGAAACAATGAGAGACATTATATGTTCTTGGGTTCCAAAATCATTGCAGATGGTGACTGCAGCCATAAAATTAAAAGATGCTTGCTCTTTGGAAGAAAAGCTATGAGAAACCTAGACAGCATGTTAAAAAGCAGAGACATTACTTTGCCAACAAAGGTCTGTCTAGTATAAGCTATGATTTTTCCAGTAGTCATGTAAGGATGTGAGAGCAGGCGTGTAAAGAAAGCTGAGCACCAAAGAATTGATGCTTTTGAACTACACTGTTGGGGGAGGCTCTAGAGAGTCCTTTGGAAAGCAAGGAGATCCAATCAGTCCATCCTAATGGAAATTAATCCTGAATATTCATTGAAAGGACTGATAGTGAGGCTGAAACTCAAATACTTTGGCCACTTCACGCAAAAAACTGACTCATTGGAAAAGACCTCGATGCTAGGAAAGAGTGAAATGTGGGAGGAGAAGGGGACGGCAGATGATGAGATGGCTGGATAGCATCACCCACTCGATGGACATGACTTTGAGTAAACTCTGGGAGTTGGTGATGGACACGGAGGCCTGGCATCCTCAGTCCATGGCATCTCAAAGAGTCGGACACGACTGAGCGACTTAACTGAACTGAACTGAACTGAAATCCCCTGTGTTTTCCTCTCAACTTTCTATATTAAGGTTTAATTTTCTTCATTTAAAAGCTTTTTTATTGAAGTATAGATGATATACAATAAAGTCTGTGAGATAGTGATTCACAATTTTAAAAGTATATACTCCATTTATGGGACCTTTCCCAATGGCTCAATGGATAAAGAAGCCCCTTCAATCCATTAGCTGCAGGAGGGAGACTCAACTTCCATCCTTGTGTCGGGATGATCCCTAGAAGGAGGAAAGAGCAACCCACTCCAGTATTCTTGCCTGGAGAATCCCATGGACAGAGGATCCTGGCAGCCTACGGTTCACAGGGTCGCAGTCAGAGGCGACTGAGCATGCACTCTGTTTATAGTTATTATAAAACATTGGCCATATACCCGTGCTGTACAATATTTCCTTGTAGCTTAAACATAAAACTGTGTACCTGCTAATCCCCTGGTCTTATACTGCCCCTCCCTCTTCCCACTAGCTTGTTCTCTGTATCTATGAGTCTTTCTTTTCTTATTTACTAGTTTATTATTTATATTCAGGTAATATGTCAACAAGGCTTATTTTATAGCTGAAGCTGGTTTTAAGGGGCTGGTTCAGAGGAAATGAGTGCTCTGGGGTCCGTTACAGACTCAGGATTGTCTTGTGGGAGGAAACCCTGCATGATTCAGAGACGGAAACACGTGCGTAAGGAAAGGAAAGTATCAGTGACAAGCACCTTCCACTCCAGGAAGTTGAATGAGATGGGGACAGGGAGGATGGGCCTGGTAAGAGACACATGATGCCTTACAATTATGAACATGCTGTCATTATTTTTTCTTCATATGCCCTCTGTCAGGTTATAAAAATGTTTATTTTCACTAGTAGCATAGAGGAGTGTTTGCATCCCTGATCCTCAGGGCACTGCAAATATCTTTACTAAACATGTGCTATGGGCAGACAATACGCATAGAATGTAAAAGTGATTGAAACATATAATAAAACAACACCTATGATGGAAGTGTGTGAAAACACATTAATGTATTCATATTTTAAATATGTTGGAATCAGAATTTTTTTAATTTTACTTTCATGGCTTTAAAAGAATACAAATTATCTGTAGCACATCTGAAATATACTTCTTAACTTGTTTTCAAATTACAATATTACCATGCTTGATATTTTCTCATAGCATAGAGATAAATATTTGTAAATATTAATTTATTGAAACATGTTTTGCAGCGTCTAATATGATTAGTATTGTTAAAAATAAAAATACCAAGGTCACTACCAAAATATTTGAGATTAATAAAAATATTTTCAATCAGTTTAGAATATCCAAACAGTTGTAATCTTTAAAATACTAGCAATTGCACACTACTTAAAGCAATTTAAGACAAAATACATTAAAATGTAAATCTTAAGCATATTTTAAGAGCCAAGATAATGACTCATTGCTGTTGTTCAGTCACTGAGTATGTCTGACTCTTTGCAACCCTGTGAACTGCAGCAAGCCAGGCTCCTCTGTCCTCCACTGTCTCCTGCAGTTTGCTCAAATTCATATCCATTGAGTCAGGGATGCTATCTTACCATCTCATCCTCTGCCTACTGTCTCCTTTTGCCTTCAATCATTCCCAGCATCCGGGTCATTTCCAATGAGCTGGCTCTTCACATCAGGTGGGCAAAGTATTGGACCATCAGCTTCAGTATCAGCCCTTCCAATGAATATTCAGGACTGATTTCCTTTAGCAAAGACTGGTTTGATCTCCTTGCTGTCTGAGAAACTCTCAAGAGTCTTATCCAGCATAATTAGAAAGCATCGATTCTTTGGCGCTCCATCTTTTTTTATGGTCCAACTATCACATTCATATAGTATGCTGCTGCTAAATAGCTTCAGTCGTGTCCGACTCTTAGCAACCCCACGGACTGCAGCCTACCAGGCACCTATGTCCATGGAATTTTCCAGGCAAGAGTACTGGAGTGGGTTGCCATTGACTACTGGAAACACCACAGCTCTGCTATATGGACAATTGTTGGCAAAGTGGTGTCTCTGCTTTTTAATACAGTATCTAGGTTTGTTATGGCTTTCCCTGCAAGAAGCAAGTATATTTAAGTTACATGGCTGCAGTCATCATCCACAGTGATTCTGAAACCCAAGAAAGTAAAATCTGTCACTGTTCCTACTTCTCCCCATCTATTTGCCATGAAGAGATGGGACTAGATGACATGATCTTAGTTTTTTGAATGCTGAGTTTTAAGCCAGATTTTTCATTCTCCTCTTTCACCTTCATCAAGAGGCTCTTTAGTTCCTCTCTCCCTTCTGCCATTGCAGTGGTATCATCTGCGTATATGAGGCTGTTGACAACCTGTAATCCTCCTCTTTCTCTGTTTCTTCCCATATTCTGGATGTCTCCAATAAACGCCTACCAATGAAACCATATAAAAGGTGGCTTTTTCTGACTGCCACATAATTTAGGACTGGAATGGGGTACTCTTGCTTTTGATTCCATTTGAAATAGCGTTTTGGTATCAGAAAGGGCAGTGCAGGTGGTTTTGAGATGTCATCTGCAAAATGAAGCCTTTCTGGCAAAGATGGGTAGGTACTGCTGTTGTAACAGCTCAGCCAAAAGGGAAATGGTGAGTTCTTCCTCTGGCACAAACTCACAAAAATAAACCAAGCAGCAGAACAGGAAAGATAAACCCACACCAACAAAGGGACAAGTGTTCCTTATAAGATGAAACCAGAGATAGACTCAAGATTCTCGTGGCCCCCAAATGCTCTAGAAAATCAATGTTCTGTAAGGAAACAGAAGAAACATGCGCAGGTCCAATGAGAGGCAACGCACATGGCTAGTGTAGCTCAGAGACAGTCTGAGACTTCGGATGTACACGCGGGCAAAGATAAACACAGTGCAGAGAGCAGGGGTCATCATCTCAGTGCCAGGTGCTCAGTATGGTGAGAGCCAGACTTTGGGACCACAAGAGGGAGCAGAGGGCCTAGCAGAGCCCGTAGACAACTCTCTCTCTCTCTCTCTCTGGGAGAAGAATGTGCAGGACGCATCAAGGTACCACACGTGCATCTCTTTACTATCAGAGCCCATCCTCAGGGTGGATCCCACTCCACTTCTGGCAGTTTTTCCTGTCATCTTAGATGCTCACCTTAGGCAGTCCAAAGTCAAAGCCCTGGTGGGCACCTGCGGAGACTAAACTCCCTTCAGCTGCTCACACAGCCAAGGGAACAAAAGAATGCCTGTGGCCTGTGCGTCACAGATGTAAGATTGGCGCCCTGTCAACCCGACCTGGGGGTCAGTGCTGAAAGTGTGTCCCCACCCGACTCACCTTTCACTGGACACAGCGTCCCTGCTGGTAGAACTGCCGAATCCATTAAACTGTGGAAATTCTAACTGAAAAACCACCATCTTTCTGATAAGGTCTTCAAAAGAGTCTAGGAGCAATGAATTTGGAAACCAGAGGGGATGACATGAACGTAGATGGAAACTTGACACCTTACTACAAATTCACTTCAAATTATTCTTAGACATAGTTTCCGTGCAAAACATATCACAAATCCAGAAGGAAATCGAGCAGAAATTAGACATGAGCTCTGAGTCTTCACACACTGGAGCCGATTATACAGAGTGAAGTAAGCCAGAAAGAAAAACACCAATACAGTGTACTGACACATATATATGGAATTTAGAAAGATAGTAATGACGACCCTGTAAGTGAGACAATAGAGGAGACACAGAAGTATAGAACGGACTTTTGGCATTTGGGGGAGAGGGAGAGGGTGGGATGATGTGGGAGAATGACACTGAAACATGTATACTATCATATAAGAAATGAAGCGCCAATCTATGTTCAATGCAGGATACAGGATGCTTGGGGCTGGTGTACAGGATGATCCTGGGAGGGGGGTGGGGAGGGAGGTGGGAGGGGGCTTCGGCATTGGGAGATCGTGTACACCTGTGGCTGATTCATGTCAATGTATGGCAAAACCAATACAGTACTGTAAA
>SJYW01033906.1:0-13870 GCA_006410735.1 Raphicerus campestris | reverse complement strand
TTACATAAAACAGTGCAAAACCAGACATGTCTTACAATCCAAAATAAATTCAATAAATTCCACTAAGCCAAGGGAAATAGTTAAGATATGAAGCCATATAAGACCAATCACTGAGAAAGAGTATTCAAAGCTGATTGGAAGAGTAAGCCAGCTTCAATTTATCCTTGAAATTCAGGCAGTGTTGGCAACTTATCTAGTTCCTGCAGTGGATGATGTGGGCATGTCAAAGGAGATGTAGGTAAGGTGGCAGAATGGACCTTTTCAAAATAANACCAATCACTGAGAAAGAGTATTCAAAGCTGATTGGAAGAGTAAGCCAGCTTCAATTTATCCTTGAAATTCAGGCAGTGTTGGCAACTTATCTAGTTCCTGCAGTGGATGATGTGGGCATGTCAAAGGAGATGTAGGTAAGGTGGCAGAATGGACCTTTTCAAAATAATAATTTCTTTCATAGAATTGAAACAATATAAACACCTACCTGTCTCCTCAGCTGTACTATTTCTATTCCAAGGATGCAACCATATTTTAATGACCTTTGTATGCTTCTACTAAGATAATATAAGGCACTTAAAAACCAAATTATCTTGAATGAATTAACTAATATACAATTGAATGGTTAGAAGATACTGGGTAGATTTCAATTCTGAAAGCACACAATTGCTTTTGGAAAAATAGCAGATATCAAATTATATATCAACCTAAAAAAACATTCGGCTGAAAATTCTTGTGCATATACCTTTTCAAAAAAATTCATTGGTGTTGTCTATCACAGATGGAACTTTAATAAATACANACAATTGAATGGTTAGAAGATACTGGGTAGATTTCAATTCTGAAAGCACACAATTGCTTTTGGAAAAATAGCAGATATCAAATTATATATCAACCTAAAAAAACATTGGGCTGAAAATTCTTGTGCATATATCTTTTCAAAAAAATTCATTGGTGTTGTCTATCACAGATGGAACTTTAATAAATATATTTAGGGGTATTCTTTAAATTAGCCAAGCAGAAAACATGTTTAGAAATGGTTCCATATGTACTATAGTGAAAAATAATGATAATAATATTTTTTCTTTAGAATCATTTTGTAGAGATGTAAATCCCTTTCCACCATTTTGTACAAAAGTAATAATTATCCTGTGTCTCTCTATATTAGACAAGGACAGATGTAACAATTTTTGAGGATGANGGGTATTCTTTAAATTAGCCACGCAGAAAACATGTTTAGAAATGGTTCCATATGTACTATAGTGAAAAATAATGATAATAATATTTTTTCTTTATAATCATTTTGTAGAGATGTAAATCCCTTTCCACCATTTTGTACAAAAGTAATAATTATCCCGTGTCTCCCTATATTAGACAAGGACAGATGTAACAATTTTTGAGGATGGTTGTGACAATAATAATAGGTGACACTGATTATTGACTATGGCCAAGGAAATAAATAATTTGTTTTATTTTTGACTACCAATGGGGTTGGAGAAGGAAATGGCAACCCACTCCAGTATTCTTGACTGGAAAATCCCATGGACAGAGGAGGTTGGTAGGATACAATCCATGGGGTCACAAAGAGTCATAAAAACTTAGTGACAGCACATCAAATGAGATACACTTATTATTCTTTTTTAATACACCAAGCAACTAACATTCAGAATTTAGGTAACTTACCCAGTGTCCTAGTGGTATGTACATTCTTTAAATACAGATTTCTTTTCTAAAAAGCCACTGTTGCATCATAAAATGCCTAGCATAGTGTATGAACATGGAAGAATTATTTTTAAAAAAATGGATTGAATTTTGCCATAGAGTGCCAAAACATGGCACTCTTACTACTGAATATTTTATTGTTTTACTTTAATTTTGCTCTTAGTTGTTATAATATACTGCTTCTTTTTATCATAAAAGATCACCTTGACCTGAGCATGGCTAAGTGTATGTTTATTAGGAAGTTTATTTAAGAGATTGATATGGCTTTGGCCACTTGATGCGAATAACTGACTCATTGGAAATAACCCTGATGCTGGGAAAGATTGAAGGCAAGAGGAGAAGGGGACAACAGAGGATGAGATGAATGGATGGCAACACTGACTCAATGGACATGAGTTTGAGCAAACTCCGGGACTTGGTCATGGACAGGGACGTGCTGCAGGCCATGGAATCGCAGAGTTAGACATGACTGAGCGACTGAACCGAACTGAATGAACTGATGGCTTGAAAATCTCTCTCTGTATAGAAAAATATGTCTCTTTTCATGTATGCTTTCAATGCTTCTGTCTGTCATCCTGCCACAGAAAACAATCAAGATATCTTTTTTAAGCTGATTTCTATACTACTGTCTGCTTTTGCTAAGTACCTCATTTGGAAAACCCATCCAGTTTCCAAAATTATTTCTTTAAATCTGCCAAAAATAGATGAACTCATATTCGGAGTCTTATTTGTTGTTTATTATAAAAAGCACAAGTATGTTTCAAAGAGAATTAATCTATAACATGTACAAATACTTTTCAAAGAGGGTTAATCCTTTTTATCAAAGAGTTTCAAAGGCCTTTGTGAGAACATATATAACTTTAATTCTGATAATGATTTCTTCTGCATAGACCAAGTACAACAGCTCTGCCAGTGCACTGAAATCAATTAACCAGTTATTAAAATGATATTACAAAGAAGATCCTGTATAATGTAGGTTGAGCATAATACATCTAAATTTCTGAATTTAACAAAATACAATACACAAAAAATTTCATCATGTATTCACATACATGAATACAACTCCATGACTCCTAACATAGAGCATTTTCACAACATATATTTTCCTCTTCTTCTTCTTCTTCTTTTTTTTTTTTTTTAAATTTTGGTATTATCCAACTTTGTAAACTAACATTTCTCCCTAGGTTTTTCTTTTCTGCTGCCAAAACAACAAAGCTTCCACTCAGAGTGAAGCATCAGAACTCCAGGACTTTCAGCATTGGATCTCAGTTTCACAGGCAGGGAGCAAAAAGCACAGTAGAATAAGGTTCTGCATGCACTGTCACTCTTACGGTTTCAGATGTGGTGGCCAGCAGGACTGTAACATTAAAAATGCAAGTTGTATTAATGATGGTCCACAAGGAAGAGGGATGAAAGGTTACTTTGAATTGTCTTTGAAGAATATAGATAGCTGGAATAGCCTTTGATACTAAGAATCAGTACTAGTCTTCTCAGATCAAGGACAACTGTCCTCCAAAACAGAAGGGAATGAAAAAACAGATATTGATGAATAGCTCAAACAGGGCAGGAAGAGGAGGAAATAGTTATAGCTCAGGTGTTTACATAACTGTGGGAAAGTGTGAATAAAAATGGACAACCCTTCTTTTTGTGGGGGAAAAAAAACAAAACATGAAACAGTGGATATTCTTTACTTGTCAAATGAAGAAGGATTGACAAAAATCATTAAATGTGCCTTCTGGCTAGTTTGCTGGCAACTGCAAGCTGTTCTCCCCAGATATCCAGTTATGTGTTTCTTTTACTAAACTCACTAAAGTATTCACCACTTAGCAATTTTATTATTCAAATTGGCTGGAGGGAGTTTCATTAAAAACAGTCAAGCGCCATAGAACAACAGCAAAAAAATCAAATTAGATAACTTTCATATGTCCTAGCATATATAAGTAAATTAGTTGGGAATGATCAATTTGGTTTCCAAATATTTTTAGGCAAAAACAGAGATTTCCAGCGAAAGGTGAACATTTAATAAAGGACTATATTTTAGATTTCCAAGGAACACACAGTAACAATATCATCTGTAAGCAAATAAAATTTTATATTACAATAATAATAGCTAACAATAACACAATGTACACTACATAGGATCTTTTATACCTCGAAATGCATGTAATCCTCACCATAACTCAGTGAGACAAACACTCTTTGATCAATATTTTGTAGATGACTTTTGATATACAGATTGCTTAGGTAATGTTTTCCCTTATACTCATAAACAGAAGAAAGCTAGGATTTTAAAGAAGGATGCCTTGATTAAAATATATATATATATATATGTTCTTCCCAACATGTTATGTGTATTTTCTGTTAAGTGGATTCTGCAAGCACTTACAGTCTCACAAAATCTATTTCTGCAAAAGAATCAGAATCTTAGTAATTCTCTTATCTGCTTTAATTTTAATTGCACACACATGCCCAAACACAGAGGCACTAAAACAGTGTTGTGTATCTTTTTCACATGCATAAAGACCTATTTAAGGGCCTAATTTAAGTCCAAAATCTATAATGTTAATAATCTTAAATGTGTGTCCTGAACAAATACCAAGNTGTGTATCTTTTTCACATGCATAAAGACCTATTTAAGGGCCTAATTTAAGTCCAAAATCTATAATGTTAATAATCTTAAATGTGTATCCTGAACAAATACCAAGTAATACTACTAACTTTTAACTTATATGCAGAGTACATCATGAGAAACTCTGGACTGGAAGAAACATAAGCTGGAATCAATATTGCCGGGAGAAATACTAATAACCTCAGATATGCAAATTACACCACCTTTATGGCAGAAAGTGAAGAGGAGCTAAAGAGCCTTTTGATGAAAGTGAAGGAGGAGAGCGAAAAAGTTGGCTTGAGGCTCAACATTCAGAAAATGAAGATCATGGCATCTTCTGATCCCAAGATCACTTCATGGGAAATAGATGGGAAAACAGTGGAAACAGTGTCAGACTTTATTTTGGGGGGCTCCAAAATCACTGCAGATGGTGAGTGCAGCCATGAAATTAAAAGATGCTTACTCTTTGGAAGAAAAGTTATGACCAACCTAGATAGTATATTCAAAAGCAGAGACATTATTTTGCTGACTAAGTTCCATCTAGTCAAGGCTATGGTTTTTCCTGTGGTCATGTATGGACGGGCTTCCCTGGTGGCTCAGACGATAAAGTGTCTGTCTACAATGCTGGCAGACCCGGGTTCGATCCCTGGGTTGGGAAGATCCCCTGGAGAAGGAAATGGCAATCTACTCCAGGACTATTGACTGGAAAATCCCATGGACAAAGAAGCCTGGTAGGCTACAGGCCATGGGGTCACAAAGAGTCGAACACGACGGAGCGACTTCTTTCTTTCATGTATGGATGTGAGAGTTGGACTGTGAAGAAGGCTGAGTGCCAAAAACTTGATGCTTTTGAACTATGGTGTTGGAGAAGACTTTTGAGAGTCCCTTGGACTGCAAGGAGATCCACCCAGTCCATTCTGAAGGAGATCAACCCTGGGATTTCTTTGGAAGCAATGATGCTAAAGCTGAAACTCCAGTACTTTGGCCACCTCATGTGAAGAGTTGACTCATTGGAAAAGAGTCTGATCCTGGGAGGGATTGGGGGCAGGAGGAGAAGGGGACAACCGAGGATGAGATGGCTGGATGGCATCACGGACTCAATGGAGGTGAGTCTGAGTGAATTCTGGGAGATGATGAATGAACAGGGAGGCCAGGGGTGCTGCAATTCATGGGGTCACAAAGAGTAGCACACGACTGAGCAACTGAACTGAACTGAACTGAAACGTATATAAGTATCTTTTGAATATTATGACACAGTAATTCTCTTCAATGGGAAAAGGCTAACATTTGAGTGTAAAAAAAATTAACAATGCTGTAGAATGTATCTTCTGGTATATAATTCTAAAATATCTTTTGCCACTAGAGTGTGACATATGAACAATGGTGTCTATAATGCAGTAATCATGCATAATATGCATCCAACAAAGTATTTCCACACAGGTGGCTCTAGTGGTAAAGAATAAGTCTGCTAATGCAAAAGACTCAAGAGGTTCAGTTACTGGGTTGAGAAGATCCCTTGGAGTAGGAAATGACAACCCACTCCAGTATCTTGTCTGGAAAATATCATGGGCAGAAGAGCCTAGCAGGCTACTTACTGTCCATGAGGCTGCAAAGAGTCGGACACTACTGAGTGACTGAACACACACACAACTATTAACTGAAACAAAAAATGAAGCAGCTTTGCAAAACTGGGGTCTCTTGTAACAATTAGAGACACACAGAGATGATATGTATACATTAATGAGATGAAAGTCTAATTATCCAATAGCCTAAGAAGGACATTCCTTTCAGGATGGGCAGCATTCTGCCACCCAGAATGGAGGTCAAGCTCAAGGACAGAATGGGGGGTATCTCTGCAGAAAACAGATGGCAGCAGAGATGGAAGGTTGGTAGATAAAGGGCATTAATCAAATATGTAAATATATTAAAGGTAACTAAAGTAGGTTTTTTAGGAATAGATAAGGAAGCCAGATATACAAAGGGAGAAAGCTAGAAGTTATAGAGCTAAATTTTATACATCAGGGTGAAGATTTGCAATGTTCAGTTGGATAAATTAGATAGATAGATGATGGAGAATTAATTTTGTCTGTGTAAATATTTTTATGTATTTCTGAGTCCAAGATTGTACTGGTTGCTACACAATGCAACAATAAATCAAGAGATGAATCTTTGGAGCAAGGAATAGAGACTTTACGTGGCCAGCAGACTGAAAAGATGACAAACTAGTGTTCCAAAGAATCATTAGAATCCGGCTTCTTTTATACTAAAAGGGGAGAGTATGCCTGGTTGTTTCATTCTTAGTGCTGGAATCCTTTGTGTTTATGTCTGTCCATGTGAGTTTGTTCACAATGTTCCTATAACCTCCAGCAAGATAATTGGTATTCTTTGTTAGGCAAATTTTAATTTCTGGATGAATGAAAAGTGTTATATCTTTAAAGATCATAACCTAGAAAATGGGCTATCCTGTATATTTCAGAATGTAGGCAACATTCTTTTTTTTTTTTTAATGAAAGGTACATATCTAGCATAACTAAGCACAGGCCACGGAGCACAATGATCATATCTAGATCATGGTTTTTGACTTCTAAATGTCATTTTCATCTAAAAGAAACCAAAGCTTCTTATTGAAGTGACTAAGTCTAAGGTTGGCTCATGTAAAGTACAAAATGAATTTAGGACACCTTGTTGTCGTCAAAAATAAAGTGGTAAAAGACATATGGGGGCATTTCAAAGATGTGTATAAGAGACAGCATTATCCCCGCAGCTGTTAGATATGAGGCTTAAGAAAACTCAAGGATGGATTTCAGACTGGGTACTGTTAAACGACCTACATCTTTACTAGTATTTTGGGTTCTCCCAGCAGAAGAAAAATTTTTTAATTCAAGTGTTTCAGGCAAAGCTGTCAGCCTCGGAGCTCTTATCTCTCCCCTGAACTTCAAGTACTCTTAATTTGCATTGTCCAAACCCACGTCTCAAGAAGATATCTGTGGCAACTAGTAGCAGAAAACTGAGGGATGAAATTGTTTTGACAGGCTCTGAATGGGAGAGTTGTGACAACTTTAAATTATTGTTCAGCCAGTGCTTAATGCATATCTATTTGCATATTCATTCATGTAAGCTACAAATATTCATTAGTTCATGCTGCATCAGTCATTGCCTGTTTGCTCTCAGGCTTCTTTCTCATCCTTCTCTTAAAAACTGTTTCCTGCTTATCTTTGCCAACTATCTTCCAGTAAGAATGGCCAATGGGAGGCACTAGCAAGAGAGTGGAGACTGAGAAGTAAGGAGAAGCCAGATTCTTTTTGCTGACCATCTCTGTCTGTTTTGAGCATCATTTCCCCACAGTGGTTCCAGTTCCCCATCAGCCAGCCCTTCCCTCCAGGGTCCTTGCCAGTCTGCATGGGACAGCCTCAGCCTCTGATTCTGGTGACACCATCCCTCTCCTGTGTCCTTCAAGCCCTCGTGGTAGTAGCATTCAGCTTCTCATCTCTGTGCACTTCCTGTGTAATCAGTTCCCTATTTCAAATTCCCTCTTTGAAATGCCCAGGATGATTTTGCTGTACTTGGTAATAAGGATATTGCAGTAGGCAAGACAGGCTCCATTCCAGATAGCATGGAGCTCACAGTCTATTGGGGAAAACAAAATGAAACAATCAGTAGCATGATAAACATTTCAAAAGAGAAGTATATAAGAACATATATCAGAGAGACCTAACCTAGCATAAGAATAAATTTTGTAGTTCCATAGGCAACACTAGAAACCCTAAGTCAATGGGTCCTTACACAATGACACAGTCCCACGAGAGATGGTTGCATCACAGCAGGTTTTAATGCTACCTCTCACCCTTCCTGGATCCAGCAGGGAAGAAAAGGGTCCCTCACCAAAGAGGGACGTCAAGAGTTTCAAAGAGGAGTGTATAGTAGTGGCAAAAAAGCAGAGACAGAGTAATTCTGACACCCTGCAGGGGTCCAGGAAAATTAGGTTCTGCCTGGTCCAGGCAAGGGAGAAACTAGAATTTTAGAGGAATCTATCCTCCCCCTGGCAACTACCAAAACAAAGAAGTCAGGCAATGTCCAGGCCAAGCCCAACTCAGAGAAAATGCCTTCCCAAAGATTTAAACTCTAACATTTCAGTATTTCCTGAGCCTCCTCCCACCCCATCACTGCCCCCAGCAGTCCAGTCGATTGCTGTGCTCTTTTGTCCCAACAGGTTTCTGCCTGTGCCTTGATGGGCTCGGGGCATTCTTATCCTCTCTATATACTCCTCCATCCTCAAGAATTCCAGATTTACTCAACACCTTGACTTCTCTTGCCAAATCATAAGAGGTCTGGATTAATGCATCAGATGTAGGAGGCAAACTCTCTTCATTTGTGCCACTTAAATCGCTGCTGACCAGATCTAGAAAGTGTGTTTTTAAATAGAGGTTTCTAATTCCACAATGTAGAGGGAAATCATCACTGAAATGCACGGCCATTCAGAGCCACTGTGACTTGCAGGGGCTCCCCGTATGGAAGGAGGGAGAGAGCAAAGAGCCACTGTGCCTTGCAGGGGCTCCCCGTATGGAAGGAGGGAGAGAGCAAAGAGCCACTGTGCTTTGCAGGNATTTTGTCTGTGTAAATATTTTTATGTATTTCTGAGTCCAAGATTGTACTGGTTGCTACACAATGCAACAATAAATCAAGAGATGAATCTTTGGAGCAAGGAATAGAGACTTTACGTGGCCAGCAGACTGAAAAGATGACAAACTAGTGTTTCAAAGAATCATTAGAATCCGGCTTCTTTTATACTAAAAGGGGAGAGTATGCCTGGTTGTTTCATTCTTAGTGCTGGAATCCTTTGTGTTTATGTCTGTCCATGTGAGTTTGTTCACAATGTTCCTATAACCTCCAGCAAGATAAGTGGTATTCTTTGTTATGCAAATTTTAATTTCTGGATGAATGAAAAGTGTTATATCTTTAAAGATCATAACCTAGAAAATGGGCTATCCTGTATATTTCAGAATGTAGGCAACATTTTTTTTTTTTTTAATGAAAGGTACATATCTAGCATAACTAAGCACAAGCCACGGAGCACAATGATCATATCTAGATCATGGTTTTTGACTTCTAAATGTCATTTTCATCTAAAAGAAACCAAAGCTTCTTATTGAAGTGACTAAGTCTATGGTTGGCTCATGTAAAGTACAAAATGAATTTAGGAAACCTTGTTGTCGTCAAAAATAAAGTGGTAAAAGACATATGGGGGCATTTCAAAAGAACAGCAGAGCCAACTTGCAAGAGGCTCTCCCACTGACCTTATTTGAAAGAATTTTGACATCAAAATCAACAATGATAATAATCGATTCTAGCACATGGTGTCAAAGAGAAAGCCATGGGTATCATACAGATATCAATAAATGAATAAATGCATTGAAAGTATGATTGGGAATGAAAAATGTTTAAGATATGAATGTAACCTTCCACTGAATTCATATTCATTTCAATGGGGAAAATATCAACATGGAAGAGAAACCTGACAGATATCACCTTAATCAAGTGATTAAGATGAATATCACCAGTAACTGGACAAATTAAAATCATATGTTACTGCTTCAGGTGCGCTAAGAATATAGTGTCTCTCCTGTGATATTCTTTACAACGATTCATGAATCAAATTACAAGGAAACATTTGATGATTCCAGATTGAGAAGCAATTTATAAAATGATGGCCTCTGTTCTTCAGAAGTGTCAGGATTAGACAAGAAAAGACTAAAGACTGCTTGAGGGAAATTATGGAAACAGGAAGAGCTATTTACTATGTATGATTCTGAACTAAGTTGTTTTCTTATAAAAATATTAGCATTATAAATGGCAAAACTTTAATGAAGCCTGAAGATTAGATGGTAGTAATGTATAGATACTAATATTTTGATTTTGAAGGTTGTTTTGTAGTAACAGAAGAATACTTTGTTTTTAGATACATATTTATGTAAACAACTAGAGGTTAGTGTGATATTAAGTTCACAACTTACTGTCACATGATTCTTTGTACTTCTAACTCCTATATAATCTAGTGTTTAAAAAATAGATTTGCAATGTGTATGAGTTTTACATTTCATTTTTTTATAAATTATCAGAGTAGAAGCCTTACTAACCATGATCCTACAAATGTACAAAGGGTAATATTTAAAGGCCATTGACAAACTGATGAGTTTTGTTTTGGTTATCAAATACTTTTCAAGAGGGTTTTTATTGTCTTGGTATAATCTAGAATCACCCAGTGCCTTCCAGATATAATGCTCTGTTATACACTTGTGATACCTCAGTCAATAATTCTCTACTAAGATATTTAGTGTGAAAAATGGCTTTGTTGTAAATATTCCCTAATCTGGCCTTGTCCACATGAGACACTATTGCTAGGTAAGTCCAAAATGTCTTTTAGTTTCCCAAACATCCTTATCAAACTTTAATGCAATTAACTTTAATGTAATGAAAAAAAACTTTAATGCAATTAACTGTTCAATTGTGTTTCCAATTAAAATGTTAGTTTCATAAGGCTGGAGTATTGAATGATTGATGAGCAGTGTTTCAGTGGGTATTTTATTCTGTATATTTCTCAATAGATATATAACAAGAAAAAAGGTAAGTACCTATGACAGGAAAAATGTCTGCATTTACTTCCCTCATTTTTGATTCTTTTCAAAAAGAAGAATCATCAAATTTATGAAATTCCAGAATTATTTTTGCTCTTTTGGTTTGCTTAATTATTCATATTTTAAAATGTATCTTAAACAGTTTTTATGAAAGCAATGCTGTGCTGTATTAAACAATCAACAATGAAAATGTGGGGTTCTGACCACTGGATAACCTGTATTAAATAACCAAATTCTACTAAAAATGGCTGTAAATAGCAGTTATAACTCCTGACCTGTTTTTGTAAGCCTGAGTCAATGCCTTCTGGGGAATGAGTTAATTTTAAAATTTCTAGATTAATTTTTCTTCATATTTTAAATAATAATTCATTCTATTTTTTCTGGATTTCTCAGTTTATTTCCTACTTGATTATAAGAATTTATCATACTTAATGTCCCACAGTTAAACCTGCCCTTATAATTTAATAATAATACTGTTTTCTCTTCCTCCATTAATTTTCATTATAAATATATTATTGCACTTTAATTTGTTGTTCTAACAACATTAGATATTATTTCCTGCCCATTTTCCTTAGCAAAATGAAGATGTCTCTATTCCTCTACTTCTCAACCTCTTCATTCTGTTATCTCCCAACTACTATCATTTGTACTTCTATATATTCATACTTAATAAATAATCTACATTCTTTTGGTAAACAGGTTGAAATCACCTTTGTTTTGTGTATTGTGAAAGCTGAGAACTCAAATGCCTATACAAAGATGACATATTAAATATAAATGAACCAAGAGAGAAACTAGAAAAATTGGCCACCAGAAATTAAGCTTTTCAATTGATTATTATGTTTTGACATATGTACTATTACATACAAATATATTAGTTTATGCTATAAAATAATTAAAATAATAAAATTATAATAGTGAATATTGCATTTACTGGGGAATAGGGAGGGTGGGAGAGGAGGAGGACCCTAAAGGATTGGGAGCATCTGGCCCCAAGAGTCTGCCCTGAGGCACCATGACCCTCAGGCCAGAGAACCATCTGTGTCTGTCTCCCAGGCCCATGCCCTTCTTCTGGAGCCCCCAGAGTCAAGGCGCAGGTTGTTAACGCAGATGTGTCCCGCCAACCTGACCCCATCAAGCCCCAACACCACAGGTGCCCTGGAGCCCAGGTGTGACTCAGCTTCTGATAGCTGGGTGGATGTCATCAGCCCAGCCTTCAGGCCAGAACCTGAGGATGGGCCCAGGGTGCTGTGGAGATCAACTTAAAAAGAGCTAACCCCCTTCCCACACCCCAGCGACCCACATTCCCTCTATGAAATCTACCTCAGAGTCGTAGCCTCAGAAGGACGGGTAAGCAGGAGGCCAGGGGCTCCCCAGGGCTGAGGCGGGGAGCTTCCCAGGCAGGAGCCTGCTGCCCTACTATGAATCCACTCTCTTCCACTGTGAGCCTCTCTCAGGCCTCAGCCCGGGTGGGGGCAGTGCGTGTACCGTTCTGATCCAACTCTTCCAGGCCCCTCACCTCCTCCCCCGCCCCTCCTTCTCAATGCAGGGGAGGGAGGGGGTGTGTCGGGGCAGGCAAGGGGCCCAGAACTCCAGGCATTGTACCTTGAATGTCCCCCTAGGGAGAGGAAACAGGGAAGGGGGCCTGGAAAGGGAAGGTGGGGCCCCTGAGCTCTCTGAACAAGTTGAATGTCCAAATAAAACTTACCTGTTCCATCTGAAAAAAAAAAAATAGTAAAAATTATTACTAAATCAGACATCTTTGAAAATAACATATACTATTGTTCAAATCTATGTCTCTTTTTATTTAATTCCAGTTACTGGGTTCTCTTTTTATACCAATAAATATCATAGTCATTCTTATACTCTGGGTTGTAGTATGCAATAAGTCAGCTTTGAATCACTCTACATGGAAGAATATTTGATTATATTCAGTTTTATAGTAGAATACAACTGTTCACCATTATAAGTGCTTCCAAAGATAGATGTAATCTTTCACAATGGTTTTCATATTTACAGTAACATGTCCCAAGGTATTTGTAAAGTTTTAATATACGAGCATTATCATATGTAATTTTCAGTGTCAAATTTTATTGTAGTTAAATAAATTCCACTTGAAGTTCCTCATTCATACCATCAATATTCAATGAGAGAGGAGAATTGAACAGTTATTTTTCATGAAGTAGCAAATAGAGATCATTTTCTAAAATTCAGTCTTTAATTCCCACAATTTATAAAGATACAAGTCAGAGTAGTACTTTCATTTCTGAAAATGTATATATGCATAGAAAATTGGGTCAGATTGATCTTTAATGGAGGAGATTCCCAAAGAAACTATTCCATTCAGGAAAAAGTGATTTATAAAACTTGTATATATACTTGGTAGCAATTGCTTGGATATATTCAAAATAGATAGATAGATTTTATGCAAAAAGACACAGATCTTAACTTTTAACTCCACTTTTACAGTAAACTAAAGCATGTGTTTTCACTGTATAACAGGGACCTTCGTTTTTTAATGGTTGAAAAAGAACCCTCAAATAGTATTTTAAACTACCATTCTCTTTGTAATAATGAACTATGTTCTAAATATAATATACCTTGACGTTGTTTAGTCACTAAGTCATGTCTGACTCTCTTGTGACCACATGGACTGCAACCCTCCAGGCTCCGTTCTCAATGGGATTTCCCAGGCAAGATACTAGAGTGGCTTGCCATTTCCTCCTCCAAGGGATCTTCCCAACCCAGAGAAGCAATGCTATTTCTCTGATACTTTGAATGAATGTATCACTGTTAATTATTATATTCAAGGACTTTTATTCAATTTAAAAATTTCTCTTTTTATACTTTATTCTATTTTACAGTACTGTATTGGTTTTGCCATACATCGACATGAATCAGCCACAGGTGTACACGA
>SJYW01033903.1:40943-56185 GCA_006410735.1 Raphicerus campestris | reverse complement strand
GGAAAGCTATGACAAACATAAACAGTGTGTTGAAAAGCAGAGACATCACTCTGCTGAAAACGAATCCTGAGAGTCCCTTGGACAGCAAGAGGATCAAATCAGTCAATCTGAAGGGAAATCAACCCTAAATATTCATTGGAAGGAATGATGCTGAAGTTGAATCTCCAATATTTTGGTCACCTGTGTTGGAGACTGACTCATTAGAATAGTCCCTGATGCTAAGAAATATTGAAGGCAGAAGGAGAAGAAGGGATCAGGGGATGAGAGGGCTGGACGGCATCACCAATGCAATGGGCATGAACTTGGGCACGCTCTAGGAGATGGTGAGGGTCAGGGAAGTCTGGCGTGCTGCAGTTCATGGGGTCAGAGAGATCTGGACATGACTGGGCAACTGAACAACAACATTACCATTTGAAATTTCTGACATATATACATTTAATTATTTCAAACGATTGGAATTTATGCTAAATGAATTCCTAAGCTTTCTGTCAAGGCCCCACTGGTCTTTGAAGTCCCTCAACTTTCTGGTCCTTCAAGATTCCCAAAATAATTTGGTGCATTTCTTTACCCAGTCCTGAATCACACACCTCATTAAGAATCCATGGATTTTCTGGTGGGAATGCATTTAGAAGCTACATGTTAGAGCTCAGGATAGTCACTGTTATCAAGTTGTTGTTGTTTCTAGGCTTTACAGTGGTCACAGCAGGAAGTAGAGATATTCCTTTAAAAAAAAGGAATATAATCAGTTGGTACAAACTTATGATTTCAGTTTTACATAAGCTTCTTTATGTTATGTGTGAACCTCTTTTCTCTAACTATAGAAAGTCTTACTTCAGAACATTAGCTTTAATTACTGACTTGCTTTAACTTGTAACATACATATGATACTGTCACAATAATAGAAGCAATATCAGCAACAATAAGTTGTCAAATATAGTTTCAGATTCTTTTCCTTTTTTTTTCCCTTGGTTTTCTTTGGTTTTGTTTTGGATGGGCAGTATTTTTGTTTGTCCTTAGAAGATATTCCACTCTGAATACAGAGTCATAATTCTGAGTTTTAAAGCCACTTAAGTACTGTTTTGTTGTATGCAGCTAGTCACCAACTTGATGCCATTATACTTATTAGGCTTTGTCCTCAATTTGATGGATGTGATTATCTATTTCTTGATTTGGTAACACATTTGCATCATTGGATATCAAAGTATAAAACAACAACAACAACAAAAAAAACTCACTTCCCTGTCCCTCACCCATAAATTTCATTGTAGTAGTTTTTGGCTAATTTTCCTACTCATTCTAAATGAAAATAGACATATATGTGTATATGGAAGAAACAAACTATAAGAACCTTTTTGAACTTTCTTCTTTTAAAAACTAAATAAACAGTGCACTCCAAAGAAGTCACCCAACCTACTCCTCCCTCCATCCACATTACACCCAATTGTTGGGATGCCCTCTTCCTTATTCCACATGTCCCTGTGGATGGTCACTTCTGGTACCTTGCTAATATTTTAGTTTTAAGAACAATATGTAGTCGATGGTTTGTTCACATGGCTTTTTCTATTTTCACCAGTGTATTATTTGGATATATTCTTAGATGTAGAATTGCTGAGTTAAAAAGCAAGTTTAGTTCAGTTCAGTTGCTCAGCTGTATCTGACTTTTGTGACCCCATGGACTGCAGCATGCCAGGCTTCCCTGTCCATCATCAACTCACAGAGCTCACTCAAACTCATATCCACTGATCAGTGGTCAGTGATACCATCCAACCATCTCATCCTCTGGCATCCCCTTCTCCTCCTGCCTTTGATCTTTTCCAGCATCAAGGTCTTTTTCAATGAGTCAGTTCTTCCCAACAGGTGGCCAAAGTATTGAAGCTTAAGCTTCAGCATCAGTCCTTCCAATGTATATTCAGGACTGGTTTCCTTTAGGGCTGACTGGCTTGATCTCCATGCAATCCAAGGGACTCTCAAGAGTCTTCTCCAACACCACAGTCCAAAGGGCATATATGTGTGTCATTTGTCAGATGATGTCTTACTCCGCCTGTGGGGATTTAACCACCAAAACTGAATTTAAACAATGTGCAAAAATGAGGGTTAAGACACATTGCCCCATCTATATACACCTAGTGACCAGGAGAGGTTCCTTTTTTACCCATGGGACAGTCCTGGATAGGTATCATGTAAGAATAGGCCCTAGAAGTCCTGGAAGGAGTCATAAAACATGATCACCTTTACCTTGGCTGCAACAGTTTTGTCTTCTTTGGTTGGTAAGACATTTCAAAAAAATTTTTTTTGTATGTTTGTTTTGGCAAAGTTTTTCACTGTATAGACCCTACTGGGAAATTTTATCAGAAATATATCTATTCATCTTCAGCAGTTACATTCATCAGTTTATATGTCCCCGATGATCTTTCTTTGTAAATAGAAAGAAAACTAACATGTTTAGTATGCATTCAGTCTCTTTTTAAATCACTTAACTTGAATTAAATCCCTCTCCATCCCAACTGCACTCCCATCTTTAGGCCAATAATAAAACCTGCATAGAATGAAGGCTGAACTCAGCACACCATGGTGGAGGTTACATTCCCACTGTATTCTTCCAGGGAGAGGGGGGAACGAGTATTAGTTGCTAACATTACAATCAGTAGATTGTACATAAATATCCAAACTTCTGACTTCTCTTAAAAACATGGCCAACTGGCCTGCTTTCCAGCATGATTGAAGTGGAGGAAAGGCTGCTTGCTCCCAGTGGTAAGGCCTGTACTGCCCAGATTCCAACATGGCCACCTAGTCCTAGTATCATTTCTCTTGCCTCCTGGGGCTATGAGTTTGTGAGAACTAGAGTGTTAGTTTGCATAAGATAAACACTACTTTTGTCTTGATCAACTTTGACTTTGAAGCCTCTAACTCAGAACCCAGGACACGGTTCTTCCTTGTACATTTGTTGGATGATATAAAATATCTCGTGGATGCATATAACATTTCTTCCAATACTGAAACCATGCAATTTTAAGTACTGCTCTGCCCTAAATCTTTGATGCAGACTGGCATCGTAGGTGCCCCTGATCTCGGCCATTAGACCCACTACCTAAAGCCAGCTGTATGTCCCTGGGCTGTCCCTGAAGTCTTCACTTTGCCATTTGACAACTTATCCTCCCAGCAATCTCTTCTGCAACTGAGGACCACAAGCCATACTTCATGAAGTGGCTAGAGAGACCACATGAGATTATGAATGGTAGCATGGCCCCTAATATTCATTTTTATGATGTTCTTAGCAGTTTTTTCTTCATGTTGGCAGGTTTCCCATACTCTTAGATGTCCATGGCAAGTGACAAAGAAGAGATCACAGTAGAATTCTCTGTATTCTGAGAATTTTCTAAGACCATTCCCTAAGGACAATGATGAAAATGAACATTTTATCGAAAGATTTGTATTTTTATCAGATCCATTAGTGCCCTTAAGGGGACAATTAGGGCAGGTTAGAGCACATATAACTAGAAGCTCCTGGTCACCACTGCATGCTAAAGAACTAAAGCTTCCCTGAGTACTCGGAACCAGGAAAGAAGCATGAAGTGGCTTGTGCTCCTCGGACTGGTGGCCCTCTCAGAGTGCATAGTCATGTAAATATGGGGACTGTATGTCACATCATTTTCCTTTCTGGGATTTTTCTTTTTGTCTAATTATTCTTCCACCCATCGAGATTAGAAAGGAAAGGAATATTTCTCTAACAGTCTTAAAGCTCAGTTCTTACTTATTGATAAGTACCTTGCTATAGGAACTGTGGGTCCCAGGGTCTTGGTATAGATTTGCATGGTTGCACAACTCTTGGGGTCCAGTTATGNTATGTCACATCATTTTCCTTTCTGGGATTTTTCTTTTTGTCTAATTATTCTTCCACCCATCGGGATTAGAAAGGAAAGGAATATTTCCCTAACAGTCTTAAAGCTCAGTTCTTACTTATTGATAAGTACCTTGCTATAGGAACTGTGGGTCCCAGGGTCTTGGCATAGATTTGCATGATTGCACAACTCTTGGGGTCCAGTTATGTTGTGACCTATTGAAAATGTAACTCCTTGGAATTGTTCAGTGCACAGCCAGTGCAGATGTAGGTGTGGTCCTGCAGAATAACATTTTTCTGCATTTTACTCCACATGTCCTCTCTGGTCTCTCTCCGCCTCAGTGTATATGTCTATGGCTGCATCTCTGTATCTCTCATTATGTCTCCATCTCTTTGGAAGCCTCTGTGAGTGCAAATCCTCTGTGCTGTTTTCTTTCCTTTTAATTTTTCTTTTGACTTGTCCTTCCTTCTTGAGCCTCTTAATGTCCTTATTTTGTTCCCTATCTCCTGGATTCTTTTTTCAACCCTCTCTTCTATTTAAACATTGTTTTACATCTGACAAGCAGTGTAACCACAGCCAACTCACAATCTTCCTGCATTTCAAATTCCTCTCCTGTAAAAAGAGGATAAGAATTCCCCTTCTACCTCCCTCCCTGAGCATCTTGAGAAGGATAGAGTGGGATGGCAACAGCAATGCTAATGGCTGTCACTGTTGAGACTTCCTATTTATCAGGTACTTTATATCCATCACTCCAGGTATCCTCCAAATACTATATTTAGAGGGTGGGAATTATTACTTTCCACCTTTTTACCAAGGGAGAGACTGAGACACCACATGGTCATATGGATTACCCAAGATTATGGAACAGAACCTGTATTCAACCGTGTGTCTTTGTCATGGTACATGCATAAAATTCTGATAATAAGGTGACACTCATAAAAATGATTGGAAGATACACAGTGCTATTACAATGACATTTATACCTTAACAGAGACAGCTAATTGCTGCTTCTTTGTTTTTCCCTCCAATTTTGGTGAAAGAATACCTCTAACAAAAATGAAGACCATGGGAGAAACTCTCAGTGAAAATAACTTGCTGAACATTTTCCTGAAGGAACACGCTTATAGACTGTCCCAGATTTCCACTGGTAACTCAAATGTAACTTCTCTACCCATGAGGAACTTCCTTAATGTGAGTGTGTTGGAGGGAAGGTGCTCCACGTGCGCCCTGGGGTGTGACTTAGCATTGGGGTTCTTCTGGAGGTGGCAGGTGGGATGTTGGGGCTGGGGCTCCTGCAGGAAGCAGAAACACTGAGAAACAGGGACCCCACCCACAAGAGAAGGCATTCTCATCCTCAGCTCTTCATATGTGGTGACTGGGACCAGCAATGACCGTGTGGCAGGTAAACATCCATTTCTGTGTCAAAGATGTGTCTTTAGTTTGAGGGAGATTGCTCCTTCTAAACTAAGTGAGCCACTCAGTTACAGATGAAGGATAAGCCATCTCTGTTCAAAAGATAAGGCCAACTGCAGACCAAGTGTGAATCCTCAGGCACAGGAGTTCAACTCCCACAGATGCAAGAACCACAGCAGTAAATGTTACTGAACCCCTAATCTGTGTAAGACTCTAAGACTGCGGCTATTGTTATTAGATTAGAAAAAAGGACACATTTTGTCTTCAAGAATGCTCCTGCCAGCCTGAGAGATAGGCAAAGAGTAAATACATGTCAAATGACAGCGTTACCTGTGTGGTATTGATTGGACATGGTCTGAGTTTAGAGGGAATGGCTGGGGTTGGTCACGGGGGACCTCCTGGAGAAGGAGGAGCTCAGGTTGAGTTCACAGAGGAGACTAGAGATCTTCTCAAATGAAGGCACCAGGACTTCCCTGGAGGTCCAGTGCTTATGGCTCTGGGCTTCCAATGCAGGAGGTACTGCTTCAATGCCTGGTTGCAGAGTCAATAACCTGCATACCGCGTAGCACAAGAAAAAATACCAAATGCAGGCACCTCTGTGAGCAAAGGCTGTGAGCTCCACAGTGTTGGAAAGTGATCTCAAGAGACATGTGACACACAGAGGGAGGCAGCAGTGTGGGACTCAAGGGGAACCAAATATACACTAACACACTCCTCCTGGACCCCATAGCTCATCTATGTTGGTAATATCAACATTGGAACACCCCCTCAGGAATTCCGGGTTGTCTTTGACACAGGGTCATCTGACTTATGGGTGTCTTCCATCTTTTGCACCAGTCCAGCCTGTTGTGAGTACAGACACACCCCAACCTACCTTCTTTCATTTGCCCTGCCACCCTCTTCAACACCCTTGACACTTGCCTGACAATCATCTCTTGTGTGTGCAGATAAACACAATACCTTCAAGTATAACGAGTCTTCCACCTACCAGCCTACCCAAGAGACCTTCAGCATAATCTGTGGATCTGGGATAATCAAGGGATTACTTGATCATGACACCATTCAGGTAATGTATAAACAGAAGTTGAGTCAGGACTGACTATGGAGTGACTGCTGCTTAAAGATACAGGACCAGCTGGCAGAACCTGACCTCCCTTAACTGCCTTAGGGATTGGTCATCCTACCCACAATGTCCTTTCCCTGGGGAGACAGCACCCGTGGTGACATACAAACTCCCAGATTAGTTAACTCAGAGAGTGCCTTGGGCTGTGGACTTGCAGCTCCTCTGCCCATGAGCAGCACAAGTTTCATTTTGCTGGGTGCAAGTGGTAGGGGGGAGCACTGATGTTTATATTCTCAGACTGTCCTGGGCACTTTCAGGTAATAACTGGCTTAATCCTGCAACAACCCCACACAGCAGGTACTTTGACAAGCTCATGTTACAGATGAGGAAACTGAGGTGCAGACAGCAAGGGCCTTGCTGAGGTCACATATGTGGTATGCGGTGGAGCTGGACTGGCTTGTCAGGACTGAAGCTGCCGTAAGATATTTGGGGACAGGATAAAACTAATCTGGGGACCCTGGGGGCAGTCAAGCACTTCAGATATCCAAGCAGGGAAAGAAGGAAGCCAGAGATGTTGCGGGGCCTAATAAATGGTTTCTCACTTCAGGGACCTTTGAGAGTCTAATAAAATCTTCGGCCTGCCTCCTCCAAATTACCTCAGGAGTTCCCCTCCCTCTTTTACTCTCTCTCTCTCATACACACTCGCACAAAGACACACATATCCCCAAGGTGTATTTCCCAGGAGGTAACTTCATAAGAATCCTCCCAGCAACATTGCGTAATTGGCTTCTGCCATTCTGTGCAGATGCAGAATCCAAAATACATTGCAATCAATTCAGTCCATTTCTGTCATCAGTCATAGTGATGCCAATAGAAGGCTCTCCTGCTCGCTCCTCTTTTTGTCCTGAAGGGGGCACCACTGGAGCCTAACCTGAGTCTCTTGGTTGCCCCACCTGGATAGAAGGCTTGAGGCCAATTTGACAGAGGAGCAGATGTTTTAAAATCCACAGCCCCCCAAAAGTGGAACTCTAATTTCCCTCCCACTTTGGTCTAACCAGCTGAGGTCCATCAAAGACACAGCTTAGCCTCAGTTCTTCTCTGAGGATCTAATGGCAAGACACCTCAGCCTAGTCCCAGCCCCACTTCCTAAATCTCTGAGTGGGAATACTCTCTTCTCCACAGACTGCGGACCTTGTTAGCACTGACCAGCCATTTGGCCTAAGCTTGGAGTTAAACAAGTTTACTAATACATCTTTTGATGACCTCCTGGGCCTGAACTACCCCCACATGTCCACCATAGGAGCCATTCCCATCTTTGACAACCTGAAGAAACAAGGTGCCATTTCTGAGCCTGCCTTTGCCTTCTACTTGAGCAAGTAAGTCTGAGCTGGACAAGTCCTCTCTCCAAATTAGCTGTAAGATGCACAAAAATTATTGAACACTTGATACAGAAGTATCCTGAGAGATAATCTAACACAGGATAACTATGGCCTCAGCCCTCACCTGGCTTCACCACTGGCTTTTATAAATAAAGTTTTATTGGAACACAACCATGCTCCTGGGCTCAAAAGAAGTGGCTTTGTCTAGGGGTGAGGAAAGGGAAAGACCAATGGAAGGTGTCAGGATACAAGTTGGAGGAAAAGACAACTGGATTTGCTGATGGATTTGATATGGAAGGACAGAGAGGGATGGCAGAAATCTTTCCTTCCTCACTATCAGTTCACTGGGAACCAAACACCAGCTACCCAATTTTCAGGAGCCAGTGAAAAATGAAAGTGTGGGAGCCATTGTTCATCAGGTATTGGAAATTTCAAGACAGGGATAACAGAGGTGGCCAGCCCAGCTGATGTGGGGCCCTATAGATAGCGCAGGTAATGGCCAATGAGGCCAAATGGGTGACCAGAAGCCACACTCTTAGTGTTCTCAGTCCTTGATTTTTCTGAAAAATGACAAGTTGGACAAGCAGAAAGCCAAAACTCTTCAGCATACTGTCCTCTGAGGGTATATCTGAGCACTCAGGTCTCAGGAGGTCCAGGGTCTCTTCAGAAGCCTGGGTGGGTGGAGCCCAGCCAGATGACTCAGCTTCTAACCTCTGTCCACTCATTAGCCAGTTACCGGCCTCAACCAGGTTCTCAAGCCCTCTCGGGCTCAATCTCTGCTTCTGTAAATAGGGAGCTTATTAGGGCCTTGATGGGTGGACAAGCACAGCCCTAATAGTACTATTTCCTGTCCTCCAAGGATCCCTGTCTTCATTCTCTCTACAGATGCAGGGTAAGTGATTGTGTGGTGATGTTTGGTGGTGTGGACAAAAACTACTACCAGGGAGGACTCAACAGGGTACCATTGAACAAAATTGCTGACTGGCGTATAAACATGGACCAGCAAGCCTCTCCCTGAGGGCTACCTCAAGTGATGCTCCCACATGTGTACATCGACACAGGCAGACACACAGAAATGCACTCACAGACACACAGTCAACAGACATATACACCACCCACAATGACACATACAGACACAAGGCACATATAAACACACAAGCAGACACATATCAACACGTCAGCAGGCACATAGAAACACATGCAAGCACAGATAAACACGCATAGCCAGGCAGAGACACACAAGCACACACACAGAGCCACATAGGAATGCACACACAAACAAACACACAAACACAAAGATACACAAACCGTCCGTGGATCCATAATCACTCCAGGCATCCTGACCAGGGTCCTTCACAGGGTCCAGAGAGGCCTGTGCAGCTGGGGGAGCACTGCACCCCTGAGTGTGGTGTGGGGAGCATGGTTAGAGGACCGTACAGTCTGGTGAAAAAAGGATTAGGGAGAATTTCCTCAGCCCAAACAGAGTTATGATAAGATGACCAACTGTTAGGTTTACCCAGGACAGAGTAAGTTCTCTTTACAGATCAATGTCAGTTTAAAAACAGCAAAAGTGCTGAACAAATGGGGAAAACTGGTCTCCTTAGGGAGAAGCTAGCCAGCAGTGGAGAGAGGTTGGCCACAATATTGAGATCTGAAAGCAGCACATAATAAAAGACACCCCACATAACTATAGCTATCAACCCCGCGCACAGAGTGTAGCAGGTGTTATAACTGAGAGAATCAGGAAGGTGGGATCCATAAATGAGAACAAGGGGAAATAATTGATTGGATTCTGTGTAGTATCCTCAGACAATGCTGACCTGTCCTTTGGAGGTCCCCAGGGCTAGTCAGTTATCACCTGGCCAGGAACTCAGTATCTGAGCTGGGTGAGTGAGCAGTGCAGGGAGACACCCTCTCCCAGGGCAGCCGGTCTCCCCCACCTTTATGAGAATCTGCTACCCCTGGGACCCTCCATGTTCACTGTGTGTTTGACCTGTTTTTGTTCTACACTGGATACAGTTCTCTTGATGGTCCTCATTCATTATTTTCACAGTCTTCATTCACTCATTCATCACAATAACGTTGTGTATCCACTGTGTGCCAGGCATTTTAAGGACATAATGAGAATAAAACTTTCCCTCACATCTAAGAAGGCAGATGTACAAGAAATGACTCACACACACATAGTGAATTGTCACTTTGGTAAATGCTAGACATGAGGAAGGGTCTACAGAAAGTGACGAAGACAAGAGACTGATATATACCATGGGAAAGTCTTTCCTGAAACCATGACAGTTAAGCTGGAATCTGGAAGATGAGAAGAAGTTAGCTAGTCAAAGGGGAGGAGGGTCTTTTATAAAGGAAGACCAACTTGTTTCAAGGTACAAAAGAGCCTGGTGTAGTCAAGTACTGCATTCAAAGATGTCAAAGAAGGTGTCATGTCTACGGCAAAGGAAAAGAGTCAGGGCAAGAGATGAAGGGCTGTTCAGGAAATAGTCTGGGACGGGGCAGCTCTGGGAAGATTCAGAGAAACCTTGACACCTGCTTTGTCCTGATGTCTTAGCATCTCCATGAAAAGAAAGGTTATTGCTTGTTCTGGAGGATGTCATGCCATTGTGGACACTGGGACATCAGTGATCCTTGGCCCAACAAGACTGGTAAATAACATCCAGAAACTAATCACACCAAGCCACAGGGTTCCGAAGTGAGAGGTCATACCACAGGGTCACTCCCAGTCTCCCAACACAACGAGGATCTCCAGGGCCAACCTCTCTCCTTCTCTAACAGCACTACATTTCATGTTTTGCCATCAATACCCTGCCCTCGATTCTCTTCACCATCAATGGCATCAACTACCCAATTTCACCTCAAGCCTAAATCCTCACGGTAAGGGGACCTCACCCTGAGGGTTTTTTCTCAAATAGGAACTTGCAAGAATCCTTTTGCTGCTGCTGGGAGGAGGCCGCCCTCTGCAGGCCATATCACACCATTGCAGATGCTGCTGAGCCCCTGTGACTGGGCCAGAGCCTCCCACAAGACCAACCACTTGAGAGTAAAGGGTAGTCTGGGACATTGATCATCCTGAAATAAATGTGGAGACACTACCCGATGCTGGCATGGTGGGAGTCACAAGGAGAGGGGAACACTAAGGTCCTCAGTCCTCAGAGAGCTTCAGTCATTCATAGCCCTCAGATACATGAACATGAAAAGTCAGCTCTAGCATTCCATGAAATATGCCATGTGACAAGGAGAAAGGCTAGGGACAGTCCCAGTGTGCTCTCCCACCATAAAGTAACTGTTTTCCTTCACTTCTCAAAGTGTTCCTGGTTTGAATGATAAGTTCTTGGTTACCATAGTTTTTGACTGCAACTGCCCCTTGCTAAGCCCAGTTCCCCCTCTGAGAGTTGGGGTATCAGTCCCCTCTGTGGGGAGTGCCGGGAGCCAGCATGAGGAATCCCACCCGTGACAAGGTCATGCAGCAGAGACCTGATGGGCAAGGCAAATCAAGCTTCAGGGTTTCCCCTTGGTATTTCCTAAGCATGTACCCCAAAAACCAGAGTCTGTCTGCTTTACTATGTTATGCTTACCACCTACTCTTCTGGCATTAATAGGGGGCTGTCCCCCCACCACCTTTTTCTGGAAAAAGTTAATTTAGAGCTTTTAGATAATAAATCTCCTGGGCATAATAAGAGTGTTTCAATCCAAAAACCCCTCTGATGGCTTTCTAGCCTGCCTGCCAGACTCTTACAGCTGCGCATGTGATTGTTTGCGGCCTCCTGAGTGAGAGGCACAGGAAGCTTAAAACATCCTAGGAATGCAGGGGCTTCCAAGGAGTCAAAATCATTAAAATAGGACTGATTAAAGGTTTCATTTGTTGAGACAATACTTGCTGCAAAATTTTCATATCTTTATTTGTAGATATAGTTGGTATATAGAAAAAACAGGTAGTAGACCTGGTATTAACAACATTAGATCTTTGAGCTAAGTACGTTTTTTGTTATAACCCACTACACCTTTGTTCTGCAGGAATGTAATTTTATTTAGTACTTTGAGGATGATGCAGAATAAAGAAAAAACACTTCTCAGGCAAAAGAGTTTTCTGGTTGATAGACATTTATCTAGGAAGAGAGTTATAAAAATGTTAACAGGCCTCTTGGCCAGAAGATAATGTAAACCACCTGAGACCTTTTGTATACGGGAAGGTATGCAAAAAGCAAGCCTGGTCTCAATGAGGGTCAGGACTGCTGCCCCTGCATAACTCTGCATATTCCATTTTTTCTTTATCTACAACTTGGAGTATATAAGCTGATTTTGAAAAATAAAGTTGAGAGTCTTGCACCAATATTGGGCTCCCCCATGTCATTCTTTTCTCCCCTTTTCCGGCTGAATTCCCATCTGGAACAGTGAGGCTCACCATGTCTACTTACTTGCCCTGGCTTCTAAGATCCACGCTAAAGAGAGCCTAAGGTGGGGCACCCTTCGATATTCAAGTGGATGCCGGTGGCCTAACGTAGATGGTGCAAACCTCTTGTCTTGAGATTTTATTCGTTTTCCCCGTAAACCAAGTTATTCAGCATCTTTTTCTCCACTAATATTTCCTACTACACTATCCGTTTCTAATCTCTCTATATATCTGTAATTAAGTTTTTTTCCTAGAACGCCGACTCTGTCCCTGCTTCGAATTCCCTGGATCCACTGGGGCTGGACCCCGGCAGGGGAGGTTGGATGCTAAGGTGAATAAAGGGTGCACAGTGACTGCTCAGCCCCGACACAGGGTGGAGGCTTCATGTCAGCTCCCAGTGGGAGTTCAGAGCAGGGTGATGGGCTCAAAGAAGGCTTTGAAGAAGAAAGGGAATTTCAGTAATTCTAACCCCGCAGGTCATGGAGCCATAAGGAGACCTGTTTGTGTCTAGGCTAATTTACACTAAATTCCATGAAAATGGCATTCCAAGGTGCTCTTAAAGGATTCATATTAGTGGTGATGAGAGCTACAGACGAATCGGTGGGGGTGGAGCACCAGAGTAAGTCACAAAACCTAGCCTGGAGTGGCCAAAGAGAGTGAGTGTGGGTCCAAGGAATCTCTCCAGAGGGCCTGAGCAAAGTCTTAAAGAATCTGTTGTGTGCACTACTATTAATGTATTTAAGATGGCTAGCCAAAAACAAGCTTCTGAGGAGTACAGGGAACTCTGCTAAAGTTATGTGGCAGCCTGGATGGGAGCAGGGGGTGTCTTTGGGACAAGCATACATGGATACATATGACTGAGTCCCTTTACTGTCCACCTGAAATTCAAAATATTGTTAATTGACTATACTCCAAAACAAAATTAGAAGCTTAAAAAAAAATAGGTTGTGCAGATGCAGGAGAAAAACAGGTATTCTCTGCAGCGAAGCAAGGAGCAGGAGTCAGAGGAAAGAAACAAAGTGTGAGGAGGACTATGGGACACTCTTCTAAAAAAATGTATTGAAGTATGGCTGATCTTCAGTGGTGCATTAAGTTCTGTTGCACAGCAAAGTGACTCAGTTACACACATACAAAAATATATATTCTTTTTTCTTATTCTTTTCATTACAATTCATCAATGAATATTGAATACAGTTCCTTGTGCTATACACTAGGACTTTGTTTTTTATCAGTCCTCGGTATATTGCTTTGCTTCAGTTAATCCCAAATTCCCTATCCTCCCCTCCCCAACTCTCCTGCCATATGGCAACCACATATCTTCGCCTTTTTCATTTTTGGATGAGCCCTCACATCTGTAGCTGCTGAGAAAACCACCTGATACTTACTAAAAGAAGGAAATAAAACCAAAAAGTGTGCTGAGTCTGGATATTGAAGGCAGCTGCAGGTAAGGACTCCAGAGAAGGCAGTGGCACCCCACTCCAGTCCTCTTGCTTGGAAAATCCCATGGATGGAGGAGCCTGGTAGGCTGCAGTCCATGTGGTCGCTAAGAGCTGGACACAACTGAGTGACTTCATTTTCACTTTTCACTTTCATGCATTGGAGAAGGAAATGGCAACCTACTCCAGTGTTCTTGCCTGGAGAAATCCAGGGACGGGGGAGCCTGGTGGGCTGCCGTCTATGGGGTTGCACAGAGTCAGACATGACTGAAGTGACTTAGCAGCATCAGCAACATGTAAGGACTCAGGCTAACTGGTGTGTGTCTCTGACTTCCCCAGGATTCTTGAGGCCACTACTTTGGCACCTTCAAAGAGAACAGAGTGAATACATCTACAGAGACCTGGATCCTGGGTGACATCTTCCTGAGGCTGTATTTCTCTGTTTATGATCGAGGAAATGACAGGATTGGCCTGGCTCCAGCAGTGTGACTGCTTGGGCTGGTTCAGGAATCAATCAAGCCGCTCCTAACACACAGTAGCTCACACTAGGGCACTCCTTCCCAGAGATGCTGGTGAACTGTGTTCGGTGCTCTGCAAACCCTATTGTCAGTAAAGAATAAAAAGTTTCACTCTTAGTGGTGCTAAAAAACTGGGTGCCTCTGTTTGGGTCTGGGAGGTGCATAATAATCAGTGAGGATTTAGAACCAAGTCTGAACCACTAGTAAGAGGAGCCCAACTCCAACTGATTTCAATAATTGCAAGCTTTAAAGGTGCCCATGAAAAGCACAGAGGGAAATACAGTCAGTGTCTGTGGGTTCTTTGAATGGATCACGCTCTGTGCTTGTGAGATTGGAGTGGCCAGGGAAGGCCTGCCTGAGGGAGACACATTTGAGATGATGCTAAGCATTGAGAAGAAGCCAGCAAAGCAAAAAGCTGGGAGAAGAACATTCTAGATATGAGAAATAGTCACTGTAAAGGCCGAAGGTAACCAAGCTTAATGAATAGCTACTTTTCCAGTTCCAATATTGCTTTCATGCTTGGAACTTGGCCACAGGTCACTAACCAGGACCTCGTTACATACTTCACTTGTGAGTTACCAGCAATAAACCATCTTATGCTCCCCAGACAGGAGACCCTGGTGCTGTCACAGGGCTGAGTCAGCCCTGGGCCCAGGGCTGCGTTACACAAGCTGGTTATCACCAGGGGCATCAGGTGCCAGAGGCATCACCAGTGACTCTGGCTATCTCTGTGTGCCTGTTCTCATGGGTGGAAACTCCAGGGAACTGATAGAGCCAAGAGATAAACATTAGCTCTTGTCCCATTTTGCCCTGTGTGATCCCATGCCCGGCTGACTACTCTGCTCTCTGGGCAAAATCTCCTTTCTGAATTTCTTCTCCGAAGTTGGCTTGTGAATAACATCAGCACTAGATCCTGAAGTCCAGTGGCTTGAATTCAACTCACAACCAGCTGAGACCCAGAGATGTCCAGCTTTGTCCTGAGTCTCTGTCCTTTTTCTCCAACCAGATCCATAAAGCAAAGTTCCCAAAGAACGTGACTGGTTCACCCCCTCTCAAAGCATTCAAAGCTTGAAGATGTTTTTTGAGCATCAAAGAGGGAACAAGTCCCTTGATTATAGGCTTGTCTCAATCCAAACCTCGATTAGGCAGGGGTTCCCTGAGGAAAGAGTAAGACACTGCATCTAAGTTCTCA
>SJYW01033903.1:10119-23577 GCA_006410735.1 Raphicerus campestris | reverse complement strand
CCATGAAGTGATGGGACCAGATGCCATGATCTTAGTTTTCTGAATGTTGAGCTTTAAGCCTACTTTTTCACTCTCCTCTTTCACTTTCATCAAGAGGCCCTTTAGCTCATCTTCACTTTCTGCCATAAGGGTGGTGTCATCTGCGTATCTGAGCTTATTGATATTTCTCCCGGCAATCTTGATTCCAGCTTGTGCTTCTCCCAGCCCATAGTTTCTCATGATGGACTCTGCATATAAATTAAATAAGCAAGGAAAAGGTTACCATCTCACAAAATATAGATAACCACAATGTATTTTGTTCCAAATATAATTAACATCTAATATCCAGTCCATGTTCAAATTTCCCCGATTCTCTAAAAACAAATGTCTTTTCACAGTTTATTGAAAGAATGTACTCATATGTTTCACTTTTAAGTTGTTCTCTTTTAAGACTAAATAACTGTCTCTCTCCCAATTTTAAAGCCATTTATTTGTTCAAAAACTGGGAGGAAGTGGCGTGATTTGTCTTATAGAATGTCCCAAGTATTGGGTTAGAGCAGGGATCCACAACACTGGCACCAGGACCAATACCGTTCCCTGGTCTATTGAGAACCAGGTCGCAGAGCAGGAGGTGAGCAGCAGGCCAGTGAGTGAGGCTTCATCTGTATTTACAGCTGCTCCCCATCACTCTCGCATCACCCAGAGATGGGACAGTCTTGTTTAGGAAAACAAGATCTGGGCTCCCACCAATTCTGCATTATGATGATCTGTATAATTATTTCATTACATGTCCCAATGTAATAATAAAAGAAATAAAGTGCACAATAAGTGAAATATCCTTCAATCATCCCAAAATCATCTCCCTACCAATTTTTGAGAAAAAAATTGTCTTCCAGTAAACTAGCCCCTTGTGACAAAAGGTGGGGGAGTGTAGGTTTAGAGGATTGCTTCTCTGTATCTTTATCTGTGTTTCTCCCTGGAGGGTGGTAGGTAGATCTAGACTTGAGTTCAAAAATTTTTATTGGAATATCTCATATGCAGATATATATTTCTTATGGTGCTATTTAGAGTCTAACTATTTCTAGTTGCCTCACTGAGAGATGCTAAAATGCATTCCGATGATGCCAGCTTCATGCATCCATTATATACTCTCCTTTCTACCTTTCACTTATGGTTTTAGCATCCATTGATGACCTTTGCCCAGATCCATTGTTTCATGGGGATGCTGCAAAATAGTGCTTTCCTGCTTCTACCACTCCTTCTGTTTTAATTTCTGGAATTCTTCAATAAAAATAAGATTATTTTAACTGTTTGTAGTTACATGGAATCTGCTACACACAAAAAAAAAGGCATAAATATTGATGATTACTTTCCTTTCTCAGCTCTCAGAATGGTGCTAGTGCCCTAGCAATCTCTCACAGTAACAAAAGAGATGTTGCCTATTGGCATTTTGAATTTCTGACTTTTTGTACATTTAATTTGTTCTAATCAATGGATTTAATGCTAAAATTATTCCAGTTTTGGCTTCTCCATATGGATTCCTACACTTTCTGTCCAGCGCCCACTGGTCTTTGAAGTCCCTCAACTTTCTGGTTCTTCAGGATTCCCAAGATTATATTGTGCATTTCTTCACCCAGTCCTGAAATCAGCCATCTGTTTAAGAATCCATGGATCCTCTGGTGGGAAATGCATTTAGAGGCTACATGTTAGACTTCAGGATCATCACTGTTATCAAGCTGTCATTGCTTCTAGGCTTTTCAGTGGTCAGAGCAGAAGTACAGACATTCTTTATAAAAAATAAAAAGGAATGTAATGATGGTACAAACTTATTCTTTCAATTCAAGTTTTAAGATTGCAGGGTTTTACTTAGGCGTCTTTATTTTGTGTAAAACTCTTTTCTGTAACCACTTAAAAGTTTTACTTCAGAGCAACAGTAGCATTAATTACTGACTTGCTTTAACCTGTAACATACATATGATACTTTCACAATAAGAGAAGCAATATCACCANTAAGGCCTATCTACCTAAAAGAAAACATTGTGATGTATAGTGGAATGACCTGGTTTTGCTCTGCATTTTCCAAATCTCCTGTAAATGTATCATATTTTCATAACTTACAAATTGCATTAAATAAATAAATAAATCTCCATTAAGTCTGGTTCATGATATTTTCCATTAAAAGGAGAAACAACGAGTTCTATTCTCTGTTTTCCTCCCTTTATCAGCTCTGTAACCAGTCCCCTTTCACTCCTCTCAAGCCAGTTATAATCCAGTGCCATCCCAATGGACACAGGCACACAAAAGGGTGGACATATGGCTGAACTGCACACAGATGGTAACTGCAGGGTTTAAGGGTGTGTTTCAGGCTGGGATGGCAAGATTGACATCCATTACCCCCTTACTACTATTATCCAGCCTTTCCCTGTCTCTCTGCAAAGGAAGATCTTTGCTCCCCTGGCCTCCTACCCACATCTCTGTTGTTTTCTCCATCTGCCCTCCCCTTCGAGAACTGTTTATCTGTCTCCATGACTTGGTGCTGGATTTCTAACCCAGCTCTCTATCCCTGGGATCCACCACAGCATCTGGTCATAGCATGTACTTAGTAAATTTGTACTGAAGGAAAAGATGAGGAAGAGAGGGAGACATTCCTTTTGCTGATGCTCCTCTCGCCCATACTAAACATTGTGTTTTCCACCTTATTTCTTCCTTCTATTTTCTTCTCTCATCTGGGTCTCTCTCCAGCTCTGACCTCTGCTATCCCCAGCCTGGGTCTTTGCCTAGAGTCTCCAGATGGAGAGAACTGATGCTTCCACTCCCAAAGTGCCAAACCATGGCAGCTCCAACCAAAGGATTTGTGGCTCTGCCCCTAGAGGCAACTCAGAAAGAAAGGTTTTGTGTACCCTAGGTCCCCTATTACATGCTTAGCATCCTCCCCAACAGTACTAGAGGTCAAGGGAAAGGGCAATGCTGAGCCCTGGAGGAGGCGGGTGGCTCTCAGGGATCCAAATGGGCCTGTCACCTGGGAAGTGGGACTGTAAAGGACTCAACAGTGGGAGTGCCAGTGAGTTGGTGACTGGGGTTGGGAGGACAGAAGGGAAATATGTCATCCTGAGGAGCCTCACCTACATCCCCCCTGGAGAAGAAGGCCACTGCCAAAGGTCTTCTGAGAAGGGAAGAATAGAATCTATTTGTCACCTCTTACCATCCTTCTGTGGCCACAGGACCGGAAGAGGTCAGTTTTCATCCCAGTTCCAAAGAAGGGCAGAAGGGCTAGAGAATGTTCAAACTACTTGATAATTGCACTCACTTCTCATGCTAGTAAAGTTATGCTCAAAATCCTTCAAGCGAGGCTTCAGCAGTACTTGGATTGAGAACTTCCAGATGAACAAACTGGGTTTAGAAAAGTCAGAGGAACCAGAGATCAAATTGCCAATATCCATTGGATCATAGATAAAGCAAGGGAATTCCAGGAAAACATCTAGTTCTATTACACTGACCACATGAAAGCCTTTGACTGTGTGGATCACAACAAACTGTGAAAAATTCTTAAGAGATAAGAATACCAGACCATCTTACCTGCCTCCTGAGAAACCTGTAAGCAGGTCAAGAAGCAATAGTTAGAACCTTACATGAACAACTGACTGGTTTAAAACTGGGAAAGGCACATGACAAGGCTTTATATTGTCTCCTTGCTTATTTGACTTATATGCCGAGCACATCAAGTGAAATGCCAGGCTGGATGAGTTACAAGTTGGAATCAAGTTTGCCGGGAGAAATATCAACAACCTCAGAAAAGCAGATGATACCACTCTAATGGCAGAAAGCAGAGAGGAACCAAAGAGCTGTTGATGAGAGTGAAGGAGGAACATGAAAAAGCTGGATTAAAACTCAACATTAAAAAAACTAAGATCATTGCTTCTCAGCCTTTTGGTTAAGATCAAGTGAAAAAAACTAAGATCAACACATCCAGTTCCATCACTTCATGACAAACAGAAGGGGAAAAAGTAGAAGCAGTATCAGACTTCATTTTCTTGGGCTCCAAAATCACTGTAACGGTGAATACAGCCATGAAATTGAAAGACGCTTGCTCCTTGGAAGGAAGGCTATGAGAAACCTAGACAGTATATTAAAAAGTAAAGACATCACTTTGCCAACAAAAGTCCATATAGTCAAAGATGTGGTCTTTCCAGTAGTCATGTATCCAACCTGAGAGTTGGATCATAAAGAAGGCTGAGTGCTGAAGAATTGACGCTTTTGAATTGTGGTACTGGAGAAGACTCTTGAGAGTTATTTGGATAGCAAGGAAATCAAACCAGTCAGTTCTAAGAGAAATCAGCTATGAATGTTCACTGGAAGAATGGATACTGAATCTGAAGCTCTCATACTTTGGCCACCTGATGTGAAGAGCCGACTCATTGGAAAAGACCGTGACACTGGGAAAGATTGAAAGCCAAAGGAGAAGAGGGCAGCAGAAGATGAGATGGTAGGAGGGAATCATCCATTCAATGGACATTAACTTGGGCAAACTCGAGGAGACAAGGAGGGACAGGGAGGCCTGGCATGCTATAGTCTGTGAGGTCACAAAGAGTCAGACACTACTTAGCAGCTGAACGATAATAACAGACATTCTTCTAAATGAGGAGCAGGTGGAGTTGTTTGGGCAGTCATAAACATTTTCATGGTCTAGAACATCCCCTGACACTTCTTTGATGATGCCTCATCCCAACTCCAGTCACTTGGTTCTGGGGGAAGCTTTCAATCATGTTTGCTGGGGAGCAGGGTCACTCGCTTAAGTAAAGCTAATCATAGTACCACCTACACCCATCAGGATGGTTGGTCCAGGGCTAAACTTATGATCTGAGGTCGACAAGTCCTTTATATCCCTTCCGGGTAAAGTAATGTTTTCTGAGCTTCTTTCCTTCTGGGCCATATACTTAAGGGATATAAAACCTTGAAACAGGCAACTTCAGCCCTTCACTAAGTGTAGAAGCCAGAGGGAAGAAGGCTTTCAGGCTTAAAGAGTTAAAGATGTGTAAAGGGAAGGAGTAGAGGAGGCAAAGAGTGAGCCAATGGCTTCTGATTTCTCAGTCACAGAGATCCTTGGCTCTGCTCTGGTTCGTGTGTCCAGATCCCCAGTATCCTTCCAATAAGTCTCCCCGTTTCTTCAAGCCAGCTGGAGTTGGGCTTCTCTCACTTGTGCTTCAGACTTGATTCTAGATCCTTCCCGAATGTGATGCACCTCCCTGACCCAAAGACAGGCACCCATTCATATGACCACCATGAGATGGAATCCTTCATTCTTTATAGAGAACAGAGCTTTGCAGAGCAACAAAGTTCACCAGCATCCCTGGCCCCACCCAGGGCGCCCTCACATGAGTGTGTTTGGAGTGGGCCTGATTGATTCCTGAAGCAGCCCAGTATTTACACTGCGGGAGCCAGGCCAATCCTGTTGTTTCCTCGATCGAAAACTGAGAAATACTGCCTCAGGAAGACCTCACCCAGGATCCAGGTCTCCGACTCGTTCACACGCTGTGGGCGCATGATAAAGTTGCTGAAGCAGTTGCCCGACAAATTCTGGGGAAACAAAAATACATAGTAGTCAGCCTGAGCCCTTACTGCCTCCCTCATCAATATCCAGAGTTGGCAAGTTTCCTGGTTTTACTCCCTCCCTTTGGTAAGAATCAAGTGACTCAGCAGTGGTGGAATGAGGGTCTATTCCAACAACTAGAAGGGNCTGTGGCCACTGCTGAGTTTTCCAAATTTGCTGGCATACTGAGTGCAGCAGTTTCACAGCATCATCTTTTAGGATTGGAAATAGCTCAACTGGAATTCCATCACCTCCACTAGCTTTGTTCATAGTGATGCTTCCTAAGGCCCACTTGACTTCACATTCCAGGATGTCTCTGGGTGAGTTATCATACCATTGTGATTATCTGGGTCGTGAAGATCTTTTTTATATATTTCTTCTGTGTATTCTTGCCACCTCTTGTTAATATCTTCTGTTTCTGTTAGGTCCATAGCATTTCTGTCCTTTACTGAGCCCATCTTTACATGAAATGTTCCCTTGGTATCTCTAATTTTCCTGAAAAGATCTCTAGTCTTTCCCATTCTGTTGTTTTCCTCTATTTCTTTGCATTGATCACTGAGGGAGACTTTCTTATCTCTCCTTGCTGTTCTTTGAAACTCTGCATTCAAATGGGTATATCTTTTTCTTCTTTGCTCTCACTTCTCTTCTTTTCACAGCTATTTGTAAGGCCTATCTACCTAAAAGAAAACATTGTGATGTATAGTGGAATGACCTGGTTTTGCTCTGCATTTTCCAAATCTCCTGTAAATGTATCATATTTTCATAACTTACAAATTGCATTAAATAAATAAATAAATCTCCATTAAGTCTGGTTCATGATATTTTCCATTAAAAGGAGAAACAACGAGTTCTATTCTCTGTTTTCCTCCCTTTATCAGCTCTGTAACCAGTCCCCTTTCACTCCTCTCAAGCCAGTTATAATCCAGTGCCATCCCAATGGACACAGGCACACAAAAGGGTGGACATATGGCTGAACTGCACACAGATGGTAACTGCAGGGTTTAAGGGTGTGTTTCAGGCTGGGATGGCAAGATTGACATCCATTACCCCCTTACTACTATTATCCAGCCTTTCCCTGTCTCTCTGCAAAGGAAGATCTTTGCTCCCCTGGCCTCCTACCCACATCTCTGTTGTTTTCTCCATCTGCCCTCCCCTTCGAGAACTGTTTATCTGTCTCCATGACTTGGTGCTGGATTTCTAACCCAGCTCTCTATCCCTGGGATCCACCACAGCATCTGGTCATAGCATGTACTTAGTAAATTTGTACTGAAGGAAAAGATGAGGAAGAGAGGGAGACATTCCTTTTGCTGATGCTCCTCTCGCCCATACTAAACATTGTGTTTTCCACCTTATTTCTTCCTTCTATTTTCTTCTCTCATCTGGGTCTCTCTCCAGCTCTGACCTCTGCTATCCCCAGCCTGGGTCTTTGCCTAGAGTCTCCAGATGGAGAGAACTGATGTTTCCACTCCCAAAGTGCCAAACCATGGCAGCTCCAACCAAAGGATTTGTGGCTCTGCCCCTAGAGGCAACTCAGAAAGAAAGGTTTTGTGTACCCTAGGTCCCCTATTACATGCTTAGCATCCTCCCCAACAGTACTAGAGGTCAAGGGAAGGGGCAATGCTGAGCCCTGGAGGAGGCGGGTGGCTCTCAGGGATCCAAATGGGCCTGTCACCTGGGAAGTGGGACTGTAAAGGACTCAACAGTGGGAGTGCCAGTGAGTTGGTGACTGGGGTTGGGAGGACAGAAGGGAAATATGTCATCCTGAGGAGCCTCACCTACATCCCCCCTGGAGAAGAAGGCCACTGCCAAAGGTCTTCTGAGAAGGGAAGAATAGAATCTATTTGTCACCTCTTACCATCCTTCTGTGGCCACAGGACCGGAAGAGGTCAGTTTTCATCCCAGTTCCAAAGAAGGGCAGAAGGGCTAGAGAATGTTCAAACTACTTGATAATTGCACTCACTTCTCATGCTAGTAAAGTTATGCTCAAAATCCTTCAAGCGAGGCTTCAGCAGTACTTGGATTGAGAACTTCCAGATGAACAAACTGGGTTTAGAAAAGTCAGGGGAACCAGAGATCAAATTGCCAATACCCATTGGATCATAGATAAAGCAAGGGAATTCCAGGAAAACATCTAGTTCTATTACACTGACCACATGAAAGCCTTTGACTATGTGGATCACAACAAACTGTGAAAAATTCTTAAGAGATAAGAATACCAGACCATATTACCTGCCTCCTGAGAAACCTGTAAGCAGGTCAAGAAGCAATAGTTAGAACCTTACATGAACAACTGACTGGTTTAAAACTGGGAAAGGCACATGACAAGGCTTTATATTGTCTCCTTGCTTATTTGACTTATATGCCGAGCACATCAAGTGAAATGCCAGGCTGGATGAGTTACAAGTTGGAATCAAGTTTGCCGGGAGAAATATCAACAACCTCAGAAAAGCAGATGATACCACTCTAATGGCAGAAAGCAGAGAGGAACCAAAGAGCTGTTGATGAGAGTGAAGGAGGAACATGAAAAAGCTGGATTAAAACTCAACATTAAAAAAACTAAGATCATTGCTTCTCAGCCTTTTGGTTAAGATCAAGTGAAAAAAACTAAGATCAACACATCCAGTTCCATCACTTCATGACAAACAGAAGGGGAAAAAGTAGAAGCAGTATCAGACTTCATTTTCTTGGGCTCCAAAATCACTGTAACGGTGAATACAGCCATGAAATTGAAAGACGCTTGCTCCTTGGAAGGAAGGCTATGAGAAACCTAGACAGTATATTAAAAAGTAAAGACATCACTTTGCCAACAAAAGTCCATATAGTCAAAGATGTGGTCTTTCCAGTAGTCATGTATCCAACCTGAGAGTTGGATCATAAAGAAGGCTGAGTGCTGAAGAATTGACGCTTTTGAATTGTGGTACTGGAGAAGACTCTTGAGAGTTCTTTGGATAGCAAGGAGATCAAACCAGTCAGTTCTAAAAGAAATCAGCTATGAATGTTCACTGGAAGAATGGATACTGAATCTGAAGCTCTCATACTTTGGCCACCTGATGTGAAGAGCCGACTCATTGGAAAAGACCGTGACACTGGGAAAGATTGAAAGCCAAAGGAGAAGAGGGCAGCAGAAGATGAGATGGTAGGAGGGAATCATCCATTCAACGGACATTAACTTGGGCAAACTCGAGGAGACAAGGAGGGACAGGGAGGCCTGGCATGCTATAGTCTGTGAGGTCACAAAGAGTCAGACACTACTTAGCAACTGAACGATAATAACAGACATTCTTCTAAATGAGGAGCAGGTGGAGTTGTTTGGGCAGTCATAAACATTTTCATGGTCTAGAACATCCCCTGACACTTCTTTGATGATGCCTCATCCCAACTCCAGTCACTTGGTTCTGGGGGAAGCTTTCAATCATGTTTGCTGGGGAGCAGGGTCACTCGCTTAAGTAAAGCTAATCATAGTACCACCTACACCCATCAGGATGGTTGGTCCAGGGCTAAACTTATGATCTGAGGTCGACAAGTCCTTTATATCCCTTCCGGGTAAAGTGATGTTTTCTGAGCTTCTTTCCTTCTGGGCCATATACTTAAGGGATATAAAACCTTGAAACAGGCAACTTCAGCCCTTCACTAAGTGTAGAAGCCAGAGGGAAGAAGGCTTTCAGGCTTAAAGAGTTAAAGATGTGTAAAGGGAAGGAGTAGAGGAGGCAAAGAGTGAGCCAATGGCTTCTGATTTCTCAGTCACAGAGATCCTTGGCTCTGCTCTGGTTCGTGTGTCCAGATCCCCAGTATCCTTCCAATAAGTCTCCCCGTTTCTTCAAGCCAGCTGGAGTTGGGCTTCTCTCACTTGTGCTTCAGACTTGATTCTAGATCCTTCCCGAATGTGATGCACCTCCCTGACCCAAAGACAGGCACCCATTCATATGACCACCATGAGATGGAATCCTTCATTCTTTATAGAGAACAGAGCTTTGCAGAGCAACAAAGTTCACCAGCATCCCTGGCCCCACCCAGGGCACCCTCACATGAGTGTGTTTGGAGTGGGCCTGATTGATTCCTGAAGCAGCCCAGCATTTATACTGCGGGAGCCAGGCCAATCCTGTTGTTTCCTCGATCGAAAACTGAGAAATACTGCCTCAGGAAGACCTCACCCAGGATCCAGGTCTCCGACTCGTTCACACGCTGTGGGCGCATGATAAAGTTGCTGAAGCAGTTGCCCGACAAATTCTGGGGAAACAAAAATACATAGTAGTCAGCCTGAGCCCTTACCTGCCTCCCTCATCAATATCCAGAGTTGGCAAGTTTCCTGGTTTTACTTCCTCCCTTTGGTAAGAATCAAGTGACTCAGCAGTGGTGGAATGAGGGTCTATTCCAACAACTAGAAGGGCCAAGACATGTGGTTGCCATTAGGGAGGAAAAGGGGCAGACAAGCAGGGATTATAAGATGCAAACATGTAGAGGATGGATAAACAGCAAAGTCATACTGTATAATACAGGGAACCATAGTCAACATCCCATGATAAATAGTAATGGAAAACAATATTTAAAAAATTTATATGTATATACACATATATAATTGAGTCTCTTTGCTTTATGGCAGGAATAAATAGATCATTGTAAATCAATTATACTTAAATAAAATTTTTAAAAAGAGAACAAGAATGACCCATAATTCCTTGCTGTCCCTTGCTCCGTCTTTTCTCTGCACAAAATGCTATTTGTTCTCCTTCCCCCCAACCCTTTTCCTTAAAACTGTGCTCAAGCCCTCTACAAAGCCTTCCTTGACCCACACTCACCCTCCCTGGTTACTCCAGGTTGGGCTGGTGATTTTCCCTGGTGCCCCTAAGTCTGTAGCCCTCGTCACCCCTAATCTGCCCCCAGAACCTCTTTGCCCATCCTCCAGGGGTACCATTTGCATGGAATCCAGTTTAGATTTGCATTGACCAAGAAGCATTCCTCAGGTCTCCATGAGTCTAGGGTTTTAGGATTGATGAAATTCCCTGTCTTCCTCAAAAGATTCTGTGAGCACATTAGCCTGCTCTGAACTCCCATAGAGAACTGACATTAAGCCTCAACCGTGTGCAAGAGTTGTGCAGTCTCTGTGCCCCCTTTACTCATATCAGCACCCACCTGAGGAGTCAGGTAACCCAACTCACAGTTGGGGCACTGGGGCTTAGCAAGGGGAAGTTGCTGCCAAGGACTAGGGTAACCATGTAATTTATGATCCCAACCTGGACACTTTCAAGAAGGGAAGGGAGACTGTTAATCACTAGAGTGGGACAGAACATTGGGTCTGTCCCCAGACCAACCCTCCTTGTCACTTGGCTATTTCACAGATTGCTAGAGCTGACTTTCCACGCTCATGCATCTGAGGGCTCTGGTTGAACTAAAGCTGTTTAAGGCAAAGGCCCTTAGTGTTCCCCTCTCCTTGTGACTCCCACCATGCCAGCATAGGGTAGTGGCTCCACACTTATTTCAGGAAGATGGATGTCCCAGACTGTCCTTTAATCTCAAGTGGTTGGTTTTGTGGAAGGCACTGGCCCAGCCACATGGGCTCAGCCACATCTGCAATGATGGGGCTGAGCCTGCAGAGGGCGCCCTCCTCCCAGCAGCAGCTTAAGGGTTCCTGCAGGTCCCAGATTTGAGAACCAGCCCCCAGGGTTATCCCCTCACTTGGATGTAAGCTTGGGCAGGTACTGGATAGTCTATCCCATTGATAGTGAAGACAACAGGAGGCAGTGTCCGGGCGGCTCGGCAGGAAACCAAGTGCTGTAACAGAAAGAGGGAGAGAGGTTGGCTCTGCTGCTCTTTGTGTGGAGAGCCTGGGAGTGACCCCGTGGAGAGACCCTTCACCTCACGACCAAAGGGCCTGGCATGGATGAGTTTCTGGATTTCGCTGATTGGTCTTCTTGGGCCATGCAGAAGGGCGGTCCCCGTATCCAAGAGGGCCTGGCAGCCACGTTTACAAGCAACCACTGTCCCATTCATGGAGATGCTGAGAGAAAATGGGATAAAACAGGCACCAGCATCACTCTGAAATCTCTGCCACGACTGCCCCCTGAACATGACTGTGTGACTGTCTCCTGAACAGCATTTCAGCCCTTGCCCTGACTCTGTTTTCCTTTGCTCTGGTCATTTCATCCTCTTTGACTTCCCTTCAGTTATTGAATGCACCAGCTCTTTCATATCTCAGGGCCTTGGCATGTGCTGATCACCCTTCCTAGAAGACCACCTATCTCCTTGGTCTAGATGATTTCTTCTCATCTTTTAGTTTCCAAATGTCACTTTTGCAATGAAGTTTTCCCCTAACCCAGATCAGGCTTCTGTCTTGCTCAGTCTATGTAGACTCTTCCCCATGTCTAGCAGGTGCTGAGTTGGTAATTCACTGTGTGTGAGTCATTTCAGGTGCGTCTGCCTCATTAGATGGGAGGGCAAGTTGTGCCCTCGGCGCCTCCCCCAAATGCCCAGCACACAAGGGATGCAAGTGTATGCTTGTGAATGAATGAATGAATCCATGAAAAAAATGAATGAGGAACATCCAGATACCTATATCTGGTGTCTGACCAATAATAAGAGTGAATATGGAGATTCCCTCAGGCAACAGGTGCTCAGAGTGTTTGCAGGAGGGAGAGCCAGGCTGCCCTGGGAAAGGTTGTCTTCCTGCACCCCACCCCTTCATCTGGCTCAGACACTGAGGCCCTCAGCCAAGCAATGCCTGAGCTAGCCCAGAGGGCCACTGAAATGCAGGCAAACATTTATCTGAGGGCATCACACAGATTCCCATCAATTATCGTCCCTTGTTTTCAGGCCACTACTGAATCCCAGCTTCCTGATTCCTTCTGTCACAGCCCCTGCCCCACTGTGTGCCTTGGAATAAAAGCAGGTAGCTATGGCTAGGAAGGTATCTCTCTGTTTGATTAGCTTTCAAATCTCAAGATTGCAGCCAACCTCTCTCCACTGCTGGGTAGCTTCTCCTTAAGAAGACCTATTTTGCCGGTTTATTAAGGCCTTGCCCTGCTTTTAAACTGGCGGTACTGTGTACTGAGAACTTTCTCAGTCCCAGGAAGCCCTGGACAGTTGGTCATCTTATCACAATCGTGTTCAGGCTGGTGAAATTCTCCATGATCCTCTTTTCACTACACTTTAGGGTCCTCAAACATGTTCCGCACCTCACAGTGTGGTGGGTGCAGCCCTCCGCCAGATGCACAGGCCTCTCTGGACCCCATGCTCCTGATCAGAGCCCTGATCAGGAGGCCTGGGGTGATTATCAGTCCACGGGAGGTGTGTGTAACTGTGTGCTTGTATGTCTGCATGAGTCTATTTGTGTCTTGGGGGGGTGTGTCTGTGTCTGCATATCACTGTTCCTCTGCGTCTGGATTTGTGTCGATATTTGTGTGCTTTTGTGTGTTTATGAGTCTGATGCTGTGTGTGTTTCTATGTGCGACTTTTTGGGTAGTCTGTGTCTGTGTGTGTGACTGTGTAGCTGGGGTGCATTTGTGTGTGTCTGCATGTGTCCACGTGCACATGTGGGAGCCTCACTTGGGGTGGCTCTCAGAGGAAGAGCCTTACCTGTCCAAGTTTACATGCCAGTTGCCCACTTGGGACACTGGTACCCACTTGAGTTCTCCCTTATAGTAGGCATGGTTCACCCCTCCAAACATCACCACGCTGCCGTTCTCCCTCTGACTGTGGAGAGAAGGAAGAGAAGGTCTTGTTAGAGGAGAGTAAACACCACATGCTATCTAAGGGTTGTGCTTATCCACCCATCAGAGGCACTACTACAGAATCCATTTTACAGACGCAGAAATCGAGGCTCAGAGGGATTGAGTAGTGGACCCGGGTTGGTCACAGCTAATGAGTGTCACAGAGGAAGTTCAAAGATAGGCAGCCAG
>SJYW01033902.1:705187-755406 GCA_006410735.1 Raphicerus campestris | reverse complement strand
GACTGAAGCAGCTTAACATGCACGCAGAGCTAGGGGCAAAAGAGGAATCTGTTGTATCTCCCAGCCCAGCCAAGATACGGGAATGGGGGTTGGGGGAGGTAACACTTTCTGCACTTTTAGCCCTGGAGGGTCTCCTGGCTTCACCCTTAATCTTCAAAAGGAGGTTCCATGAAACAGAAGCAGACAGGAGTGGTTGAAAAAGCAGCCAGAGTACAGAACAGAATGCCCCAAGGCAGCGGGGAAGATTTGGTGTCTGCTCCTCGGTCAGGACCCTGGGAACTTTCCACAGTTTGGGTTCCTGGCTAATGATTACCAGCTGCGTGGGACTGGCGGCCTCCTCTGTGCTGGGCCAGCCAGCCTGAGGGCTGGGGCCCCTCGAGTTTTCTTCAGGAACAGGCGGGCTTGCCCCCCAGCTCTGACTCCCCTATGGCTGAGGGGCTGGCCTCTCCCCCTTGGTTGTCCAGAGCCCCTTGTTCTTCCGACCTTGGGCTTCCTTTTCTAGCCTCCCCGGCTGGCTCCTTTCCCGAGAAATGCTCTGGGCCGCGTGCACTGCGATGCCCTCCCAGATCCGTGGGGCGTCCCGGAGAAGAGACACGAGGAAAGAAACAGCTGTGGGACTTCAGGCACGTTCCGATCTGCCTTAGCCTGGGAAGGCGATCAATCTGCTTCTGGAACCGTGAGCCTCAGATCCCCGAAAGGGCTTTCAGAGGCTTCCTGGTCCAAACCCTTCATTGTGGGGACTTCCGCGGTGGTCCAGCGGTTAGGACTCCGAGCTTCCGAGGCAGGGGGCGTGGGTTCATCTCTGGTTGGGGAACGGAGATCCCACAAGCCCTGCAGCATGGCTTAAAAAAAAAAAAACCAAAGACAAAAAAACTCATTTTACAGATGAGGAGACCATTTCCTGTGGAGGAGAGCTTGGACCCACAAAACCAGCCTGCTGGATGTGTGGTCTGGAAGAGGGCTCCAGTATCTCAGGTGCCGGATTTTGCCATGGGCCCCCGAGTCCCCTCCCCCACCCCCTTCTCCACTCTCCTCTGCAGCCAGGAGGCTGACCCAAATGGCTCCTTTGCAGCTGGCTCCTAGTTCAGGTTCAGCCAACCAAGGCCTCAGGCGGGAGGACAGAGGGAAGAGAGAGGGATGCGAAGGCGTTTATACCCCTTGGTCCCTTTCCTGCTGAGTCACCCGGGGCGGGCCATGTCCCCTGACACTCCTGTCAGTGGCCCTCTCCCCACAGCTATGTCCCTCCCACCCTCGCAGGCCCAGGGTGGCGGCGTCTCCCTGACTGTACCTACCTAGAGAACAGCCCTGTCTCCGTCTCCTGACTGCTCAAGGCCTTAGTAAACAGTCCCTTTATTAAGCTCTCCAGTTGGAGAGTGTTACCCTGCCACATCCTGGCAGATAAAAGAGGCTTTGTGTACTAGAGAAAGAAAAGTCTATATGAAAGGAAGATGAAATTTAGCAAGAGGGTGGGTTTGTTTCCTGAGGCTGCTATGAGAAATGACCATGAACTTGGAGGCTTAAAACAACAGGCGTGGGCTTCCCTTGTGGTTCAGCGGATAAGAATCCACCTGCCAATGCGGAAGACACAAGTTCGATCCCTGGTCCAGGAAGATCCCATGTGCCACAGAGCAACTAAACTCGTGCCCCATGATTACTGAGCCTGTGCTCCAGAGCCCGTGGTCCGCACGCAACAAGAGAAACCACTGCAATAGGGGCCCATACCCTGCAGCTAGAGAGTAGACCCCCACTCACTACAACTAGAGAAAAAGCCTGTGCAGCAATGAAGACCCAGCACAACCAGAAGTAAAGCAAATAAATAAAATTACAATACAAAACAAAACAAGCATTTCATATCTCAAGATTCTGGAGGCCAGAAGTCCAACCTCAGCATCACTGGACAAAAATCAAGGCATCATCAGGACAATGTTCACTCCAGCCTGTCTAGGAGAGGATGGTTCAGGTGGGCTGGAGTTGAGTATTTCCCTTCCCAGATCAGTTAGGCTCTGATCATAGCAGGGTAGACTCTGGTTAACTAGTTTTTGCTGAAGACTCACATAATTCAAAGGCAAGGGGGAAATAGGGGCAGGGGAGAAGTATGGGATCGACATATCAGTTCAGTTCAGTCGCTCAGTCGTGTCTGACTCTTTGTGACCCCATGGAACGCAGCACGCCAGGCCTCCCTGTCCATCAGCAACTCCCGGAGTTTATTCAAACTCATGTCCATCGAGTCGGTGATACCATCCAACCATCTCATCCTCTGTCGCCCCCTTCTCTTCCTGCCTTCAATCTTTCCCAGCATCAGGGTCTTTTCAAAGAGCCAGTTCTTCTCATCAGGTGGTGGCCAAAGTATTGGCGTTTCAGCTTCAGCATCAGTCCTTCCACTGAATATTCAGGACTGATTTCCTTTAGGATGGACTGGTTGGATCTCCTTGCAGTCCAAGGGACTCTCAAGAGTCTTCTCCAACATCACAGTTCAAAAGCATCAATTCATCGGTGCTCAGCTTTCTTTATAGTCCAATTCTCACATCCATACATGACTTCACTATCACTGAAAGATTGACATATGCACACAGCTATATTTAAAATAGATAACCAACAAGGACCTACTGGATAGCACAGGGAACTCTGCTCCACATTCTGTAATAACTTAAACGGAAAAAAATTTGAAAAAGAATAGATATATGTGTGTGTGAAACTAACACAACAACGTTAATCAACGGTACTCCAATATAAATTAAAACTTGAAAAAGAAGAATGGAATTCTCTGGCGTGTTTCAAATGGTTTCCTGCCCCTTACCTTTGCTGGAACCCCAAGGGGATTTTTCTCCGTGGGAATCTGGTTGAGCTCCTGGAGGTAAATCTCACAATGCTGGGTCCCCTTGGAGTTTTAACCCTTCCGAGTTGTCCATACTGAGCCCCCCGCAATTTGTCAGTGACTGTTCATCCCAGCGTGATTTCCGTCGTGGTTCTGATTGTGTATTTCTGCCCTGCTAAGTGGCGACTTCCTGCCTTCCCCTGTAGTCTCTTCAGCCCTGGCTACAGTGGTTTGCACTCTGTCCTCCCTCCTCTTATGAATCCCAGACGAGTTACGGACTTTTCAGTCTGTTTATCTTTTTACTTGTTGTTAGGACAGAGTGGTGACCTCCAAGCTCTCTATATGCAGAACTGGAAAGCTCCACACATGTGTTGACATGCTTCACAGAAACATCATTCAGTCACTGGGGGATACATGTTGCTGAGAAGGCCTTTCAGCCCCCAGACTCTCTAGTTCTCTTATCTTTGGGCCTGGCAGCTGGCCATCACAGTGGCATTCCCATGCTGAAGCCAGCAGACCTGTCACCAGATGAAACACTGTAGGAGGCAAAATGCTGGCAGGTGTAATGGGGACAGCAAGACTGCGGAAGAGCCCAGCCAAAGGACATCATGGGTGCGGAGGTTGTTTGACTCCAGAGTTGAATCCTAGAACTAGGGGTTGGGGATTAACAGACGCAAACTATTGTATATAGAATGGGTGAGCAACAAGGTCCTCCTGTACAGCATGGGGAACTATATTCAATACCCTGTGATAAACCATAATGGAAAAGAATATAAAAAAGAAAGTGTGTGTGTGTGTGTGTGTGTGTGTGCGTGTGTGTCACTGAATCCCTTTGCTCTACAGTAGAAATTAACACAACACTGTAAATCAGCTACTTCTGTAAGATTGAAGAAAAGAGTTGAATCCTGGAGCACAAAAACTAGAGTGCTCCCCTAAAAACAAAACCAACAAAAAACCCACCATAGACTTCTCTGGCAGTCCAGTGGTTAAGACTCCGTAGTTTCAATGCAAAGGGCGTGGACTCAATTTCTGGCCGGGGAAATAACTTCCCACATGGCACGTGGCATGGCCAGTAGACAAAAACAAGACAAAAATCCGAATACCCTCAGAAATTACCTGAACCCACCACCTTGTTTTACAGATGAGGGAAGTGAGGTCGGGACAGGGGAATGTCCTTACTCACAGCTGGTCAGTGGCGGGTCCAGGAGAAGACTGGAAGTCTCAGCACTTAGGGTGAGGGCTTTGCCATTCCGGACGGTCACAGCTCCTCATGGGTGCCCTCCTCTGAGCAGTCTTCACATACTCTTTGTAGGATTGCTACCCCAGTTAGTCCCACCTGCTAGAAGCTGGTGGGCAGCAGGAATGCACTGGATGTCAAGTGTATGTTACTACGTGGAAGGAGGAAGCAGGGCTGAGGGTTGTGGCCGATCAGTGATCCGGCCAACATGAGGGGAGCAGGCTGAGGCAGAGGGGAGACCACACAGCTTCCTTCACTGAGGAAGCCTTGCTATGGAAACAAGTCAGCCCAGCTACACAATGCATTGACGGTGTGGTCCGTACGCATTCTGCTACAAGTTCTTTATCTCTGGACAGAGGACAACTGGAAGGGCATCACTTCCCTGCTGAGTAAGCAAACCATCCCCTCAAATAGGTCATATTGAGAGAAGAATACATCAGAGAAGACAATAGTCGCGCTGTCCAGAGTGCATCTATTGGGAGAGTTCAGATCGGGAGCTACTCTTTAAGACTGAATGGCATTGAGTAAAATGATTGACAGGCAGATGTTAACTAAATATAGGAAAGTTAATTTAAACAATATAAGGGAGTGATTAAAAAAAAAAAAAACTTTTGTCTTTTACAACAGTTTCAGAAGAATTGTTGAAGGGAGTGCAGACTGTTCCAATATAACCCACCTCCCAAATCCCCTGTTGTTATCATCTAACAATTGTGTGAGGCGTACACGGGCTTCCCAAGTGGCCCTAGTGGTAAAGAACACTCCTGCCAATGCAGGAGATGGATGAGATGCAGGTTTGATCCCTGGGTCAGGAAAATCCTCTGGAGGTGGGTGTGGCAACCCATTCCAGTATTCTTGCCTGGAAAATCCCATGGACAGAGGAGCCTGGAGGGCTACTGTACGTGGTGCATATGTAACAATTTTTTAAAATATTTTTTATGTCGACCATTTTTTAAACGTCCTTATTGAATTTGTTGTAATATTTCTTCTATTTTTATGTTTTGGTTTTTGGGCCTTCAAACACGTGGGATCTTAGTTCCCCAACCTGTACCCCCTGTATTGGAAGGTGAAGTCTTAACTACTGGACTGCCATGAACCAGTATGGATACATCATTATTATTAACTAAAGTCCAAACATCATTTAGATTTCATTAGTTGTTGCCTAATGTCCACTTTCTGTTCCCAAGATTGAATAGGACAGCCTTCAGACAGTGATAGCACGGGTCGGACTAAGTCTCTGCTGAGCTAACGTGAAGCTCTAAAGCAAAGATTGGCAGAGAGAGACTGCCCACATTGGGCTTGAATGGCCAGGAGTTTGTACTGCTACTTTGCTCAACCATTGACTGGGGGCTGCCAGAGAAGGCTGATAGCTCAGAAGCCCAGGCATTTGCAGCAACATGGATAGAGCTAAGAGTGTCATATTGAGTGAAGTAAATCAGAGAAAGAGAAATATCGCATGATATCCCTTAAATGATATAAATGAACTTATCTACAAAACAGAAGCAGACTTACAGACTTAGAGAACGCATGTATGGTTACCAGGGGGGCGTGATGGGGGATGGGATGGTTAGGGGGTTGTGGGGTGGACATGTGCACACCGCTAGATGTGAAATGGATCACCAACAAGGACCTACTGTGTAGCACGGGGAACTCTGCTCAGTGCAGTGTGGCAGCCTGGATGGGAGGGGAGTCTGGGGGAGAATGGAGGCATGTATATGCATGCCTGAGTCACTCTGCTGTGCACCTGAAACCATCACAACATTGTAAATCAGCTATATTCCAATATGAAAAGCTTTTAAGTTAAGATAATAAATGTTTTGTTTAGCCAGATTGTATATAAAGGAAAAAAAAAATCCTGGGCAGACTCTGAAAGCAATAACAGCTGGATATTAGCAGCTACCCACATTTCTTGATGAGCCGTGTCCTCAGTTGCTCAGTTGTAGACTGTAGTCCACCAGGCTCCTCTGTCCATGGAATTTTCTAAGCAAGAATACTGGAATGGCTTGCCATTTCCTCCTCCAGGGGATCTTTCCAATCCAGGGATGAAACCCGTGTCTCTTGCATCTCCTACATTAGCAGGCGGATTCTTTACCACTGTGTCACCAGGGAAGCCCACATTCCTTGATGCTGGCTTGCTAAATCCATCTTTCACAAGAGTCTGCGTGCTGTAACTCTTTGTCTGCCAGAAAGACCTTTGAAGTTTCCAAGGAGAAGTTGGCTGACCATTGGTCAGGAATCTTGAGCAGAGGTGGTCCCACTGGCCTCTTTCAGCTCTTGGGCCCCATGACAAGCTGCTTTGATCCTGAAGACTCAAGGATTCCATTTCTCATATTCATTCCACCTTGCTCAAGCCCCTGTCTCTCTTCTTACGCTTGCTAGCTTATGCCCTACTCTGTCCTAGAGATAAGATCAGGGACCAAGCATATTCATGGAGGCTGGAAACCATCACTCCCACTCTGTTGCCCACACCTTCTTAGACTCCAGATGCTCAAGAAAAGGCGGGGGGCGAAGGTAGATTACAGTACCAATAGCAACGTGGAGTGTAGATAAAAGGCTGTGAGTACCAGCAAGAAGAAGTTGAAAAATTCAAAGCTAAGACTACACAGGCCAAATCCTGTTTGGAAACGTCCCGTGCCTTGAACATGAAAAATTGCAGAACAACAGCACTCCCTTCTGATCTGTGCATATGCCACACCTGGCAAGGCAGGATACTTTTATTTTCTTCCATCTTAACTCCTATGGGTGCCCCTGGATTTTCATCTGCAGATGTGGAATCACTGCAGTGCAACTCTAGTCTTTCAACCTGCAGGAAAGTGGAAAACTTCCCGAAGAAAGTGTGGCTCTGATGCTTTGTTCTACCTGTGTTACTTTTTCTTTTATTTAACTTATTTAAAAGGTTAAAAGCTTGTTTTATTCTTGCAACTTGGCAGCTCTGCCTGGCTCACGAAAGTCCTAAGATAAACAAGCAAGATCTGTACATAACCTCAGGACAGTCTTAGCTTCTGAGCCAAAAGGACTTTTAATATTTACTTTGTTTCTCTTTAAAGATTTCCTTTTAATGTTTGTTTCTGCTTTGAAGTATTTTCAGATTCCATAGACCCTGTTTGTTTTGCCCAGCCAGAGAATAGTAGATTTTTTTTCTTATATTCATTCTGCTATTTTTATACAGTGAATCATACATACTGATTTTACTCCAAAGGTTCACATATGAAAGTGCTTCCTTGAGCCCAGACCCTCCGGACTTTTGCCAGGCTTCTTATTTTCATGTCCGCTTTGTCGTTTTTTGGTGGAATAACCAAAGTAAAAACCTGCTTGGTCAGGGGGTGGAAATAAAGTATTGGTGGATGAACTCTTCTGACCTTCCACTCCCTGGACCAGACAGTGGGGTGGGAGGTGGGAGGTGGTGGTGTAGTCGTTCAGTCATGTCAGACTCTTTTTCAACCCCATGGACTGTAGCTCACTAGGCTCCTCTGGAGTGGGTTGCCATTCCCTTCTCCAGGGGATCTTCCTGACCCAAGGATCAAACCTGCATCTCCTGCTTGGCAGGCGGATTCTTTACCATTGAGCCACCAGGGAAGCCCAATGGAGTGGGAATCCATGTTTAAATACCCAATGGCTATTGCAGGTCACTACCCCCAAATTACAGGAGACCCAGAAAAGTCCTAAGAGTTAATATTCCAAGAGGATACTTGTGGTTACTGAATCCGGGATGTTTGAATTAGAGGCAGTTTCCGTCTCTGAACATAATACCAGAGCACAAAAAAATACTCTGCCTAAAAAGTAAATCAATCAAAAGCCCACAAAGCTTGCAGTGTCCCTGAAGCATTATGTAGGACTAGAAATGGCAACTAAATGAAATTTTTTAAAAAGAAGAAGAAGGTTTTTAAGTGCGTTCATTCCTCTCCCTGAGAATACAGATTGAAATCGTGAACTGCTGCATCCGCAGACCAAGGTCACAGGTCTGAAGAATGAGCCCTCTTCTGGAAACTTTCCGCTTATGATGGATGACACTTGCTTCACCTTGAAACAGGGGAACACTTTCTCCCACCACACCCCCATTTTTTTTTTTTTTTTGCTAGCACAGTGTGTTGGAGAACAGTCATACTGAGTGGCTGTTGAAATTACAGAGGAACTGCTGAGAAGTCGCCTTGGGCGAAGGGCATTTGGCTGTAAACTTGCGCTGAAAAGTTACCTTGTGAGTCAGCATGTGACTTCCACCTGACTTAATTTTCTTCAGTCCCAAGGGTTCCAAGCCAGAGGAAAAAAGGTCCTGGTCTGGGCTGCTGGTGTATTTATTCTTCAGAGTCAATTGGGAGTCAGTTCAAAGACAAATCAACAAAGGTAACTTCTCCCTTTGACACTGAGGATATATGGGAGGGCTCTTAAAGTAAAATGTTTTATTTTCGAATCAAAATAATAGCCGTGTAATCTTTGTATTTAGATTAGGTGTGAATGAAGGAGATAAGGATTGAGGGAGGAACAGAGAACTGTGCTGGGCTCGGCAAATCTGCCTCCGGGTTCCCACCTTGGCTCTGTCTCTTGACCTTGGGCAAGTTGCTGGTGCTCCGGGATCTTGGCTGACTTATATTTAAAAAAAAGAAGGTGGAACTAGATGGCCTCTAAAAGCCTTTCCAGCTCTGTTTCAGGAATCAGCCTCTTATTTTTTTCATTTTTTGTTCTCTTTAGGCCAAAACAATGATGCAAGGTGGAATTAGGATGTAGATTTGCAAGAAGGTCATCTTTAAAAATTTTTTTTATTTTTTAATGAATANAGCTCTGTTTCAGGAATCAGCCTCTTATTTTTTTCATTTTTTGTTCTCTTTAGGCCAAAACAATGATGCAAGGTGGAATTAGGATGTAGATTTGCAAGAAGGTCATCTTTAAAAATTTTTTTTTATTTTTTAATGAATCTAGTTGATTTACAATGTTGTATTAATTTCTGCTGTACAACAAAGTGAATCAGTTACACTGTTGTGTATATATATAAATATATATGTGAGTGGTATATATACATATATCACATATATATATAATATATACAAATGAGTGGCATATATACATATATCCACTCATTTTGAACTCTTTTCCCACATAGGTCTTTACAGCACTGAGTTCCCTGTGCTGTTCAGTAGGTCCTTGTTAGTTATATATAGTAGTGTGTATATGTGGAGAAGGCGATGGCACCCCACTCCAATACTCTTGCCTGGAAAATCCCATGGATGGAGGAGCCTGGTGGGCTACAGTCCACGGGGTTGCGAAGAGTCGGACACAACTGAGCGACTTCACTTTCACTTTTCACTTTCATGCATTGGAGAAGGAGTTGGCAACCCACTCCAGTGTTCTTGCCTGGAGAATCCCAAGGACGGGGGAGCCTGGTGGGCTGCCATCTGTGGGGTCACACAGAGTCGGACACGACTGAAGCGACTTAGCACCTGCAGCAGCAGGAGTGTGTATATGTGTGTACGTGTCAATCCCAATCTCCCAATTTATCCGTCACCCTACTTCTTTCTCCCTTGGTAACCATAAGTTTGTTTTTTGTGACTCTAATAAGTTCACTTGTACCACTTTGTTAGATTCTACATACTAGCAATATCTTATGATATTTGTCTTTCTTGCAAGAGGGTTGGTCATCTTGAGGCTGGTAGCAGGCTTCAGGTGATTCTCACCTCATCCAGTATGTTTGCAAAGATGAACTGAGATTAAGACAGGCTTCAAGGTAGGCGTTTATATATACTTGTCAGATGAATGAGTGAATCAATCAGTCAGGATAGCACTGAGGGAGAGGGGAATGGAAGCATTCCACTCAGTTCAGTTCAGTTCAGTGGCTCGGTCGTGTCCGATTCTGTGACTCCATGGACTGCAGCATGCCAGGCTTCCCTGTCCCTCACCAACTCCTGGAGCTTGCTCAAACTCATGTCCGTTGAGTCGGTGGTGCCATCCAGCCATCTCATCCTCTGTCGTCCCCTTCTTCTTCTGCTTTCAATCTTTCCCAGCATCACGGTCTTTCTAAATGAGTCAGCTCTTCGCATCAGGTGGCCAAAGTAGTTTCAGTTTCAGCATTAGTCCTTCCAATGAATATTCAGGACTACTTTCCTTTAGGATGGACTGGTTGGATCTCCTTGCAGTCCAAGGGACTCTCAAGAGTCTTCTCCAACACCATAGTTCAAAAGCATCAGTTCTTCGGCGCTCAGCTTTCTTCACAGTCCAACTCTCACATCCATACATGACCACTGGAAAAACCACAGCTTTGACTAGACGGACCTTTGTTGGCAAAGTAGTGACTCTGCTTCTTAATGTGCTTTAGCATTCCATTGGAGGAAGTTTATTTGGAATAGGGCATANTTTTTTTTTTTTTTTGCTAGCACAGTGTGTTGGAGAACAGTCATACAGAGTGGCTGTTGAAATTACAGAGGAACTGCTGAGAAGTCGCCTTGGGCGAAGGGCATTTGGCTGTAAACTTGCGCTGAAAAGTTACCTTGTGAGTCAGCATGTGACTTCCACCTGACTTAATTTTCTTCAGTCCCAAGGGTTCCAAGCCAGAGGAAAAAAGGTCCTGGTCTGGGCTGCTGGTGTATTTATTCTTCAGAGTCAATTGGGAGTCAGTTCAAAGACAAATCAACAAAGGTAACTTCTCCCTTTGACACTGAGGATATATGGGAGGGCTCTTAAAGTAAAATGTTTTATTTTCGAATCAAAATAATAGCCGTGTAATCTTTGTATTTAGATTAGGTGTGAATGAAGGAGATAAGGATTGAGGGAGGAACAGAGAACTGTGCTGGGCTCGGCAAATCTGCCTCCGGGTTCCCACCTTGGCTCTGTCTCTTGACCTTGGGCAAGTTGCTGGTGCTCCGGGATCTTGGCTGACTTATATTTAAAAAAAAGAAGGTGGAACTAGATGGCCTCTAAAAGCCTTTCCAGCTCTGTTTCAGGAATCAGCCTCTTATTTTTTTCATTTTTTGTTCTCTTTAGGCCAAAACAATGATGCAAGGTGGAATTAGGATGTAGATTTGCAAGAAGGTCATCTTTAAAAATTTTTTTTTATTTTTTAATGAATCTAGTTGATTTACAATGTTGTATTAATTTCTGCTGTACAACAAAGTGAATCAGTTACACTGTTGTGTATATATATAAATATATATGTGAGTGGTATATATACATATATCACATATATATATAATATATACAAATGAGTGGCATATATACATATATCCACTCATTTTGAACTCTTTTCCCACATAGGTCTTTACAGCACTGAGTTCCCTGTGCTGTTCAGTAGGTCCTTGTTAGTTATCTAGTTCACATATAGTAGTGTGTATATGTGGAGAAGGCGATGGCACCCCACTCCAATACTCTTGCCTGGAAAATCCCATGGATGGAGGAGCCTGGTGGGCTACAGTCCACGGGGTTGCGAAGAGTCGGACACAACTGAGCGACTTCACTTTCACTTTTCACTTTCATGCATTGGAGAAGGAGTTGGCAACCCACTCCAGTGTTCTTGCCTGGAGAATCCCAAGGACGGGGGAGCCTGGTGGGCTGCCATCTGTGGGGTCACACAGAGTCGGACACGACTGAAGCGACTTAGCACCTGCAGCAGCAGGAGTGTGTATATGTGTGTACGTGTCAATCCCAATCTCCCAATTTATCCGTCACCCTACTTCTTTCTCCCTTGGTAACCATAAGTTTGTTTTTTGTGACTCTAATAAGTTCACTTGTACCACTTTGTTAGATTCTACATACTAGCAATATCTTATGATATTTGTCTTTCTTGCAAGAGGGTTGGTCATCTTGAGGCTGGTAGCAGGCTTCAGGCGATTCTCACCTCATCCAGTATGTTTGCAAAGATGAACTGAGATTAAGACAGGATTCAAGGTAGGCGTTTATATATACTTGTCAGATGAATGAGTGAATCAATCAGTCAGGATAGCACTGAGGGAGAGGGGAATGGAAGCATTCCACTCAGTTCAGTTCAGTTCAGTGGCTCGGTCGTGTCCGATTCTGCGACTCCATGGACTGCAGCATGCCAGGCTTCCCTGTCCCTCACCAACTCCTGGAGCTTGCTCAAACTCATGTCCGTTGAGTCGGTGGTGCCATCCAGCCATCTCATCCTCTGTCGTCCCCTTCTTCTTCTGCTTTCAATCTTTCCCAGCATCACGGTCTTTCTAAATGAGTCAGCTCTTCGCATCAGGTGGCCAAAGTAGTTTCAGTTTCAGCATTAGTCCTTCCAATGAATATTCAGGACTACTTTCCTTTAGGATGGACTGGTTGGATCTCCTTGCAGTCCAAGGGACTCTCAAGAGTCTTCTCCAACACCATAGTTCAAAAGCATCAGTTCTTCGGCGCTCAGCTTTCTTCACAGTCCAACTCTCACATCCATACATGACCACTGGAAAAACCACAGCTTTGACTAGACGGACCTTTGTTGGCAAAGTAGTGACTCTGCTTCTTAATGTGCTTTAGCATTCCATTGGAGGAAGTTTATTTGGAATAAGGCATATATTTGCTTGGGCTTCCCAGGTGGCTCAGATGGTAAAGAATCTGCCTGCAATGCAGGAGATGCAGGTTCAACCCCTGGGTTGCGAAGATCGCCTGGAGAAGGAAGTAGCAACCCATTCCAGTATTCTTGCCTGGGAAATCGCACGGACAGAGGAGCCTGGCAGTCTACAGTTCATGGGCTCGCAAAAGTGCTGGACATGGCTTAGGGACTAAATGACAAATAACAACAAATAGTTTTCTTAGCAGTGATGCCTGGGAAGAAGTTTTACGGAGAGGTTCAGTCAGAGCTGAACTTCAGGCCGGGAAATATGAAGGTTAAGACTAACTTACATAGCACTCTTTATATATAGAACAAAATGGGGTGATTACTGGTAGCCTGCCTAGTATGATAATTCTTACAGCTACAGGAGTTTTAAACTTCAAGACGATGGGATTCTTCTTCTCCCTGCTTTAATGACCAGAACATTGATTTGTATTTGCCTTGGCTGAGTCTTAGAGAAATCCAGACTAACAGTGGCTAAACTGCATCTAAATTTATTTCTCACTTACATAAAAGAAATCTGTTGGTAGGCAATTCAAGGCAGGCTTAAAGGTTCTGTGGTGTTGTGGATGAGAGTCCTTCCAGCTTAAGTTTATGTATGGCTGTGTGAACTCAGCTATCCCAACAGCATTCCAGTCAGCAGGGAAAAGAAAGAGCAAAAAAAAAAAAGCGTGTGTGTGGGGGATCATCTCTTGTCTTAGTCCATCTGGACTGCTATTACAAAATACCACAGACTGGGTCATTTATAAACAACAACAATTTATTTCTCATAATTTGGAAGCTGATGCCTGAGATCGTGGTACCAGCATGCTGCTTTCCAATGAGGGCCTCTTCCCAGTTCATAGCAATGCCTTCTAGCTGTGTCCTTACGAGGTGGATGGGGCAAAGACTCTCTCTGGAGCTCTATAATAAGGGCACTGACCCCATTCATGAGGGCTCCACCATCATGATTTTAGTGTCTCCCAACGGCTCCCTCTTCTAATACCATCACCTTTGAATGTNTGTCCTTACGAGGTGGATGGGGCAAAGACTCTCTCTGGAGCTCTATAATAAGGGCACTGACCCCATTCATGAGGGCTCCACCATCATGATTTTAGTGTCTCCCAACGGCTCCCTCTTCTAATACTATCACCTTTGAATGTTCGGATTTTAATGTGAATTTTAGGGGGATACGAACATTCAGGCCATACATAGTACCCTCCCCACTGGCCATGAATGATACTTCTCAAGTTGAGCTTGACACTTCTGTTGCCATTCCACTGACCAAAATTTAGGTACTTGGTCACATCTAAGTGCAATAGAGACTGGGAAACATAGCTTTGGTTCATAGTATCTAAAAACTAGCATTGTTTTTGCTTGTTTTAAGAGAGAGGGGGAAAACAGGTATTAAAGAATATTAGTCTCTGTCACTTTGAGAGATTACAAACTTATTACAGTTACTTTGGTACTTATCTCTTAAAACATCTGCAGGGCCCATCGCAAACTATTTTTAGTATTCCAAATGAATAAACAAATCTATATCTTGTGGAGGTGACTTTGATTTTTGAAAGCAGGCCAAAACTGTGATGAGTAAGATGTGTGATAAAGCTGAGAATTACCATTACATAAGAATGAGTTATGGGCCTTTACTCCTGGATATTATAGGCTCTGCTGGGCATTAGGACCGTTCTGATGGAAGTAACTCCAAGGACTTTCCTGGTGGTCCAGTGGTTAAGAATCTGCCTTCTGATATAGGAGANTGGCAAAATAATGTCTCTGCTTTTTAATATGCTGTCTAGGTTGGTCATAACTTTCTTTCCAAGGAGCAAGTGTCTTTTAACTTCATGGCTGCAGTCACCATCTGCAGTGATTTTGGAGCCCCCCAAAATAAAGTCTGCCACTGTTTCCACTGTTTCTCCATCTATTTGCCATGAAGTGAAGGGATCAGATGCCATGATCTTAGTTTTCTGAATGTTGAGTTTTAAGCCAACTTTTCCACTCTGCTCTTTCAGATGGATAGTAAAAGATATAGCAATATTAAACACAGAAGGCTAGAGAGGCTATAATAGTATCAAACAAAAGAGAATTACAAAAAGAATTTATTACCAAAGATAACAGAATGATGAGTGTGGGTTACTCAAGATCCCATAAAGATCACAGATTTGTCTGTGTTCAATAACAGCTTCAAAATACATGGAGCAAAAGTGGACATAATTAAAGGTAGAAATAGGCCATCATAACTGGAGATTTTAGCGTCTCTCAGAAATTGAATAAACAAACAAAAGTAAGCAAAGACAGAAAATCTTAACAACCGTACCAGCCACCAGGACCTAAGGTATTTAGAGAAACACTTCACCCAGCAACTTCATAGTATATACTCAAGTGCACACACTGGGTTTATCAGGATAAATTATATTCTGGACCATAAACAAGTCTTGGTAAATTTTGAAAGTTTGTCCTCTGACCACAGCAAAATTAAATTTGAAACTAAGAACAATAAGAGAACGAGGAAAATCCCAAGTATTTGAAAATGAAACAACACCCTTTTAATATTGACTGGTGTGAAGAAGAAATCACAAGAGACAGAAAATATTTTGTACTGAAGGATAACAAAAACACATTTCAAAATTTGTGAGATGTAGCTAACATAGCACTTACAGAGAAATAATTTATAGCTTTGAATGCCTTTAAGAGGAAAAAAATGAAGGGTCTCAAATCACTGATCTAAGTTTCCACCTTTAAAACTAGAAAAAAAGTGGACCAAATTAAACCCAAAGCAATCAGAAGGAAGGAAATTATCAAGATAAGACAGAAATCAATGAAACAGAGAACAGAAAAAAGAAAACCAGGAAAACCAAAGGCCAGTCATTTGAAAAAGTTAATAGGATTAGTAAATTTCAAGCTTGGCTGACAAGAAGAAAAGAAATTGCCAATATCAGTAATGAAAGAAGATGTTGCTACAGATCCCTCAGACATTAAAACAGATCCAAACAACAATTCATTATTAGTAGTATGAACAACTTTATGCCTTTAAATGTGACCCTAAGGACTTCCCCAGCAGTCCAGTGGTTAAGAATCTGCTTATCAATACAGATATCCTAGAGAAAAACCTAAGGGGATGTGGATTTAATCCCAGGTTGTGTAACTAAAATCCCACATGGCAACTAAGCTTACAGGCCACGATTACAGAGTCCATGCACTTTGGAGCCTGGGTGCCACAGCTAGAGAGCCGGCACCTGAATGGAGAGTGCTCGAGCTGCGAGGAAAATCCCTCATGTAGCAACTGAAGCCGGTTGCAACCAATCAGCCAGTACTGAGAAAAGGAAGATAAGAAAGGTTATTGCTTAACAAAAAAATGACCACGTGGGTGAAATGGACACTTTCTCGGGAAGATGTAAATTATGAAGCTGACCCAAGAAGAAACAGAATGTTTGAACAACCCTGTATCAATTACAGAATTTGGAGCTGAAAAGCCTTCTGACAAAGAAAACTCCAGGCTCAGATGGTTTCACTGGTGAATCCTATCAAACATTTAAAGAAGAAATAATGTTAATGCAATTCCTTAAAACTCTTAAAAAATAAAGGGGGAAGAAACACTTTCCAACTCACCCTATGATGCCAGTATTATCTTGATTCCAAAGCCAGATGAAGACATCTTAAGAAAGAAACTACAGACCAATATCCCTCATGAATATAGATACAAAATTCCTCAACAAAATATGAGCTATCCAAATATTAGCAGCATATAAGAAAACTATAAACCATGATCAAGTGGCTATACAAGACTGACTAACATCCAAAAAAAATCTATGTAATTCAACAAATTAATAGAATATGGGGGAAAACAATATGATCATTTTAATAAATGCAGAAATAGCATTTGTCAAAATTCAACGTCTTTTTATCATAGAAATTTTTTAGTAAACTATAAATTTAAAAAAATCTTCTCAACTGCATCTACAAAATCTGATGGCTAATATATTACAATGTGAAGGATTTTATGCTTTCTACCTAAGATAAGGAACAAGGCAAGGATTACTAGTTTTATTTAACAATGTATAGAAGTGCCTAGTCAATGCAGCAAAGCAAGGGGAAAAAAGCATATAGATTATAAAGAAAGGAGTAAATCTATCTTTATTTGCAAATGATATTGTATAGAAAAACCCAAGGAACCCACAAAAAAGCTATTAGACATAATAAGTGAGTTTAGCAGGGCTGCAATATACAAAAATCAACTGTATTTCTATTTATTAGCAACTAACATTTATAAAGTAAAGTTATAAAACAATTCCATTTACAGTAGTATAAAGACACTTAGGAATAAATTTAGCAAGAGATATATAAGACCTGTTGGCTGAAAACTATAAAACTATGGGAAATTCAAGAAAATCTGAGAGCTGTATCATGTCCACAGATCGGAAGTCTCAAGACTGTTAAACTGGGAATCTCCATTTGAATTAGTCAATAGACTCAATATAATCCCTGTAGAAATCCAAATAGNCCCAAGGAACACACAAAAAAGCTATTAGACATAATAAGTGAGTTTAGCAGGGCTGCAATATACAAAAATCAACTGTATTTCTATTTATTAGCAACTAACATTTATAAAGTAAAGTTATAAAACAATTCCATTTACAGTAGTATAAAGACACTTAGGAATAAATTTAGCAAGAGATATATAAGACCTGTTGGCTGAAAACTATAAAACTATGGGAAATTCAAGAAAATCTGAGAGCTGTATCATGTCCACAGATCGGAAGTCTCAAGACTGTTAAACTGGGAATCTCCATTTGAATTAGTCAATAGACTCAATATAATCCCTGTAGAAATCCAAATAGGTTTTTAAAAAAGAAATTTATAATTTTATTTTAAAATTTATTTTATTTAAATAATTTTATTAACAAATAAAAATATTTAAATAAAATTTAGTTTAAAATTTATACAGTAAGACAAAGGATCTAGAGTAGTCAAAACTATTTTGAAAATTGAGAACAGTGTTGGAGCACTACCTGGTTTCAAGAACAGTGAGTGTGTGACTCTTAAGCAGTAAGTCCAGTTTTATCCTGTGGCTTATAAGTTGGCATTTAAATAATTTCCAAAACAGGAAGGATGGTACAGCTCTAAGATAAGCGTGTAGCTTCCCAACTTGTCTACTTTGAAGGGTATTCATTTGGCACGATTACTGGGTGGGGGGGGGGAATACGTGTGAAACATAAGTTTTGTAATCAAGACAAAACTGGGTTTAAATACTGGATATACCACTTAGCCCTCTACTTGTCAGTTTCTTCAGCTTAAAGTGGGGTGCACAGTGTAAAAATTAAGGAAATACAGCATAGAAGCTAAGCTCTGTGTGACTGATAGCTCTGGACCCAGCCGACCTGGGTTAGAACCTGGGCTCTGCTATTATTTATTTGTTTACTTATTGCTGTGCTGGATTTTCATTGCTGTGAGCGGCTTTCTCTAGTTATGGTGCGAGGCCTTCTCATTTGTGATGGCTTCTCTTGTCGCACAGCAAAGGCTCTGGGCGTGTGGGCTTGTCTTTGCAGCACGCGGGCTCAGTAGTCGTGGCACACAGGTTTAGTTGCTTCGTGGGATGTGAGATCGTCCCAGACCAGGGATCAAACTTATCTCCCTTGCTTTGGAAGGCAGATTCTTTAATTACCACTGGACCACTGCTGTTTCTTACTGAGTGGACTTGGGTGTGTTTAATCTTTCTGTGCTTCACTTTACTCTTTGTAAACTGAGGCTACTAAAAGGACCTACCTAANATTCTTTAATTACCACTGGACCACTGCTGTTTCTTACTGAGTGGACTTGGGTGTGTTTAATCTTTCTGTGCTTCACTTTACTCTTTGTAAACTGAGGCCACTAAAAGGACCTACCTAAATGCCGTGATGTACTAAATGAGTTAACAAATCTAACGCACTGAGAACGGTATCTGGCACCTGAAGTGTTCAACAGATAGTACCTACTGTGATCCTTCCCCAGTACCCCAAGGACTAACTGTGGTTACTTTTGTCAACCACCGAGCACAGAGTACTCTGGTACCCAGTGAGCATTAGCTCCCATCCCTCTTCTGAGCAAAAGTAACTTTCTGGGGGTAGGATTTGACACTGAAGGATATCTTTTGCCATCTCAGGGGAAATCTTGAATTTCGGTTTGTTAAATTTTCTTTTTTTACTCTTTTTTCAATGTTTTAAAAAATGTCTTACTAACAGAATTACAAAGCACAAAGGGAAACCCTAACTCTGGGTATCAGATACTACCCCTCCTGGTCCCCACCAGGCCTTTTCTTTGAAAAGCCCTCATTCCGTTTATTTTCCCCAAAACAGTAATTCCCTTCACTAACAGACTCACAGACTTAGAGAATAGACTTATGGTTGCCTGGGAGAAGGATGGGGGTGGGGGAGGAGTTGCGGAGTTTGGAATTGACATGTACACACGACTATATTTAAAATGGATACCCAACAAGGACCTACTGTACAGCGCAGGGAACTCTGCTCAGTGTGATGAGGCAGCCTGGACGGGAGGACAGGTGTGGGGTGGAATAGATACATGAATATGCATGGCTGAGCTCCTCTGCTGTGCACCTGAAACTCTCACAACATTGTTAATCGGCTATATTCCAACAAAAAGTTTTTTTTTTTTAAAAAAAAGCATTCCCTTCACTGACTTCACTGATGCCCCCTGTCCCTGTATCAGCCAGGGCAGCAAGAGCAGTAAGCACCAGCGTCTCAGTAGAGACACCCTTTGCGCCCTTGCGGGACTACGTTTCACATTCTTGTGCAGACTCCGTTTCTCCTTCATTCTCTCTGTTCCTCTGCACCGCAGTAGGATATAGGCTTCATTTCTTTTCCTTTCAACCATTTTAGTGATGCTACCCTCTGCTTTTCTGCAGAAACAGTTAAGAAAGCTCCTCCCAACAGCTCATCTTGTCTACTGAGGGTGGGGGAAGGGGGATAAAACTTTCCCATCCCCCTTTTCCTTCTGCCGAGGCTCCCCCTCCCATTTCCCCCTTGGAATGACCCACCTTTCTCCCTGAGAGGGGCTGAAGAGTTCCTCGGGAAGGGGCCACAGCGCTGACAGGGTTGTTTGCCTTCTCAATGACACTTCAATCACATTGCCTTAATATTCCAGACAGAATGCGGGGAGAATTCGAACGTCTAAAAAAAATTATCTGCCAAGAGTTAACTTTTTTCAGCTCTATGAACTCCTCCCCACAAAACCTCATTCCCCTGTCTACTGGTGTACTAATTAATGTTTCTTTTCCCAGCCCCAAATATTCTGCTTGTTTATGTCTATCTACAATGCAGCAGCATCCTGAACGCTGGGGGCTTACTGGCTATGGGAGGGTAAACATAATGTATAAACAGGAAGTCAACATTTGACTTTAAAAAAAGAGAGAGTCATTGTAAATATAGTAGGGGTTTCCCATCCTTTATGGAAACATGAAGATGTAGCTGCATATTTCTTTCCTAGCTGTAGCTTCCATTAAAGGAGGACGTTAACGTTCAGCACCAATCTGTGTGCTTAACCACAGGTTCATTCATTCATTTGGCAAATATTTATTGTACATAAGCCAGGATACAGGCGTTGTGCCAGGCAGTAAGCTTGGGTACAGAGATAAGGAAGTTTTCTTGCCCTTAAAGAACTGAAAGACAAATAAATGAAGAGATAGTTGCAAAATAAGATGGGTAGGTGCTGCTGCTGCTGGCTGCTAAGTCACTTCAGTTGTGTCCGACTCTGTGCAACCCCATAGATGGCAGCCCACTAGGCTCCTCTGTCCCTGGGATTCTCCAGGGAAGAATACTGGAGTGGGTTGCCATTTCCTTCTCCAATGCATGAAAGTGAAAAATGAAAGTGACGTTGCTCAGTCGTGCCGGACTCTTAGCAACCCCACGGACTGCAGCCTACCAGGCTCCTCTGTCCGTGGGATTTTCCAAGCAAGATTACTGGAGTGGGCTGCCATTGCCTTCTCCGAGGTAGGTGCTATGCTGGAGGAATTAACAAGTGGTATGGGAGCAGGGTGCTAACATATGTAGGATGGATGCATTTATCAGCAATAATGGGTATCTACTAGGTATGTGCCCAGCAGTGTTGGGAAGACAATGAAAACGAAACAAACTCCCAGTCTTCGCGGAGTTTACCTTCTAGTGAAGGACAGGCAATAATTAAAAGCTGTTAAGATCAGAATGCAGGATAGTGGTGTGGAAGGCAATCTGAGCTGGGTCTGGAAGGATAAACAGGTGTTAGGAAAAGAGGAAGGATAAACAGGTGTTAAAAATTCCATATTTTAAACTAAAAGAAACCCTGGGATGGAGGAGAGATAGCTGGAGGGGAGCGAAAAGGGAGGTGGGAACAGATGAAGAAGAGCCTGAAATATTTTGAAAGGAAGTTATAAGGAGTATGCGGTGTATGTTGGCCTCTCAGTCGAATCCGACTTTTTGTGACCCCAAGGACTGTAACCAACCAGACAGACCCCTTTGTCCAAGGAATTCTCCAGGCAAGAATACTGGAGCGGGTTCCCATTCCCTCCTCCACGGGGGTCTTCCCAACCCAGGGATTGAACCTGGGTCTCCTGCATTGCACGCAGATTCTTTAACCTTCTGAGCCATCAGGGAAGCCCTGTAGGGAATATGAGTAGGTACAACACAGGGTTGAAGGGAGGGACGGGATCTTATTTCCAACACAAGAGTTCGGAAGAGGAATCATTCATTGGTTGTCAGAACCGGAAGGGACATTAAGAGGTCAAGAATGATCACAGCCCTCTTTATTTTACAAATGAAAAGACTCGGGGAGGGCGCAGGAACTTGTCTCGAGTTCTGGGGTGCACGAACAGTTCCCTTCCGTTTTCTACACGACTCTGCGCAGCCCTCCGTGCCGGACAAGTGGCTGGGGGAGGCCGCCTGGCGGGGAAGGCGGCCCGGGTCTGGGGTGCCGGCGCACACCGCCCCCTCCCGGGGCTTCTCCGCACGGCCGCCCCGCGGGGCCCCCTCCCAGCTGCGCCGCCGGCAGCCGCGCGCGGGGGCTCCCCGGGGGCCGGCCCGCGGCCCGGGCGAACTGGGAGGGCGACTGCCGCCGGGCCCCTCCCGCCCCAGTCCACCTGTCGCCCTCCGCCGCCCAGGGGGGCGTCTCTGGCTGCGTGACCCGCGCGTCCAGCCTCGCCCGGGCGGGATCTCCGCGCGGGGTCCCCGGGCCGCCGGGAGGGCCGAGCCCTGCGATTGGCGGAGAAGTCGCAGCGTCTCCAGCAACGCCCTTTCGCCGGCGCTCCCGGCGGCCGGGACCCTGTCCCCGGCACCCCCGCCCACCCCGCGGCCCCACCCTTCCTCCGGCGCCCGCCTCCTTCTCCCGGCGGGGTCCGGGCCGGGCCGGCGCGCCGCGGAGCAAGCACCGGTGGGCGCAGCCGGGCCCCCGCGCTCTGAGCCATGGGAGGCGCCCACTCTCAGAGCCCGAGGGGCCGGGAGCCGACCGCGGAGAGGTCCCCGAGACCCCGAGAGACCGCGTGAGTCCCAGCACCCCCAACTCCCGCCCCCCAGACCCTCGGGGCTGCTGTTCGGGGCTTTGAGTGCCGGCTCGGGATGGGAGCGCACGGCGCCCGTCCCACCCGCGCTGGGAAAGTGGGGTCTCCCGCGCGCGCCTGCAGGGCGCAGGGGTGGGCCTGGTGGGACATCCCAACCCTGAGCCTCACCTTTCGGGGCCCGGGGGACGCACGACCACGACCCCACGGGGACAGTATCGCCCCAAGGCGGGCTGCTGACCTGCGCCCGCCCTTGCTGCGCCCAGGGCGGGAGGAGGCGGGGATTAGAGGACCCCGAAGTTTTCCAGACTAGTCCAAGCAGAAACACACACGTGTCCTCAAGGGCTCAGAAACACCCCGGAGACGGAGCCAGTTGCTGCAGGAGTAGAGATTAGAAAGGGACTCGAGTTGCAAAGATAAGTCGGCTCGTGTTGGCCTTCAGGGTCCAGGAACTTGATGCCGTGCTCGTTGTTCGCAAGAACTCCCTCTTGTTTGCTCCGAGGGCTTCGTGATGATCTCAGAGAAAGGACTGTATTGTAGCGGCAGCAATTAGGCTTTTGTTCTGGGACAGCAACAACTGGGGACACCAAGTACTGAAATGCAAGTTTCGAAGGGCCATTTTTAGGAACGTGATTTAGAGCAAGTTGCTGCGGTTTGAAAGATGGCCTTGCTGTCTTATCGCAGAGAGGATGTGTTGATGATAACTATTTATCTGAGAACCCAAACCATCTTTAAGCGTTTAATTAAAAATGTTTAAAGTGTGTGTGTGTGTCTTGGAGGTCATGTCAAAGAATCCATACTCTATTTTAATTCAGCCAGTGCCAAAGCTGTTTAGTTTGAGAAAGATACACTTAGCCATCACATACAGACAGCCTGGGCCATGGGAGGGGCCTCTTTGGATTCTCTTTTCAAGACAAAGTCATTTCCAGAATATCCAGATGATAGACATGTTAGTTGTTCCTCCTGATGGTTTACATATGTTCTCGAATCTAAACTTAGTCCAGGCATCTTAGTAATCATAGAAATAGCTGAGAATTATTGAGTAGATTAAAAATGTGCCAAACCCTGTTCTAAATACTCTGCGTGTTAGTCCCCAAGAACACTGAATTCGTTTCTGTTATGACCCTCAATTGGTGAGGAAGCTGAAATATCAATACAAAGAAAAGTGACTTGTTCAAGTTCACAGAGCTACAAAGTAGGGGACCGAAATTCTAACTCCAGAGGTCCTGCTGCAGCCATTTCCCACGGGAGTGTTGGAATTGATTTTAGGAAACAAACTTTTAACTCAGCAGGCAGAACACACCCTACTTTTTCCTTTAATTCCTCCCAAATGAGGGGGACATCTGAATTAGCAATGCTTATAGCTAATGAGAAAAAAATTGCCAAAGTTGATTTAACTTTATAAAAAGCAAATGTAAGGGACGCCTCTGGTGGTCCAATGGTTGAGACTTTGCCTTCCGGTGTAGGGGATGAGGGTTCGATCTGTGGTTTGGAAACTAAGCTTTCATGAGGCAGGAGCAGGTTGCGGGGGAGGGGGGGGCAGGGTANGGCTTCCCAGGTGGTACAGTGGTGAACAATCTGCTGGTGAATGCAGGAGACACAAGAGACACAGGTTTGATACCTGAGTCAGAAAGATCCCCTGGAGTAGGAGATGGCAACCCACTCCAGTACCCTTGCCTGGAGAGTCCCATGGACAGAGGTGCCTGGTGGGCTACAGTCCATGGGTCGCAAAGAGTGAGACACGGTTGAGCATGCATGCACGTAGTAACTCTATGTTTAACTTTTGGAGGAACCAGCAAATTGTTTTCCAAAGGACTTTACCATTTTACATTCCTACCAGTTATGCGTGAGGCTTGCCATTTTTGCTCATCTAAGTTAACACAGTTAATAAATATTCTTATAATTATTTGTATATCTCTGATAATTTAGAACACATTCTTAGAAGTTTAATTATAGAGTAAAAAATGCAAATATTCTAAAGGCTATATTTTGTTATGTATTACTGTATATTGTCAAATTATTCCCCACCAAAGTCATCCCAAATTATACCCCCCACCCCCACACTGCCACTTTCAGCTCAGTTCAGTCGCTCAGTCATATCTGACTCTTTGTGACCCCATGGACTGCAGCACGCCATGCTTCCCTGTCCAACAACTCCTGGAGTTTACCCAAACTCATGTCCACTGAGTTGGTGATGCCATCCAACCATCTCATCCTCTATTGTCCCCTTCTTCTCCCATCTTTGATCTTTCTCAGCATCAGGGTCTTTTCAAATGAGTCAGTTCTTTGCATCAGGTGGCCAAAGAATGGAATTTCAGCTTCAGCATCAGTCCTTCCACTAAATATTCAGGACTGATTTCCTTTATGATGGACTGGTTAGATCTCCTTGCGGTCCAAGGGACTCTCAAGAGTCTTCTCCAACACCATAGTTCAAATGTATCAATTCTTCGGCACTCAGCTTTCTTTTATAGCCCAACTCTCGCATCCGTACATGACTACTGGAAAAACTCTAGCTTTGACTAGATGGACCTTTGTCGGCAAAGTAATGTCTCTGCTTTTTAAGATGGTGTCTAGGTTGGTCATAACTTTTCTTCCACTGCCACTTTAGCAGTATAATAGTATCCTTTCCTATGCTAGGCACTGTCATTTTCAATCTTTGCCAGTTTGGTAAGAGGAAAAAATTATAATCTTGGTTTGACTTTTTAAATTCCTTGTCAGTGAGGGTGAACTCCCCCCTGTATGCTTATTTGCCTTTTTCTTGGCTTCCCTGGGTCTTCACTGCAGCACACAGGCTTTCTGTAGCTTAAAGGCTTAGGGCCTTCTGTCCAGTTGAGGCGCGTGGGCTTCTTTTGTTCTGGAGCACAAGCTCCGGAGCTCATGGACTCANAGAACCAAGACTGGCTTTTTCGAATTAACTTTTTCCTCACTTAATTTCCGTTTTCCAGAAAGAAGCACTGTCCTGAGAATGGCCCTCTGTTTGGGGATGTGGTAGTCTGGTGAAATGTTTGAAAACACTGACTCCTGAGTTAAACTATTTTTGGCAGTGGGGCCAAGATGGGTTTTCTAAGAGCAGTAAATAATGTGTGGAGCGGTTTGGACAATGACATAAAGCAGAACCTATTTTTCTGTAAGGACTGTGGTGTGTAACTAACTCATCTAGGGCTTGTTAAGTTTGTCCATGAGGAATGAACCATAATGCACTTGTCAACGCTTTCAGTTACATTTCTAGGGCAATCTTGGTTTGCATTTGGAATATATTCTAATGGATTAGATTATTGGCAAAGTCAGGAGTTTCTGAGAACTGGAGTGTTTTTGCCTTGGGGTTTTCTGATCACGTGCATTACATACAGGTTCTATAAAGGTCTCATGAACTGCAGAGATAGCAACAACAACAGAGATAGCAACAACAAAAGATAGAGCCTTTTGATGAACGTAAGTCCTGACATGAAGAGGTGCTGGCTTTGAAGTTTTAGGCACAAGCAAACAGGATTCAAAACAAGTAATCTTAGGAGGCAACGTACTTGAAACCCACGGCTTTCAAATTCATAGTGTTGTGCACCGCTCAATTTTTACTGTCATTGAAAACATTTCAGTCCCCAGTTGCTGTAGAAATTTTTCGAACATCCATCAAAACTATTTTAGTGTCCAGTTAAGAGAGAGACTTAGAGTCAGTTTGTGGAAAAGATCCAGAAAAACCTGCTCTATGAAGAAATGTTAAAAAAGTACTTAGCTTGGAGAGGAGACTGGTGGCATGGTGGAAATATATAATTTTTAGAGGCTGTTGGCTGCCTCTCTCTCTCTGGTGAATTCAGCCCCCCCAGGAAATGGTTTGCATTGCAGGACATGGGAATTATTTGTGTGTGTATGTTGAGTTTAGATAGCACAACTTTTAGACGGAAAGGGTAGCTGATATACTAAACAAGAGTTACTAAGCAAAGAAAAATCCCTTTTTGCAAATCATTAAAAGGTAAGAGAGATACTCTCTCAAGGACTGAGACTCCAGGGAGGTTCTGGTCTGGTTTTGCTCAATTGCTTCTTTCTTTGAGCGTCAGCACTTCCCCACCCTTACCTCCACCCCACAGCTTCTCCTGGCTGGTGCGTATTTTGTGTCAAAAATCAAGAGGTGGGGGGAGCGGGGCGGATGGGCACAGCTGCTGGTGTCCTGGGCTAGCGAAGCGGGTTATTTAATATCTTTGTTGGCTGGTAGCCAGAGTGGGCTGCAGGCTGTGTGAATTTGTTCACCCCAGGTCAGGAGATGAATCGGTAGCATCCTGAAGCCTGTTGTGTTACCGTCACAAGTATCCGTTCACACTTTTTCATCATCCCAAAGAGAAGCTCTGCATCCAGTAAATAAGCACTCCCCTTACTTCCGTCCCCCAGCTGCCGGTGACCTCTATTCTACTTTATGTCTCTATTTGCCTGTTAAATAGAGTCAGTGAAACCATTTAGGTCCCCAGTTGCTGTAGAAATTTTTCGAACATCCATCGAAACTGTCATATAAGTGGAATCATAGACTAGTTGGGAATCATAGACTATTTGTCCTTTTATGGCTGGCTTAGAATCGTGTCCTGAAGGTTCACTCATGTGGAGCGTGTTTCAGAGTTTCATTCCTTTGACTGGCTTAATAATATTCCTGTGTATGTAGAGACCACATTCTGTTTATCTATTCATGGCTTGATGGACACTTGGGTTGGGACCTTTTGGCAGCTGCAAATGGTGCCGATACGCACACTGATGTGCAAGTATCTGATTGAATACCTGATTTCAGTTCTTTGTGGGTATTTGCTGAGGAGTAGGCAATGGCACCCACTCCAGTACTCTTGCCTGGAGAATCCCATGGGCCGAGGAGCCTGGTAGGCTGTAGTCCATGGGGTCGCTAGGAGTTGGACATGACTGAACGACTTCACTTTCACTTTTCACTTTCATGCATTGAAGGAAATGGCAACCCACTCCAGTATTCTTGCATGGAGAATCCCAGGGACAGGGGAGCCTGGTGGGTGGCTGTCTATGGGGTCACACAGAGTCGGACAGGACTGAAACGACTTAGCAGCAGCAGCAGCAGCAGTACTCCAGTACTCTTGCCTGGAAAATCCCATGGATGGAGGAGCCTGGTGGGCTGCAGTCCATGGGGTCGCTAAGAGTCGGACTCGACTGGGTGACTTCACTTTCACTTTTCACTTTTGAGCACTGGAGAAGGAGATGGCACCCCACTCCAGTGTTCTTGCCTGGAGAATCCCAGGGATGGGGGAGCCTGGTAGGCGGCCGTCTATGGGGTCACACAGAGTTGGACATGACTGAAGCAGCTTAGCAGCAGCAGCATTGCTGGGTCACCTGATAACTCTGGGGCTTCCCAGGTGGTACAGTGGTGAACAATCTGCTGGTGAATGCAGGAGACACAAGAGACACAGGTTTGATACCTGAGTCAGAAAGATCCCCTGGAGTAGGAGATGGCAACCCACTCCAGTACCCTTGCCTGGAGAGTCCCATGGACAGAGGTGCCTGGTGGGCTACAGTCCATGGGTCTCAAAGAGTCAGACACGGTTGAGCATGCATGCACGTAGTAACTCTGTGTTTAACTTTTGGAGGAACCAGCAAATTGTTTTCCAAAGGACTTTACCATTTTACATTCCTGCCAGTTATGCGTGTGGCTTGCCATTTTTGCTCATCTAAGTTAACACAGTTAATAAATATTCTTATAATTATTTGTGTATCTCTGATAATTTAGAACACATTCTTAGAAGTTTAATTATAGAGTAAAAATGGAAATATTCTAAAGGCTATATTTTGTTATGTATTACTGTATATTGTCCAATTATTCCCCCCAAAGTCATCCCAAATTATACCCTCCACCCCCACACTGCCACTTTCAGCTCAGTTCAGTCGCTCAGTCATATCTGACTCTTTGTGACTCCATGGGCTGCAGCATGCCATGCTTCCCTGTCCAACAACTGTGGGAGTTTACCCAAACTCATGTCCACTGAGTTCGTGATGCCATCCAACCATCTCATCCTCTATTGTCCCCTTCTTCTCCCATCTTTGATCTCTCCCAGCATCAGGGTCTTTTCAAATGAGTCAGTTCTTTGCATTAGGTGGCCAAAGAATGGAATTTCAGCTTCAGCATCAGTCCGTCCACTAAATATTCAGGACTGATTTCCTTTAGGATGGACTGGTTAGATCTCCTTGCGGTCCAAGGGACTCTCAAGAGTCTTCTCCAGAGAAACACCATAGTTCAAATGCATCAATTCTTCGGCACTCAGCTTTCTTTTATAGCCCAACTCTCGCATCCGTGCATGACTACTGGAAAAACTATAGCTTTGACTAGATGGACCTTTGTCGGCAAAGTAATGTCTCTACTTTTTAAGATGGTGTCTAGGTTGGTCATAACTTTTCTTCCACTGCCACTTTAGCAGTATAATAGTATCTTTTCCTATGCTAGGCACTGTCATTTTCAATCTTTGCCAGTTTGGTAAGAGGAAAAAATTATAATCTTGGTTTGACTTTTTAAATTCCTTGTCAGTGAGGGTGAACTCCCCCCTGTATGCTTATTTGCCTTTTTCTTGGCTTCCCTGGGTCTTCACTGCAGCACACAGGCTTTCTGTAGCTTAAAGGCTTAGGGCCTTCTGTCCAGTTGAGGCGCGTGGGCTTCTTTTGTTCTGGAGCACAAGCTCCGGAGCTCATGGACTCAGTAGTTGTGGAGCACGGGCTCAGCTGCCCAGAGACACGTGGCATCTTTGTTCCCTGGCCAGGAGTTGAACCCTCATCCCGTGCATTGGAAGGAAGACTGTTAACCACTGGACCACCAGTGGTTCCTTATCAGCCATTTGTAATTTCTTAATATCTTAATTTCTCTTTGCCAGTTTTGTACCGAGGTACTGATTTTTCACGGCTTCCCTGGTGGCTCAGATGGTAAAGAATCTCCATGCAATGTAGGAAGAGACCTGGGTTCAATCCCTGGGTTGGGAAAATCCCCTGGAGGAGGGCACGGCAACCCACTCCAGTGTTCTCGCCTGGAGAATCCCACGGACAGAGGAGCCTGGAGGGCTACAGTCCATAGCGTCCATGACTGGAGTGACTTAGTATGCATGCATGCACTAATTTTTCTGCATTTTTCTGGTGAGAATTCTTTATGCTATGAAGCCAGCTAACATTTGCTGAGCACTTACTATGTTCTTGGAAAATGTTAGCCTCGCATGTGCATTCACTAATATGATTTTTTTTAATTATTTTTAAATTGAAGGATAACTGATTTACAGAATTTCGTTATTTTCTGTCAAACCTCTTAACCCAGTGAAAGTGTCGCTCAGTCATGTCCGACTCTTTACAACCCCTGGCCTATACAGTCTATGGAATTCTCCAGGGCAGAATACTGGAGTGGGGAGCCTTTCCTTTCTCCAGGGGATCTTCCCATCCCAGGGATCAAACCCAGATCTCCCACATTGCAGGTGGATACTTTACCAACTGAGACATCAAGCAAGCCCCAAATAACCCAGTGCCAGGGATCCAACTCTTGTCTCTTATGTCTCTTGCATTGGTAGGAGGGTTCTTGACCACTAGTGCCACCTGGGAAGCCCAAGGAAACAGATACAGAGAGGGTAATTAACTTGTCTAGGGTGTCACAGCTGGAGTGACAGAATTGAGATCAAGCTTAGGCAACCTGAATCTGGAGACCTACATGCCTGGCCGTTGTCTTAAACAAACCCGTTAACCATTGTCCTCCATTTTTGTTTTGTTTTGAAGGGGAGGTATTTTGTTCATTAGCTTTTTATTTTAGAACAATTTTGGATTTACAGAAAATTTCAGCAGAAGTGCCAAGAGTCCCCATAGATTCCACAAGCAGTTTTCCTTATTATTAACACCTGATATTACTATGGTACTTTTGTTATAGTTATTGAAATCATCACTAATATACTGTTATTAACTAAAGTCCATATTTTATTTAGATTTCCTTAGTTTTTAACTTGATTTTTTTTCTGTTCTAGAGCATATTACAGTTAGTAGTCACATTACTTTTTAATATAAAACAACCTATCACTCTTTGCTTTGGGGTTTTTCCCTTTCTGTTTTGTGCTTATAGTAAGCTCTTCCCTGTCCTCAAATGAGATAACTCTTTTCTTCTAGTTGTTTCATGAAGTCCTTCTCTTTCTAAGAAACCAATTACTCCATCTGAAATTTCTAGAATTATTACTAGTGTAAGATAAGGCTCTAAAATGTATTTTTTCAAAATAGATAACCAGTTACTCCAGTACTAGTATTTTTAAATAATCCTTTTTCTCCCCACCGTTTGTAATACCTTTTTTTTTTTTTTTTTTGGCCATGTGGTGCTGCTTGTGGGATCTTAGTTCCCCAACCAGGACTTGAACTCAGGCCCATAGCAGTGAGCACACTCAGTCCTAGCCACTGGACCACCAGGGAATTCCCTGTGCAGTAACACCGTTTAAAAAATTCTTTCCTTCTGTTTAACCCTTGATGGCTTTTTCTCTGTTCTCACTCATTCAACAAATCTGAGTTGACCACTTTCTTATGTCCAGGCACTGTGACTGTTACTTATTATTTACATGGAAATTTACAAGGGCCAAGGAAAGCATTTCTAAACGTATAAAATCTGAATATTCATCGATAGTATTAGGGGCAGGACATTTGCCAGAAATTACAGTCCATGGGGTCGCACGATTGAGTGACTTCACCCTCACTTTTATGCATTGGAGAGGGAAATGGCAACCCACTCCAGTGTTCTTGCCTGGAGAATCCCAGGGACGGCAGAGCCTGGTGGACTGCCATCTATGGGGTCGCACAGAGTTGGACACAACTGAAGCGACTTAGCAGCAGCAGGACAAGGGGAGGTAACTTGTGAAAGGAGTTTGGGGCAAAAGGACATTAATAACTTAACTTTTCTTGTAGGTCTTACACCGCCCTGGGTCACTCTGCAGTACGTCTGAAGGTTTCATTTCAAACAATTTAGCATCCTGTGCAGAAACGGTGGTACCCTCAAATGCTCTCAGGTCACCCACATGCTTTGGCAGGCTCACATTTTTCATGTACTGTCTAGACTTTAGTTTCTGCAGTAACATGATATAAAGTCCTAGCAGATTTAGATCAAGAATAACAAATGATAACCCACTCTCCTCCCCTCCTCCTGATCATCCACCTCTTCTTCTACCTCTGGAGACTTGGGAACCTTGGAAAGTTCGAGAATCCTTCACTTTGACATTTCTTCATTCTCTGGATTCTTACTGTTAAGGATACTTTGGGTATCTTTATTTTACTTTTTTTTGCTGTGCCTGGTACAATTTCACCTTTAGCCAATCTGATGATGTGTCTGCTGTGAATGTTATTAACAGCAATTTTAGGCAAAAGAAATTATATTTGGCTTTAAAAAAGAAATTATATTTGGCTTACTTATATTTAGGGGTTAGAAATGTATCTATTTTCTGAAGGCAAGATAGTTCTCTTTCTAATATAACCTGTACATCTGTCTTGCACTGCATGACCCCATAAAAGCCTGATAGCTTGAGAAGTCACTGGTAAGGATGAGACCTCTCAGGAACCTGACAAAGACGCTTCACTTTAGAGCAATACCTCTNTCCAGGGGATCTTCCCATCCCAGGGATCAAACCCAGATCTCCCACATTGCAGGTGGATACTTTACCAACTGAGACATCAAGCAAGCCCCAAATAACCCAGTGCCAGGGATCCAACTCTTGTCTCTTATGTCTCTTGCATTGGTAGGAGGGTTCTTGACCACTAGTGCCACCTGGGAAGCCCAAGGAAACAGATACAGAGAGGGTAATTAACTTGTCTAGGGTGTCACAGCTGGAGTGACAGAATTGAGATCAAGCTTAGGCAACCTGAATCTGGAGACCTACATGCCTGGCCGTTGTCTTAAACAAACCCGTTAACCATTGTCCTCCATTTTTGTTTTGTTTTGAAGGGGAGGTATTTTGTTCATTAGCTTTTTATTTTAGAACAATTTTGGATTTACAGAAAATTTCAGCAGAAGTGCCAAGAGTCCCCATAGATTCCACAAGCAGTTTTCCTTATTATTAACACCTGATATTACTATGGTACTTTTGTTATAGTTATTGAAATCATCACTAATATACTGTTATTAACTAAAGTCCATATTTTATTTAGATTTCCTTAGTTTTTAACCTGATTTTTTTTCTGTTCTAGAGCATATTACAGTTAGTAGTCACATTACTTTTTAATATAAAACAACCTATCACTCTTTGCTTTGGGGTTTTTCCCTTTCTGTTTTGTGCTTATAGTAAGCTCTTCCCTGTCCTCAAATGAGATAACTCTTTTCTTCTAGTTGTTTCATGAAGTCCTTCTCTTTCTAAGAAACCAATTACTCCATCTGAAATTTCTAGAATTATTACTAGTGTAAGATAAGGCTCTAAAATGTATTTTTTCAAAATAGATAACCAGTTACTCCAGTACTAGTATTTTTAAATAATCCTTTTTCTCCCCACCGTTTGTAATACCTTTTTTTTTTTTTTTTTTTTTGGCCATGTGGTGCTGCTTGTGGGATCTTAGTTCCCCAACCAGGACTTGAACTCAGGCCCATAGCAGTGAGCGCACTCAGTCCTAGCCACTGGACCACCAGGGAATTCCCTGTGCAGTAACACCGTTTAAAAAATTCTTTCCTTCTGTTTAACCCTTGATGGCTTTTTCTCTGTTCTCACTCATTCAACAAATCTGAGTTGACCACTTTCTTATGTCCAGGCACTGTGACTGTTACTTATTATTTACATGGAAATTTACAAGGGCCGAGGAAAGCATTTCTAAACGTATAAAATCTGAATATTCATCGATAGTATTAGGGGCAGGACATTTGCCAGAAATTACAGTCCATGGGGTCGCACGATTGAGTGACTTCACCCTCACTTTTATGCATTGGAGAGGGAAATGGCAACCCACTCCAGTGTTCTTGCCTGGAGAATCCCAGGGACGGCAGAGCCTGGTGGACTGCCATCTATGGGGTCGCACAGAGTTGGACACAACTGAAGCGACTTAGCAGCAGCAGGACAAGGGGAGGTAACTTGTGAAAGGAGTTTGGGGCAAAAGGACATTAATAACTTAACTTTTCTTGTAGGTCTTACACCGCCCTGGGTCACTCTGCAGTACGTCTGAAGGTTTCATTTCAAACAATTTAGCATCCTGTGCAGAAACGGTGGTACCCTCAAATGCTCTCAGGTCACCCACATGCTTTGGCAGGCTCACATTTTTCATGTACTGTCTAGACTTTAGTTTCTGCAGTAACATGATATAAAGTCCTAGCAGATTTAGATCAAGAATAACAAATGATAACCCACTCTCCTCCCCTCCTCCTGATCATCCACCTCTTCTTCTACCTCTGGAGACTTGGGAACCTTGGAAAGTTCGAGAATCCTTCACTTTGACATTTCTTCATTCTCTGGATTCTTACTGTTAAGGATACTTTGGGTATCTTTATTTTACTTTTTTTTGCTGTGCCTGGTACAATTTCACCTTTAGCCAATCTGATGATGTGTCTGCTGTGAATGTTATTAACAGCAATTTTAGGCAAAAGAAATTATATTTGGCTTTAAAAAAGAAATTATATTTGGCTTACTTATATTTAGGGGTTAGAAATGTATCTATTTTCTGAAGGCAAGATAGTTCTCTTTCTAATATAACCTGTACATCTGTCTTGCACTGCATGACCCCATAAAAGCCTGATAGCTTGATAAGTCACTGGTAAGGATGAGACCTCTCAGGAACCTGACAAAGACGCTTCACTTTAGAGCAATACCTCTGAAAACTCGTTGAGTCAGAGATCCCGTGATAACATAAAACTTTTATAGACTTTTTTCAAACAAAAATACAAATCCATACAGTACAGAAGAGGCTCCCCTGGTGACTCAGTAGTAAAGAGTCTGCCTGCCAGTGCAGGAGATGCGAGTGATTCCTGGGTCAGGAAGATCCCCTGGAGGAGGAGTGGCTGGCTGGCAACACACTCCAGTATTCTTGCCTGGGAAATCCCATGGGCAGAGGAGCCTGGCAGGCCACAGTCCGTGAGGTTGCCAGAGTCAGACACAACTGAGCAACTGAACAACGAACAGTATAGAAAAGTTAACGAAAGTCAGAGACCCTGAGGCCTAGGCATTAGCTCGTTTCATCCTTTCAGGGACCCTGTGAAGCTGGTCTGTTACCTCCATTTTACAGATGAGTAAACTGAGGCTTGGAAGAGTTCAGAAACTAAGGCTGCAGAGCTGGCAGAATTCAAGTGAACCTGGCTGAAAGGAAACGATTACCGGTCGTTTCCAGAGTGGGTCTACCGTGGAGCGAATTATTAACCAGCTCGGGCTTCTGTTTATATGCTAGAAAATAAGTCTTTATGGGTCTCTCCCTACTGATAACACAATTTCAGGAAAGTAAATATTTGAGAGAAGTAAATGTTTGAAAAATATAGCCCATTCTGTAGACAAATACCCAAACACTGTGTTGCGTTTACACAGGGCGGCTAGAACGCCTCTCTGGGGTTTCTTTGCTGAATTATTTTCATCTGTGAGTCTTCTTTCCTAACAACTGCAAAATGTTATGTTTCCATGGCAACCTCAAAACTGTTCTTAAGTAGGGGGTTGAGGAAACAAAACTCGGAAGGCTTGGGCGGGACATACTGGTGGGAAGAGGGCTGACGTTTTTCCCACTGGATATTACCTTCTTGGAATTTCTCTGAGTCCAGTGGTGTCTTGCCTGTCCCTTCCCCAGTTGCCTCCTTTGCCTTTTTCCATCCGTGATTCTCTGGTTCCACCAGGGGTGAAGCCATGATTCCTGTGAAATGTCCACTGATGGATATTTGGGGAAACAAGTTGTGAATAACATGGGCCACTTTTACAGGTGATACCTGGGGCTTGGCAGGTTCTATTGAGGACAAGATTAGAACTGAGAGATGTGCCCACATTTCAGGAGTGGCTGGCGGGGAGGAGACAGAGATCCTCAATGGACTTCGCCTGTTGTCCACCGGCCTGTGGCCCCGCAGAGGGTGCTGTTCTCTAGTTCTCCCACCAGGGGGCGCCAGCCACCAGGTGCTTAGTTTCTGGCCTTGGTTGGCCAGCGGTGACCAGGCGGGTCTTTAGCCGGCTCCTTGGCCGAGTGGGATAAAAACCAGAGAGTCTAAGGATGCTAGCTTACATGTGCATGTAGGGGAAAAGGAAACAGACTAGGGAGCGGGGGAGGATGAAGCTGAGGGTTTTGATATTTCCATTTCCTCCTGCTGGCTGGGATCCACCTCTCCAGGGTGTGTTATTTCTCATCACTCCTCCAAACTGCGTGGTTCAGAGCATATTTTTGTGGAAGTCTCCCTCCTCCTTCCCATTGTCCACCGGTTGAACTGCAGTATAAACACCCAGGGTTGGACTCAGACGGGGCTCACTGTGACCTTTTGATGGATAGAAAAACAAAGCTGAAAGAAATGCCCTTCAAAAAAATTTGCTGATTGAATGTGTAACAGAGTTTTCTGACGCCCCCTGGTGGCTACTGCGGAGTTCGGTTTCATCCTCAGAAAGGGGGAGACCCCCCTCCCACAGGTCACGGCGTCCCCTTCAACAGGCCCCGGTCATCCCAGCTTCAAGGGCTGCCCTTCAGAGACCAAAGTCCAGACCGTTCTAGGACTTGAGTGGCTCTTCCAACGTGCCTTTTTCTCACTTTTTTTTGCCTTACACTTTCAGATTCATCTTGTGTTTCCCATTCAGCAATCTTTGCCCAGTTCAAGGCCTTTTTCCTTTAAGGAAAAGTTTTTAATCCATGACAATTGTCTGTTTTATTTGGTTGATTCCATACCCCTGTTTGGATGGTCAGTGTGACTGGGGAGGGTTTTGTGTCTGAGACTGAAATGCCTGAGTGCGGTGTGTGTGTGACTATGTGTGGCTGAATATATATATATGTGAGGGGTGTGTGTGTGTTGTGAGGCGTGTGTGTGCGTCTGTGTGGCAGTGTGTGTGTGTTGTGTGTAGGTGTGTGCGTATATGTGGGATGTGTGACTGCAGTGTATAGGAGGTGAGTGTATGTGTAGTGTGTGTGCTGTCTCTTATACACATCTTGTAACAGAGTTTTCTGACGCCCCCTGGTGGCTACTGTGGAGTTCGGTTTCATCCTCAGAAAGGGGGAGACCCCCCTCCCACAGGTCACGGCGTCCCCTTCAACAGGCCCCGGTCATCCCAGCTTCAAGGGCTGCTCTTCAGAGACCAAAGCCCAGACCGTTCTAGGACTTGACTGGCTCTTCCAACGTGCCTTTTTCTCACTTTTTTTTGCCTTACACTTTCAGATTCATCTTGTGTTTCCCATTCGGCAATCTTTGCCCAGTTCAAGGCCTTTTTCCTTTAAGGAAAAGTTTTTAATCCATGACAATTGTCTGTTTTATTTGGTTGATTCCATACCCCTGTTTGGATGGTCAGTGTGACTGGGGAGGGTTTTGTGTCTGAGACTGAAATGCCTGAGTGCGGTGTGTGTGTGACTATGTGTGGCTGAATATATATATATGTGAGGGGTGTGTGTGTGTTGTGAGGCGTGTGTGTGCGTCTGTGTGGCAGTGTGTGTGTGTTGTGTGTAGGTGTGTGCGTATATGTGGGATGTGTGACTGCAGTGTATAGGAGGTGAGTGTATGTGTAGTGTGTGTGTGTGTGGCTGTGTGGGAAGTATGTGTATATGTGTGGGGTATGTGTGTGACTGTGTGTATGTGTATGTGTGGTATGTGTGAGTATATGTGGGATGTTGTGAGGGTGTGTGGGTGTGTACATATATGTGATGTGTGTGTGTAGCTATGTGTGGGTAAATATATATATGTGTTGTGAAGGTGTGTGTGTGTTTATGTGGGTGTGTGTTTGTGTGTGATTAGGTGTGTACGTATATGTGGGATGTGTGTGTGACTGGGTAGGAGGTGCATGTATGTTTATGTGTGGTGTGTGTGAGTTTATGTGGGATGTTGCGAGGGTGTGTGGGTGTGTACCTATATGTGTGTTGTGAAGGAGTGTGTGTGTGTCTGTGTGTGGGGATGTTTGTGATTGTGTGTGGGTGTGTACAGATATGTGTGTAGGGTTTGTGTGTAACTGAGTGTGTTTATGTGTGGTGTGTGTGTTTATGTGGGATATTGTGAGGGTGTGTGGGTGTGGACCTATATGTGTGGTGTGTGTTGTGAAGGAGTGTGTGTGTGTCTGTGTGTGGGGATGTTTGTGATTGTGTGTGGGTGTGTACAGATATGTGTGTAGGGTTTGTGTGTAACTGAGTGTGTTTATGTGTGGTGTGTGTGTTTATGTGGGATATTGTGAGGGTGTGTGGGTGTTGTTTGTGAAGGTGTGTGTGTGTCTGTGTGTGAGGTATGTGTGTATATATATGTGGGGTGTGCATGTGACTGAGTGTGTGTGTTTATGTGTGGTGTGTGTGAGTTTATGTGGGATGTTGCGAGGGTGTGTGGGTGTGTACCTATATGTGTGGTGTGTGTTGTGAAGGAGTGTGTGTGTGTCTATGTGTAGGGATGTTTGTGATTGTGTTTGGATGTGTACAGATATGTGTGTAGAGTGTGCGTGTGACTGTGTTTATGTGTGGTGTGTGTGAGTTTATGTGGGATGTTGCGAGGGTGTGTGGGTGTGTACCTATATGTGTGGTGTGTGTTGTGAAGGAGTGTGTGTGTGTCTATGTGTGGGGATGTTTGTGATTGTGTTTGGATGTGTACAGATATGTGTGTAGGGTGTGCGTGTGACTGAGGGTGTTTATGTTTGGTGTGTGTGAGTTTATGTGGGATATTATGAGGGGGTATGGGTGTGTATTGTGAAGGTGTGTGTGTGTGTCTGTGTGTGAGAGGTATGTGTGTATATATGTGTGGGGTGTGCATGTGACTGAGTGTGTGGGTGTTTATGTGTGGTGTGTGTCAGTTTATGTGGGAAGTTGCGAGGGTGTGTGGGTGTGTACCTATATATGTGGTATGTGTTGTGAAGGTGTGTGTGTGTATGTGTGTGGGGGTGTGTGCTTATGTGTGGGTATGTACAGATGTGTGTGTGGGGTGTGCGTGTGACTGAGTGTGTTTATGTGTAGTGTGTGTTTATGTGGGATATTGTGAGGGTGTGTGGTTGTGTACCTATATGTGTGGAGTGTGTTGTGAAGGTGTGTATCTGTGTGTGGGGGTGTTTGTGATTGTGTGTAGGTGTGTGCTTGTGTGTGGGTGTGTACAGATATGTGTGTGGAGTGTGCATGTGACTGTGTTTATGTGTGGTGTGTGTGAGTTTATGTGGGATGTGAGGGTGTGTGGGTGTGTGTTGTGAAGGGGTTTGTGTGTGAGATTGTGTAGGTGTGTACGTATATGTGGGTGTGGGTGTGACTGTATAGGAGGTGAACATACATGTATGACTATATGTGAGAGGTATGTGTATATGTGTGTGGGGTGTGCGTGTGTCTGTGTTTATGTGTGGTGTGTGTGTTTATGCGGGATGTTGTGAGGGTGTGTGGGTGTGTACCTATATGTGTGTTGTGTGTTGTGAAGGTGTGTGTCTGTGTGGGGGTGTTTGTGATTGTGTGTAGGTGTGTGCTTGTGTGTGGGTGTGTACAGATGTGTGTGGGGGTGTGCGTGTGACTGTTTATGTGTGGTGTGTGTGTTTATGCGGGATGTTGTGAAGGTGTGTGGGTGTGTTTCTGTGTGTGGAGTGTGTTGTGAAGATGTGTGTCTGTGTATGTGCTTGTGTGTGGGTGTGTACAGATGTGTGTGTGTGTGAAGGAGGCCCGGTGGCGCCAGCCCTGCCTTGCTGGCGCGTCCTTCGTCACGCAGCGCTGACCCTTTCGCACCCACATGTCCGGAGGCGCGGCCTGGCCCTGGGCTGACGCCGGCGCTGAGTCGGGTGCGGCGCGTGAGCACCCCACTGGCCCATCAAATCCTGCGCTCTCCCTTTCTTTACGAAGCGCGGGGCGCGTTTCTGGCGCGTCCTTGTTCGCCAGCCTGAAACTCTCTCCGGTCCCGCGTCTCCCGGGCCCGGGCCCCTCCTCGCTGCCTGTCCGCACGCGTCGTCCGCTGGCTCGTGTCGCTTCCTTTTTCGGTCAGCCTGGAGCTCTCCTGCGCTTGCATGGCTCGAGTCCGTGCAGCACATCAGCTCCTCGCGCTGTGTGGTCTGGAGCGTGTCTGCTTTGTGTGTCTGGAGTTCAGAGAGTGCCAGCGGGGCCCTGGGTCCGCCCCACAGACGCTCTTGAACAAGTCAGTTTTATCAAAGTGTGGACGCAGAAAAACCATCCTGAATATCTGATTTGAGAACAAGAACAATCGGCATCCAAGGGAAAAAGCAAAGGTCCCAGCACAAGGGCAGGTGATGTCTCTGAGTTGGGGAAGTTCTGCGCATTTGGCCCTTGATGGTGTTGGCGAGGGGGGCAGTTCTGGGAACGTCCGAGACTGAGCTTGCCCCAACAGACGCTGGGAGCCCTGGAGTGAGGCTGAGGAATGCTGCCACGCGGCCTCCAAGGATCCACCCCGGCATCCGCCAGCCTGGAAAATGCGTCCTCCAGCTGTCGCTGCTGAAGGCTTACAGAGCGTCTCAAATAAAGGGATTATGGACCCAGGAGGCTGGTGACTAATGGAAATGCCCATCCTGGTGGCTGATCCCAGCACAGAGTCACGTTTCTGCACGTCCGGTCCCCAAATATGGCTGAAGTGAGCTCAGCCTGTCCCCCGGGGACACAAATTGGCCCTCTGGGCAGTGGTCAGCACACCCTCTCTCCCTTAGGAATCCTGCAGAAGGGCCTGGATTTGGTGCAGGAAGCAGGAGGGGTAGTGATGGAAGAGTTGAGAGAGGTTGTCCAGGACACATAAACCGTCAACGGGCTTGGGTCCCGGGACCTTGGGGGAGCTGAGCTGTCTGTCGGCGTGGGAGGACTGGGGAGAGTGTGGGGAGGTGGTGTTGAGTCAGGCCTGAGTCACTTTCCCACCCCTGTACTAGAGCCAGACCACAGGTCCTGAGAGTGGAGGGTCAGAGACAATACAGGTTGTGGCTCCAAAAAGGGGACTGATGCTGAAGCAGATGAGAACAGGGAGCCCCTTCACAGCGTTGATTTGGCTGTTGTGAGTTAGGTGAGTTTTGTGGCGTTAATTCACAGTCTCTCTCTTTTAAAAAACGTTTTTATTGGAGTGTGGTTGATTTACAATGTTGTATTAGTTTCAGATGTACAGCCAAGTGAATCAGACTTAGATATACATATATCCACTCAGCTTTCAACCCTGTATAGAGTATTGAAAAGAGTTCCCTGTGCTATATGGGGGTGGTGGTGGTTTAGTTGCTAAGTTGTGTCGAGCTTTTTGCAACTGTAGCCCATCAGACTCCCTGTCCATGGAATTCTCCAGGCATGAACACTGGAGTGGGTTGCCATTTCCTTCTCTAGGGGATCTTCCCGACCCAGGGATGAGTCGATATGGCTGAGCCACCAGGGTCTTAATTATCTACAGAATATTCTGGACTAAAGGTCCTTACGTGCTGATTTAAGGAGANGGGTGTTTATGTTTGGTGTGTGTGAGTTTATGTGGGATATTATGAGGGGGTATGGGTGTGTGTTGTGAAGGTGTGTGTGTGTGTCTGTGTGTGAGAGGTATGTGTGTATATATGTGTGGGGTGTGCATGTGACTGAGTGTGTGGGTGTTTATGTGTGGTGTGTGTCAGTTTATGTGGGAAGTTGCGAGGGTGTGTGGGTGTGTACCTATATATGTGGTATGTGTTGTGAAGGTGTGTGTGTGTATGTGTGTGGGGGTGTGTGCTTATGTGTGGGTATGTACAGATGTGTGTGTGGGGTGTGCGTGTGACTGAGTGTGTTTATGTGTAGTGTGTGTTTATGTGGGATATTGTGAGGGTGTGTGGTTGTGTACCTATATGTGTGGAGTGTGTTGTGAAGGTGTGTATCTGTGTGTGGGGGTGTTTGTGATTGTGTGTAGGTGTGTGCTTGTGTGTGGGTATGTACAGATAGGTGTGTGGAGTGTGCGTGTGACTGTGTTTATGTATGGTGTGTGTGTTTATGTGGGATGTGAGGGTGTTTAGGTGTGTGTTGTGAAGGGGTTTGTGTGGGTGTGTGTTTGTGAGATTGTGTAGGTGTGTACGTACGTGTGTGTGTGTGACTATGTAGGAGGTGAATGTATGTGTATGACTATATGTGAGAGGTATGTGTGTATATGTGTGTGGAGTGTGCATATGACTGTGTTTATGTATGGTGTGTGTGAATTTTTGTGGGATGTTGTGAGGGTGTGTGGTTGTGTACCTATATGTGTGGAGTGTGTTGTGAAGGTGTGTATCTGTGTGTGTGGTGTTTGTGATTGTGTGTAGGTGTGTGCTTGTGTGTGGGTGTGTACAGATGTGTATGGGGGTGTGCGTGTGGCTGTGTTTATGTGTGGTGTGTGTGTTTATGCAGGATGTTGTGAGGGTGTGTGGGTGTGTACCTATATGTGTGTTGTGTGTTGTGAAGGTGTGTGTCTGTGTGGGGGTGTTTGTGATTGTGTGTAGGTGTGTGCTTGTGTGGGGGTGTGTACAGATGTGTGTGGGGGTGTGCGTGTGACTGTGTTTATGTGTGGTGTGTGTGTTTATGCGGGATGTTGTGAAGGTGTGTGGGTGTGTTTCTGTGTATGGAGTGTGTTGTGAAGATGTGTGTCTGTGGGGGGTGTATGTGCTTGTGTGGGTGTGTACAGATGTGTGTGTGTGTGTGAAGGAGGCCCGGTGGCGCCAGCCCTGCCTTGCTGGCGCGTCCTTCGTCACGGAGCGCTGACCCTTTCACACCCACATGTCCGGAGGCGCGGCCTCCCCCTGGGCTGACGCCGGGCGCTGAGTCGGGTGCGGCGCGTGAGCACCCCACTGGCCCATCAAATCCTGCGCTCTCCCTTTTACGAAGCGCGGGGCGCGTTTCTGGCGCGTCCTTGTTCGCCAGCCTGAAACTCTCCGGTCCCGCGTCTCCCGGGCCCGGGCCCCTCCTCGCTGCCTGTCCGCACGCGTCGTCCGTCACGCGGTCGGAAGCCCGCTATGGAAGCTGGCTCGTGTCGCTTCCTTTTTCGGTCAGCCTGGAGCTCTCCTGCGCTTGCATGGCTCGAGTCCGTGCAGCACATCAGCTCCTCGCGCTGTGTGGTCTGGAGCGTGTCTGCTTTGTGTGTCTGGAGTTCAGAGAGTGCCAGCGGGGCCCTGGGTCCGCCCCACAGACGCTCTTGAACAAGTCAGTTTTATCAAAGTGTGGACGCAGAAAAACGATCCTGAATATCTGATTTGAGAACAAGAACAACAATCGGCATCCAAGGGAAAAAGCAAAGGTCCCAGCACAAGGGCAGGTGATGTCTCTGAGTTGGGGAAGTTCTGCGCATTTGGCCCTTGATGGTGTTGGCGAGGGGGCCAGTTCTGGGAACGTCCGAGACTGAGCTTGCCCCAACAGACGCCGGGAGCCCTGGAGTGAGGCTGAGGAATGCTGCCACGCGGCCTCCAAGGATCCACCCCGGCATCCGCCAGCCTGGAAAATGCGTCTACCAGCTGTCGCTGCTGAAGGCTTACGGAGCGTCTCAAATAAAGGGATTATGGACCCAGGAGGCTGGTGACTAATGGAAATGCCCATCCTGGTGGCACAGAGTCACGTTTCTGCACGTCCGGTCCCCAAATACGGCTGAAGTGAGCTCAGCCTGTCCCCCGGGGACACAAGTTGCCCCCCTGGGCAGTGGTCAGCACACCCTCTCTCCCTTAGGAATCCTGCAGAAGGGCCTGGATTTGGTGCAGGAAGCAGGAGGGGTAGTGATGGAAGAGTTGAGAGAGGTTGTCCAGGACACATAAACCGTCAACGGGCTTGGGTCCCGGGCCCTTGTGGGAGCTGAGCTGTCGGCGTGGGAGGACTGGGGAGAGTGTGGGGAGGTGGTGTTGAGTCAGGCCTGAGTCGCTTTCCCACCCCTGTACTAGAGCCAGACCACAGGTCCTGAGAGTGGAGGGTCAGAGACAATACAGGTTGTGGCTCAAAAAAGGGGACCGATGCTGAAGCAGATGAGAACAGGGAGTCCCTTCACAGCGTTGATTTGGCTGTTGTGAGTTAGGTGAGTTTTGTGGCGTTAATTCACAGTCTCTCTCTTTTAAAAAAAGTTTTTATTGGAGTGTGGTTGATTTACAATGTTGTGTTAGTTTCAGATGTACAGCCAAGTGAATCAGACTTAGATATACATATATCCACTCAGCTTTCAACCCTGTATAGAGTATTGAAAAGAGTTCCCTGTGCTATATGGGGGTGGTGGTGGTTTAGTTGCTAAGTTGTGTCGAGCTTTTTGCAACTGTAGCCCATCAGACTCCCTGTCCATGGAATTCTCCAGGCATGAATACTGGAGTGGGTTGCCATTTCCTTCTCTAGGGGATCTTCCCGACACAGGGATGAGTCGCTACGGCTGAGCCACCAGGGTCTTAATTATCTACAGAATATTCTGGACTAAAGTTCCTTACGTGCTGATTTAAGAAGGAAATGTTGATCAAAAAGCTTTGTTTCTCCAGTTTAGAAGTTAGGGACATGTTTCCTGTACAAAGAATGAGAGTCTAGTGTGACTGAAATCCCAACGATTGAAGGCATTTCAGCGTCCATCCAGAGTGGTCATCCACGGGATGACCCACGCCCAGAGTTTCTGACTTGACAAGTCCAGCGTGGGGTGTGGGAATTTGCATTTCTAATTCCCAGGTGATGATGCTGCCTGGTCAGGGACCCCCTCCCCCCGTCATTTTACTAATTTCAGGCAAAGGATTGAAACACTCCACTTACCAAAAAAACAAGGAAGAAAGTCTGCCAGTGTTTCAGTAAATACAGGACAAGATGTTCAGACTTCATGGATAATCAGATGTGTTCAGATAAAGCATCTCATTCCTCCCCAGTTGCCAGGGTTTTAGGAGATGGACTGACGTGGCCTGGGTGAGGATTTAGGGAAGGGGCTGTCCCCTACTCTGCTGTTTAAAACTGTGAATCAGTACAGCCTTGCTGGTGGGCAGTCTGGCTCTGTGTCTCCAGGTACAAAATGTGACACGACTGAGTGACTAAACACGAACACATTTCTTAATCGGAGGATAATTGTTGTGGAGTGTTGCATTAGTTTCTACTGTACAACAGCGTGAATCAGCTGTAAGTATACATGTGTGTGCTCAGACATGTCAGTCGTGTCCAACTCTTTGCGACCCCATGGACTGTAGTCTGCCAGGCTCCTCTGTCTATGGGATTTTCTAGACAAGAATTCAGATGTGCTCCCCAAGAGGTCTGAGTCCCAGCCATGCAGACTTTGGTGCCTGGTACTCCTCAGACATACTCCTTAACGCTGAGGACTCACCTGCCTGTCTGGAAACCAGAACACTGGGCCCAGTGATCTTTGGCAAAGGGCCTTTCCAGCTAAAACTTCCTGTGGTTCTGCGAGATCTGGGGTGCATGCTTAGGCTGGGAGTCAGTGACTTGTTATTTCAGGAAACAACTGAGAACAAATACATTCTACTCAGTAGCCAGCTGTGCCTTGACCAAAGGAATCAGAAAATACATATGATCTTACTATATCATATGTGGTGAGGTGCCAAAAGGAGCAAAGGGTAACCTTGCTTACACTAGGTTTGTAAGATAATTTTAACAAAATATCCTGGGAATTCCCTGCAAGTCCAGTGGTTATGACTCCACACTTTCACTGTTGAGGGCCCAGGTTCAGTCCCCGATCAGAGAACTAAGATCCTGTAAGCCACGGAGCATGGTCAAATATACATATATATATATATATTTACTAATTATGAGTCCATAAGAAAATAGTTTCTAGGGACTGCCCTGGCGGTACAATGGTTAAGTCTCTGTGCTTCCAATGCAGGAGGTGAGAGTTTGATCCCTAGTCAGGGGGTTAGATCCCACATGCCACATGGCTTAGTCAAAAAGTTAAAAAAAAAAAGAAGAAAATACTAAGGAAATCCTTTGTTAGGTGAGCGCTGCAAATCAGGCTTCCCAGGGAGCTCAGTGGTAAAAGACTATGCCTGCCAATCGATGCAGGAGATGCTGGAGACACGGGTACTATCCTTAGGTCAGGAAGATCCCCTGGAGGAGTAAATGGCAACGCACTCCAGTATTCCTGCCTGGAGAATCCCATGGATGGAGGCGCCTGGCGGGCTATAGTCCATGGGGTCGCAAAGAGTCCAACGTGGCAGAGCGACTGAACACACACACATGCTGAAAATCATCACTAATGCCAGTTAGTGTTACAGACAAAGGACAACAACGATTAATTCATTTGTAGAGTATCGGCCAGTTATTTTGTTGTTGAGTCACTCAGTCGTATCCGACTCTTTGCGACCCCAGGGACCGTAACCTGCCAGGCTCCTCTGTCCTTGGAATTCTCCAGGCAAGAATACTGGAGTGGGCCGCCATTTCCTTCTCGAGGGGAATCTTCCTGACTCAGGGATTGAACCCACATCTCCTGTGGCTCCTGCATTGCAGGCGGATTCTTTACCACTGAGCCACCGGGGAAGCCAGTTATTAGTCTTTGAATTGGGATAAGATTCTCATATTTATTATATAGTATTTCTGGATTTATAAAAACCGTTATTTTCAAGGAAATCTCTCCAAACAAGATAATGTCCTTGTCCAATATCCAACCTTTCTTTCCCTCAATGTATCAATATTTCCACTTACCAATTTGAATTTACAATGAAGCTAATAGAGCTTGAACTTCAAGACTCCTCAGTTATGCGGCCCCTCTTTGGTCTCCAGAGGGGCTCTGGCATTCTGTTTGTGAGGTTCTTTTGTAATTTTCTTCAGAAGAGCCCCCCACCCCTGCCTGCCTCCCAAATTCCTAAGCTTCCTGCTTCACAAAATGGGGCTTTGGCAGCCTGCTCCATTGCCACCTTCCTCCGCAGAGCCCCACCACATTTCCCACATTTTCCCAGATGGGAAGAAAGGCTCCCAATAGTGCCATCTGCCTCAGCAACATGGTTTCCTGGAAGAAACCAACCTAACGGGAATGTTAGAAAACAATTCAACCAAGTCAACTGAAAGATCAAATTGGCTTTATTCTATGAGCCAAGAATCAAGCAGCATCCTGTGGAGCAAATAGGAAAGAGTTCCCTGGAGCGGCTTGAAATGAAAGGCTTTTATGCACAGAAGGGAAGGAGAGAGGAATTAGCAAACGGTGGGTCATTTTCAGGCAAGATCACTTCCCTGTGGGGGGCTAACTGTAGGGGGCTGTGAGGCATTTGCCTCCCTCCTGCTGACCAGGGAATTCCAGACTGTCTGGTTAAGATCATATTCCTGCGAGAGGCTGAAACTGCGATCAGGTTAGGTATTAAGTCTACATTTGGCATGGTAGGCTTAGCACAAGTGACTCCATTTGGGCCTGTTGTCTTTTTTTTTGCACAGTTCCCCCTTTTGATCAGACCTTGAAAGTCACTCAGTGCTGTCTGACTCTTTGTGACCCCATGGACTATAGCCCACCAGGCTCCTCTGTCCATGAAATTCTCCAGACAAGATACTGGAGTTGGTAGCCATTCCCTTCAGGGGGTCTTTCCGGAACAGGGATCAAGCCCAGGTCTCCTGCATTGCAGGCAGATTCTTTACTGTCTGAGCCACCAGGGAAGACCATTTATCACTGAGAAATGTGGTAAAAATTTAAGGTGTTAGTGCCACTCTCAGCTACCGTTCTCAAGTTCTCTGTTTTTGTTGATTCTCCACGTGGTATTTACAGGTTGTAACTTTAGGCTCACAGTTTTTCGGCTGGCCATTTTCTTCATTCGTTTTCTGGCCTTCCAGTCTTAGGGAGATCATTTGCTTGGTGGTTAGTGGCTATGAATATACATTTAAACCTTTAGAGAAAATACGGCATGACAGGGAGACTACTATGATTATTACAAACAGGAAAATTTCCAAATGTTTGGAGTGCATTTGGAGCCACGGTCCCCATGATACAAACCAATCAAAATCAAGCAAGTCAAAGAAGGACTCCACTGAAGGAGAGAGAGTTTATCTATAATACCTGTAGTTTGAGTGAATTCCTCTCTTTTCAATATCCTGGGGTTCCTGAGCCTGTCAGGCAATGATTTTCTTTGTTGTTCAGTCAATAAGTTGTGTCCAACTCTTTGTGACCCCATGAACTGCCGCATGCGAGGCTTCCCTGTCCTTCACCGTCTCCCAGAGTTTGTTCAAACTCATGTCCATTGAGTCAGTGATGCCATCCAACCCTCTCATCCTCTGTCACCCCTTTCTCCTGCCCTCAGTCTTTCCCAGTATCAGGGTCTTTTCTAGTGAGTCAACTCTTCACATTAGGTGGCCAAAGTATTGGAACTTCAGCTTCAGCATAAGTCCTTCCAGTGAATATTCAGGGTTGATTTCCATTAGTATTGACTGATTTGATCTCCTTGCAGTCCAAGGGACTCTCAAGAGTCTTCTCCAGCACCACAGTTCAAAAGCATCAATTTTCATCTCTTAGCCTTCTTTATGGTCCAGTTCTCACCTATATATGACTATTGGAAAAACCATAACTTTGACTATATGGACCTTTGTCAGCAAAGTAATGTCCCAACTTTTTAATATGCTGTCTAGGTTTGTCATAGCTTTCCTTCCAAGGAGCAAGCATCTTTTAATTTCATGGCTCCTAAAAACCTTAATTTTTAGTGAAAATAAAGTGATAAACAATTGTGACCCTTCTTTCATATTGGCATTTTGTGGCCTGGTGAACTTGTATTTACATTTATGCATACTCTGTGTGTGCGTCTGTGTATAAATGCTTTTCAGTGTGTTCTCATAGTAAATTTTTCAGTGTGGCACAAAACATGTTTACTAATAAACCCAAATATCTTTAGTTCCTTTGTAGAAGAAATCCTCAAGTGGACAAATCTGTGTTCAATAATTATTTTGTCTTATTTGGAAATGATTTAGATATTTGATAGCTATCCACCATTTAATTTAACTTGGCAAAACTTTAAGGTTTCAGGTTACCAAAAAGATTTGGGGAAATTATTTCAAAAGTTCATATAAAAATTTTATTCTGCAGTGTTTTATTTACTTCTCCTATTCTCAATAATTACGTTTAGACTAAACACAAAACTTTCCTAAGATGTTTTGACAAAATCAGCCATCATCACAAGCTATTTTTCTCACTGACAAATTTCATAACAGAGATAACATGAACTTTTCTTAACCAATGAACTCAACTAGGATAATGTGCTTTGACATTATTTTAATGCTGATAATTCTGAAGACATACCTATCCAACAAATTTAAACTAGACTTTATTTACTGAAGATTTTCTCAGATCGAGTAAACCTGAAAAATATTTGAGTTAGTTACTATCATATGTCTGAAAGTTGTAGATATCCTTCGTATATACAAGTACTTTATTCTCTTCAAGCCAATTAAATAGAACTGTTCTACAAATTAATTTTAGCAATACCATCTGAAGGTGTATAGTACCATACAACACATATACATAGACATACACACACGCAGACAGAGGCCGGCAGAGACCTTGTAGCTGTTGTTGAAAGATTTAGCCATGAATCAGGTAGTATAAAAGAGATTGGATCCATATTATATTTCTAACAGCTGCAGTAACCTAATGACCTGTTCAGATGGCTAAAGCTTTTTATTAATATTTATGGAGAAGACCTTTAGGATTTTTCAGTTGCCTAAGTTTCAAAATACCTCTTATCCCTTCTGTTTTCCTTCTGATAAGAATCGCCTCCTTGAAGTTGGTATTTTAAAGAGATGACCTAAATAAGAGTTGCTGGAACAGAATTTCTGGTTTTTCAAAGATATGTGAGAGAAGGACAGTTACTTTTAATTCCTGAGGATTTGGGCTGCAACTTAAATGATATCATAGGTCAATCCACCTATAAATCCTTTTACAGGAGCTTTAGAAGGTTTTTCTTTCCTTCTGAGTACATAGTTTTATTTTAGGGAAGCAGGCCTAAAAGTTTTTCTATCAGGCTCTCTGCAACGTGGCCAGTTTCTGACCACAGAGATACTTCGTAGCTGTCCCCTGGGACAACAGTAAATATTTCTGACAGTACTGAACAACTGCTTGGGTTCAAGAGGTACCTGCAAAGAGGGCACAGAGGTATTTTATTTCTGGACTTCCCTGGTGGCCAGTGGTTAAGAATCCACCTGCAGTGCAGGGGACATGCGTTCTCTCTGTGGTCTGGGGAGATTCCACGGGGCACCCACGCCTGTGCCCGACTACTGAGCCCATGCGCTCTGGAGCCGGGGCTCTGCAGCAAGGGCAGCGCCACGAGAAGCTCTTGCACCGCAACTAGAGAGGAGTCCCCGCTGGCTTCAACTAGAGAAAGCCCACCGGCAGCAACAAAGGCCCAGCACAGCCACAAAAAAAGAAACAGATTTTTAAAAGATATTCTAGGCGCGTCTGAAAGAGCTGACTCTGGTGAGAACTGCCACCCTTAGGTGGCTTCTGCCAGTTTTTCCAGCATCCCATCTAGAGGCCACAAGTGGGGTTCAGAGTAGAGAGGGGAGGACCAGTAATCTACCAGAATTTAGCACGGTTTCTCAGGAATGTTAGTTTCCCTTGGCAGTTTAAGGGAATAACGTCGTGGTTTACTAGAAAATTCTGGTAAAGAACTCACCAACTCATCAAGAGACATCCTTGGTGGTCCAGAGGTTAAGAACCAGTGCTGGGAAAGGCCCATAAGGGGGCGCCTTCCTTTGAGAGTAGATATGGGGGTGTCTGTGAGCCTGCAAACTTGGTGGATTTTTGTTTATTGTGTTGTGGTCTCTTCAGAGGAGAGAGACATTCAGTCAGAGGATTGCTAGAAAAAAGTGAGTGCTCAGAGGAGGAGAGAGGGGAGCTCTTGCTAAGTTCGTTAGATAATAACAGTGCCAGCTTTGGGTTGCCACTATTTTCCTTAGCCTGTCGATTTGCCTTTTAAATGTGTATTTATTTATTCGGGTGCTTTGGGTCTTAGTTGAGTCGTGTGTGGATTCTCTAGTGGTGTGTGGGCCTAGTTGTCCCATGGCTATGAGACCTTATTTCCCCAATTATGGACTGAACCTGCGTCCTCAGCATCGTAAGGCCGATTATTAACCACTCGACCACCAGGGATGTCTCTTGATTTGCCTTTTAATTTGAAGGCAGACATCAGGAGTTTTCCTCTTCTTATGGAGCCAAATCTCCAATCATTATTTTGTGTGTTATTTTGTTAATTAC
>SJYW01033902.1:681016-693153 GCA_006410735.1 Raphicerus campestris | reverse complement strand
AAAGAGATTGGATCCATATTATATTTCTAACAGCTGCAGTAACCTAATGACCTGTTCAGATGGCTAAAGCTTTTTATTAATATTTATGGAGAAGACCTTTAGGATTTTTCAGTTGCCTAAGTTTCAAAATACCTCTTATCCCTTCTGTTTTCCTTCTGATAAGAATCGCCTCCTTGAAGTTGGTATTTTAAAGAGATGACCTAAATAAGAGTTGCTGGAACAGAATTTCTGGTTTTTCAAAGATATGTGAGAGAAGGACAGTTACTTTTAATTCCTGAGGATTTGGGCTGCAACTTAAATGATATCATAGGTCAATCCACCTATAAATCCTTTTACAGGAGCTTTAGAAGGTTTTTCTTTCCTTCTGAGTACATAGTTTTATTTTAGGGAAGCAGGCCTAAAAGTTTTTCTATCAGGCTCTCTGCAACGTGGCCAGTTTCTGACCACAGAGATACTTCGTAGCTGTCCCCTGGGACAACAGTAAATATTTCTGACAGTACTGAACAACTGCTTGGGTTCAAGAGGTACCTGCAAAGAGGGCACAGAGGTATTTTATTTCTGGACTTCCCTGGTGGCCAGTGGTTAAGAATCCACCTGCAGTGCAGGGGACATGCGTTCTCTCTGTGGTCTGGGGAGATTCCACGGGGCACCCACGCCTGTGCCCGACTACTGAGCCCATGCGCTCTGGAGCCGGGGCTCTGCAGCAAGGGCAGCGCCACGAGAAGCTCTTGCACCGCAACTAGAGAGGAGTCCCCGCTGGCTTCAACTAGAGAAAGCCCACCGGCAGCAACAAAGGCCCAGCACAGCCACAAAAAAAGAAACAGATTTTTAAAAGATATTCTAGGCGCGTCTGAAAGAGCTGACTCTGGTGAGAACTGCCACCCTTAGGTGGCTTCTGCCAATTTTTCCAGCATCCCATCTAGAGGCCACAAGTGGGGTTCAGAGTAGAGAGGGGAGGACCAGTAATCTACCAGAATTTAGCACGGTTTCTCAGGAATCTTAGTTTCCCTTGGCAGTTTAAGGAAATAATGTCGTGGTTTACCAGAAAATTCTGGTAAAGAACTCACCAACTCATCAAGAGACATCCTTGGTGGTCCAGAGGTTAAGAACCAATGCTGGGAAAGGCCCATAAGGGCGCGCCTTCCTTTGAGAGTAGATATGGGGGTGTCTGTGAGCCTGCAAACTTGGTGGATTTTTGTTTATTGTGTTGTGGTCTCTTCAGAGTAGAGAGACATTCAGTCAGAGGATTGCTAGAAAAAAGTGAGTGCTCAGAGGAGGAGAGAGGGGAGCTCTTGCTAAGTTCGTTAGATAATAACAGTGCCAGCTTTGGGTTGCCACTATTTTCCTTAGCCTGTCGATTTGCCTTTTAAATGTGTATTTATTTATTCGGGTGCTTTGGGTCTTAGTTGAGTCGTGTGTGGATTCTCTAGTGGTGTGTGGGCCTAGTTGTCCCATGGCTATGAGACCTTATTTCCCCAATTATGGACTGAACCTGCGTCCTCAGCATCGTAAGGCCGATTATTAACCACTCGACCACCAGGGATGTCTCTTGATTTGCCTTTTAATTTGAAGGCAGACATCAGGAGTTTTCCTCTTCTTATGGAGCCAAATCTCCAATCATTATTTTGTGTGTTATTTTGTTAATTATCCGAAGTTTAGACAGTCAGCCTTCTGACAGAGCCCTGGCAGATTCTGTTGCTTCTTGATGGTTTTCTCCCCGTGGTTTGATTTGTACTATTTAGCCATCTAATCCATCTGGAATTTATCCTGGTATATGCTCGGAGGTAAAGGTTGAATGTGATCTTTTTCCCATTGCTAACTAATTAGTTCTTCAACCACGTATTAAGTCATCTTCCCTTCCCCACTGTATTGTAACCTCCCCTCTATCATATAACAAATTCTTGTATCTTACCTGTAAGGCAAGGTAAGATACCTTACGTTTCTGGGCTTTTTGTTCTGTTTCACAGAACCAGGATATGCCTGTTTCTGCATAAATGTTTCTAAATGTCTTGCAGAACTAATCCCCTTCTTGACTTTCAGCTAGTCACTTAGCTTGTGTTTATTAGTGAGGAAAATGAGGAATGTGTTAATATTTGGCACTTTCACAAATTTTAACACCCACAGAAAGGACAGACTTCCCTTCTCCCTGCTATGTACCATAACAGAGATATAAAAGGACACAGTTTCCTTGAATTTCCACACACATGTAGTCTCAGAGCCAACTTATGGCAGTGAAACTTTTACTGTAAAAGGATAAAAGCCAGAAGTAACAGAAGGTTGCATACCACGTCACGGAATTTGCTTCTTAGCTTCCTATCTTTGTCTTTGAAAAACATGAGATTTTCAGCCACAACACATGAAGTCCTGTGATGAAATCCCCACATATGTCCAGAGTGAGCCTTTTGGTGGAGTGAGTTTCCCAATTGCTCTGGAAACTTTTATGTGGTTTAATTCTTTCTTCTGAGTACATACCCTTCTCCCATCCTCCTACAGTGACTCTCTGCTGCCTTTTCTAAGTGCCCTCCCAGCCTGTACTCTCTAACTTCTTTTCTTCTTCTTTTTTCAGTATTTATTTATTTGGCTGCACCAAGTCTTAGTCTTAGCAGTGGCACGTGGGAGCTTTGATCTTGGTTGCAGCATGAAAGGTCTAGTTCCCTGGGAATCGAACCCAGGCCCCCCTGCACTGGGGGAGCAGAGTCTTAGCCTCTGGACCGCCAGGGAAGTCCCTGTACCTTCTAACTTCTTAGTGACAATGCTTCATAAATGAAAATGGGGAGGGACATGTATTTATGAGGATGGTGGATGGAATATTTGACATCAGGATGATCTTGGAAAATCTACGCCATCTGATTAATGATCTTCTAGTCTAATAGATGGAAAGGTTTACTGGGGGAGGTTTATTCTATTTTGGAGGTAAGGTAAAAGAGAAGGAGTCAAAACAGAAGAAGAAATCGTATTCTATTTGATTTCCTAGGTTCCCCAGGTTTCCCAAATTCCTTCAGCCTCCTTCACTCCAACCAGTCTCAATTCCAGCCTCCCCTCACAGGTTCATGAAGCAAAGTAGATCTCTCAAATTTGGAGCCATGTGTATTATTAGAAAAACTCATCAACAACTTAGGGTTTCAGATGGGTGTCTTGTCTAAGGTTCTGTACATGAAGCTCTCTGTCTTGGAGCTCTCTGACCTTTTCGAATATTTCGTCTTCTGAAAAGAATGTAAGTTCCACCAAAGAAAACAAAATGTGCTAAATCAGATATACCTGTTGAACAGGCTCTGCAATTGCAGTGATGTTGTTTAGCAGGAAAAACCTTTATCTATTAGGATAGGTATTTCTGAATTTAAAGATCGTTCACTGCTCTCAATGGGTCTTTTGTGTTTGTTTTCAACTCTAGATTTGTGGTAGTCGGTGAAGGATCAGTGACAATGTTTTTGTTATTTTCCTCACATAGAACGGACTGATTGACCTAAGTCTGTTTATATCTTTTGTACGCAACAGCTGTTTTTCTAGTACTCTTATATTCCAGTGAAAGTGAACCTTTTTATAAAATCAGTAAACATATAGTCATGACATNAATTGTAACGTATCCAGACACCCCAGCCCTCTTGTCTAGACTTCAGGCAAACCCCTGCCCTTCTGTTATGTTTCAGACCCACCCGCCAGGCCTTATCTTGCATCATTTTTTGTTTTTGTTCTTGGTATCAAAATGTGTAAGGCAGTCATGATTCATCAACAGTATGCTATGCCAACCCCTTTCAGGGGAAGACGTCTGTCTGGCAGTGTCAGCCTTTGTTCTTAACTCTGGAGCTGCTCATTCTGTGGGAACCTGCAAACTCTGAAAATTAAGAGTAGGATAAGAAACGCCTTTATCCAGGCACGGAGATCATGAAGGTGAGGCAATCCATTTGCTTGGTGCATTGGTGACTGAGAGGCGCCGTCCCTAAGCTCAATTCCTGGAATGAAAATGAAGAAAATCCGAGGACAGCTCTACTTACTTCCCTCNGAGCCTTATAATCTGAAGGGTTGTGTGGTGAGCCATAAATCTAAAAATAGAAACAATGGGAGAGTGTTGTGGCATATTTCATGTAGACCTCAAAAAACAACTTCTGCTTATTTCTTTGTAGACTCCAGAACGATCAAAACTGTTGTGTTTATCTCTGGGAGCTAGATGAATTGTAACGTATCCAGACACCCCAGCCCTCTTGTCTAGACTTCAGGCAAACCCCTGCCCTTCTGTTATGTTTCAGACCCACCCGCCAGGCCTTATCTTACATCATTTTTTGTTTTTGTTCTTGGTATCAAAATGTGTAAGGCAGTCATGATTCATCAACAGTATGCTATGCCAACCCCTTTCAGGGGAAGACGTCTGTCTGGCAGTGTCAGCCTTTGTTCTTAACTCTGGAGCTGCTCATTCTGTGGGAACCTGCAAACTCTGAAAATTAAGAGTAGGATAAGAAACGCCTTTATCCAGGCACGGAGATCATGAAGGTGAGGCAATCCATTTGCTTGGTGCATTGGTGACTGAGAGGCGCCGTCCCTAAGCTCAATTCCTGGAATGAAAATGAAGAAAATCCGAGGACAGCTCTACTTACTTCCCTCTCCCTTCAAACATACAGAATTTGTTTTCTACTTTGAAGGCTGAAATCACCAGGCCTGTTGACCGACTTTCGAAGCAGCAATCGGAGTCAGAAACGGAATCAGAAGTTATGAAAAGAAAGCCTCAAAAAAAAAAAAAAAAAAAGAGAGAGAGAGAGAGAGAAACGGATCAGGCTATAATTTGTGTCATTTAGCACCCTTTACCCAAGACCTGGCCAGGGCGCGTCCACCAGTGCGGACTGGGGAGCGAAAAAAAAGTATCGAAAAAATTCCAGCCCTTGGCTACTCTTGTACCACTACTGAGGGATCTGACGGGTGAGGGTGAAAAGGCTGACATTTTCCACGCCGTTTTATCAGAGAGGGGAAAACGCCGTTAAAAGCGGCCTCAAAAGTTGGTTTGGGGGTGTTTTTTTTTACAATAAGAGGCTGAACTTCTCTGTGAGCCCTTATCACCAACGCCATTAAGTCGCAGTAGCAAGATGAAAAAATAAACAGGGAAGGAGGGACACCCAGCGTGCGCCGACTCGGAAAAACGAGAAGCCGGCAGAACCGTTGACGGCGCCCGGGTCCTCTGCGCGTCGCCGCCTCCGGAGTCGCAGCCGCCAAGCCTCTTCCCCCGCAGCGCGGGCGCGACCACCGCGGCGCGAAGGCGGGGGTGGGGCCCGGCAGCTGAGCCGCGCGCTTCCGAGGCCCCGCCTCCGCCGGCGCCCCTCGCCGCGCGCGCGGGTGGTACGGCCCGAGGGGGGCGGCTCCCCGGGCGCGGCTCCGCGGCAGCTGAAGCGCGGCCGGCCGGCCGGGAGGCGGGAGCCGGGAGCCGGGCCCCTCGGAACGCAGACGCCTAGCCGCCGGGCAGCCGAGGCCGAGCTGTCGACCCAGGCTCCCCTCACCCCGCCCCGAGAAGGCCCCAGGAGGGGCCTCGGCGCCGCGGCCGCGCGTTCGGGAAGGAGGACGAGGAGGGAGCGGCGCGCGGCCGGCCGGCTGAGAGGAAGCGCTGCGCCCGCGCCACCGACGGCGCCCGTGAAACCACATCCGCGCCTCCGCTGGAAGCGCGTCCGGGCGCCTGTCACCGGGTCCCTCCATCTTGAAAGGGAGAAAAAAGCGCTCTCCCGACCCCGCTCCCCTCCTCCCAGGAGCCGGGGCCGCAGGAGCCGCGCGCATGGCGTTCAGCCCCTGGCAGATCCTGTCGCCCGTGCAGTGGGCGAGATGGACGTGGTCCGCGGTGCGCGGCGGGGGCGCCGGAGAGGAGGAGGCCGGAGGGCCCGAGGGCGACCCCGAGGACGAGGACTCGCAAGCCGAGACCAAATCCTTGAGTTTCAGGCAAGTACACGCGTTGCTGCCGAGATTCGGACGCGCTGCCATCCATCCATCCATCCGCGGCTCATTCTGTGTGTGTGCGCGCGCGCGTGTGCGTGTGTGTGTGTGTGGTCGCCACCCGCGTTAACCGTGTTCATGGCAGTGCTGCCGTCCCTGCCCGTAACCAGGTTCCCGCTGTGCAGTCGGAAGTTCAGGACGTTGTGCCCTCCCGCCGGGTGCTTTCCTCCCCTCGTTTCAGTGTGAGCTTTCTGAACCTAACCCAGAATCTGCAGTCTCTCCGCATCCCCGTGTGCCTCGGTCCTTTTCTCTAAGCTTCGAGACCCCAGCCCCCGCCCCTGCACACACACACACACACACACACGCACTGTCGTGGCTCACACCCGCTGGCACTTGGGGCCCTCCCTACGGGGAAGAAGTCGCTCCCAGGCCCTCCTGGGACTCCCCTGTGTCCCCGAAAATGCAGCCTCGGTGAAGAAGGTCGCGTGACGCCGGGCCCCCTGGCCACTGGGGGAGAAACGGTCATCTCTCCTGAGCTGTCAACCCGTGTGATTGCGGGAGGCAGGTGACAGCCTCCTCGGCCTCTGCCCGGGTGCCTTGCAAACAGGTAGAGAGAGGCCTAACTCCAGAGAAAGGGCATCGTGGCGAAAGCTGGCTTCTTGATTTTAGGCTGAGAGGGACGATCTGAATTTTTAAGCCTCTGGCAAAGGGCTTTTGTGAGAAAAGGAGTCTGTTGAAGGGACTTTTGGGGGGCTGTCAGAGGGAAGGATGACCTCAGAAATAAACGTTGCTGGAGAAAGGCCCCGGAGGATGGAGGAGATGTCAGGGAGACGGAAGCTGGAGGAGGGCGCTGCCTCAGCACTGCACCCCCCTCCCCCCCATCCCGGGCCAGTCCACACTGAGGACCCCCGCATGGGGTGCGAAGTTAGCAAAAAATACTGGACCTTGTGGAGATGTAACCTGTAAAGGGGTGTCGGAAATACCGTTGAAAGTGGTAATTCCTCATTTTTCCCCCTTGGCAGCTCGGATTCTGAAGGTAATTTTGAGACCCCTGAAACTGAAACGCCCATCCGATCCCCTCTCAAGGAATCATGTGAGTCGCACCTCGGACTGGCAGGCTCTGGGGCCAAGACCCAAGGTAAGGAAAGACTTCCCTTGTTCTGCCTTTTTTTTTTTTGCTGCTGTTGTTTAAAGTTTTGAAAATGTAAATAAGGGAAGGAAAAGTGTTAATGGAGGGCCATTTTAAAAGATAGGGGGTTGTCTCCTTACTCAGCAGGAGCTGTTTGAAAGCTCCTGGCATATTTGAAATGGTTGGTTTGTTTGTATTTTTCCAAGTGTGGAAGACAGACTCTTTCTTCCCTAAATAGGTTGTACATGTTGCAGTATGAAATTATCATTTATCAGAACATTCCTACTGGGCCCTGAAAAACAAAAATGTGTGTGGTGATGTTGGGATGGAGGTGTGTTTAGATTTGGCTTAACGCATTTTCTCAGGCCTGCGCATTTTCTCCAGGGTGTGGCTGGAGACAAGCAAGGAGGAATCTTAAGAGGGTGTCAAAGTTCTTCACCGCCCCTGCTTCCGCCAGGGATGGTGGTGAGCCCCAGTCCACCCAAGAAAGCCTGGTGTGGAGACGCCCTGCTGCCCTCAGAGCCCAACCTTGAGCCTGCATTTCATCTGCAGAGGCTGCTGCTGTTCCTCTCGATTAGCGGAAACCGTTTTTGTCCCACAGCCAATTCTGAGTAAAATCTCACCTGGCCTGATCGCAGGCAGTTAGCTGTTCAGAGTGGCTGTGATTCAGCAGTGAAAACAGTCCCCGTCTCTGCAGGCCAGCGTCATGGAGGGCAACGGGCCTTTCAGAGGTTAAGCAGAATGTACCTACCTGTCAGCTTGGCTTCCCTGGTGGCTCAGCGGTAAAGAACTTTTCTGCAATGCAGGAGACACAGGTTCAATCCCTGGGTTGGAAAGATCCCTTGGAGAGGAGCCTGACGTGCTGTAGTCCTGGGGTCACAAAGAGTCGGACACAATTGAAGTGATTTAGCACGCACGCGCGCACCTGTCAGCTTTGCCCTCAGAACAACAAAGGAGAAAAATGAAGTCAAATGAAGCCAGGGAAGGAGGCACAGAGTTGGGGGAGGGTTGGTAGAAGGTGCTCGAGGCTGATGGGGGTGGGGAACCTGACTGATGAGGGGACTTGGGCAGGCTCCTGAAAGAGGATTTCGGGGACGTCTGTGCAGTTTCCTGAGGAGGACTCCTCCAGCAGAGAGCACGGCTCCTGGGAAGGTCTGAGACAGCACCAGCCTGAGGCGGAGGGGTGGGGAGGCAAGTACCCAGGGGGGCAGCATGTTGGAAGTCAGGGAAGAGGCCCAGGTGGCTGCAGCAGCAACCAGACAGGGAGCTGGAGCAGGTAGGGGGCTTTCTGGGTCCTGTAGTCGCAAAGCGTTCATTTTTCCTTCTGAGAGAGATTGGAAGGGCTGCCTTTAAAAAAGGCCACAAACTGGGCAGCTTAAAACAATGGAAATTGGTTCCCTCTCTGTTCTGAAGGCTAGAAGTCTGAAATCAAGGTGTTGGCAGGGCCAGGCCCCTTCCAAAGATTCTAGGGACAAATTCTTCCGTTTCTTCTGGCTTCTGGTGGTTGCCAACGATTCCTGGTGTTCCTTGGCCCGTGGCAGCAAAGCTCTCATCTTACCTGGTCAGCTTCTCCCTGTGTATCTGTCTCTTCATGTGGCTTTCTGAGGAGGACACAAGTCATTGGGTTTAGGGACCACTCCAATCTAAGTTGACCTCTTACCTTGATTACATCTGCAGAGATAACTACAGTTGAGCCTTGAGCAACATGAACTGTGTGGGTCCACTTGACACAGATTTTTTTTCACTAAGTATGTTCTAGAGCAGGGGTCCCCAACCTCCAGGATCTAATACCTGATTATCTGAGGTGGAAAGTGCACAGTAAATGTAATGCAATTGGGTCACCCTGAAACCATTCCCCATCCCCTACCCTGGTATGTGGAAGAATTATCTTCCATGAAATGGGTCCCTGATGCCAAAAAAGTTGGGAACCACTGTCCTAGAGTACTACACGATCCACAGTGGATTGAATCCAAGGATAGAGAAACGTGGATATGGAGTGTTTTCAACTGTGCTGAGTGGTTGGGAATAGACACCCCTAACCCCCACATTGTTCAGGGCTCAACTGTTATGTCCCAATAAGACCACATTCCCAGGTGTGGGGAGTTAGGACTTGAGCTTGTCTTTTGGGGGGAATATAGTCCAACCCACAGCAGGACTTTGAACAGAGGAACAGTGCTCTTGCTTCCTTTTTCAAAGGATAGCTGGCTGCTGTCTGGAGAAGGCACTCCAGGATGGATGTCCTTTTCCTGTGTTTTCTCTATTCCAGTGCGTGTCACTGTCACCTGCAGTGACAAAGTAGAGCCAACTTTCAGTTACCCTGTTACCCGATTTTTGATCAGGTCATGAATTTATTCTACCAACGGTTATTGTATTTCCTTGCTTAGCAACTTCCTCAAAGGTCACCTGTGGAGGTCACAGGAAGTCCGTGCTGGATTTGTGATGGAGCTGGACTTACTGGGGAAATGTTACCAGCTTTTTGTGATTTGGTTTTGCTTTCAGTGGTGAGCTCCAGGGACTTCCCTGGCAGTCCAGTGGTTAAGACTCCATGCTTCCAATGCAGGGGACACGGGTTTGAACCCTGGTCAGGGAACTAACATCCTGCATGCCACATGGTGAGGCAAAAAAAAATTTTTTTAATAAATCAATAAATGGAGAGCTCCATACTGGGCTGCCCTGCTGAAAATTCCCTCAACTGGCCCTGGCCCGCTTTTTTACCATGAGTTCAGGCAGAGACTGCATGGGAACAGGCAGGTTTGTGTGTTAGAGGACTTGGGTGTACCTCTTGGCTGGGTAGCGGTCTCCATGACAGAAGATGCCGCTTCATAGCTTCCCCTTTCTTCTCTCAAGATTGGCAGATCTGAAGGGAGATTTGAAAGCCTGAGAGAGCTGTTCTGTGGCCTTCCCCTCAAATTTAAATAAAGCTCACAAGACAGTTTGAAAGCCTCTTTGAATCGCTCAGCCTGGGCTGCCTGCTTCCTCACCATCCTGTCAGCTGGTGGTCTGATTCATCCTGACAGATTCTTTGCTAATTAAGTGGAGGCCAGTATGGCCCAGGCCCTCAGAACCACACAGACCCAATTGTTTGGTCCTTCCTATGCCACTGATTCATTTTTACAAGTTTTGGTCACTTACGGCTCATACTCTCTTTTCTCAGTCTCTCTAGAATTTTTCTTTTTAAGAGAGTCAAGGACCAAGAAAGGGCTTTCCCGATGGCTCATCAGTAAAGAATCCGCCTGTAATGCAGGAGACGTGGGAGATGTGGGTTTCATCTCTGGGTTGGGAAGATCCCCTGGAGGAGGAAATGGCAGCCCACTCGAGTATTGTTGCCTGGAAAATCCCATGGACAGAGGAGTCTGGTGGACTACAGTCCATGGGGTCACAAAGAGTCAGATGCAGCTGAGTGTCACAAAGAGTCAGATGCAGATGCAGATGATCAAGAGAGCTCAGCGGAGTAGCTCAAGATTGTGGACTATGAGAGTGGCAGGCGGTACAAACTGGGAAAAAAGCACTGCATATGAAGAAGTCTTGCCATTTAGTGTCTTTAAATAACAGGATGATTTCCCATCAACCTGGCAGTATCCTGTCCTCTGGGGCTTCTTCTCCCCAACACCAGTCCTTGTCCAGAGTTCTGTGGATGGCCTTGTTATGCACACACAGTGAGTGTAAAAATACAGCTAGAGCACAGGTCTGACCAGGGAAGATATCAGTGGGCAAAAATCCTGGAGTCTAAATGTTGAAGTCTAACTTCTCGGCCTGGAAGGTTCTCTTTCTAAAAATTCTTGGTTATTTGACTCCTGATAAGGTAGTGTGCATTCTCACTTTTGCTCAGTTGTGTCTGATTCTTCGGATCCTGTGGACTGTGGCCCACCAGGCTCCTCTCTCCTTGGGATTCTCCAGGCAAGAATAATACAGGAGCAGGTTACCTTTTCCTCCTTCAGGGGATCTTCCCCATCTGGGGATCAAACCCTCATCTTCTGCCTTGACTGGCAGATTCTTTACCACTGCACCACGTGGGAAGCCCCCTAATAATCTGGTTAGTCTTTGACACGGGAACAGCACATGTAGATCATGTAAGACTGTCTTCTGGCAGGATGATCTATGAGCTCTGCAAAGGGTGTTTAAGTTGCTGATGTTACTGTTCTTTCTCTTTGCTAGGAGATGTATCAGTAAGGAGACATCACCTAGGAAAGGACATTTGAGAGGGACAGTCTCAAGTTCATCGTTTTTTTGTTTATTTCCAGTGCTGATGGCCTGTGGTTTTGTCCCGTGTTTTAGATGATAAAAGTGAAAGCTGCAGTGGCTGTCCTCTGTTAATTGAAGCCTCCTCTAGCCTGCACACACAGACACACACGCCTTTGTTTACAAATTGTTACCTTCCTCTGAGAGAGGGAATTTTAATTCACGCTGAAGCTCTCTATGCCCTTGGAAAAGTTACCCTGTTTGATGTGTTGATTAGATGACTAGATATACCAAACACATAAGGTAGTTCTCCAGAACAGGAGAGAGATAAACAGGGTCAGTCCATAGGTGTTTACTGCCGGAGGGTTTTGGGGACTGCCGACTTGTTTGTTGACATAGTTTCAGTTCAGTTCAGTTCAGTCACTCAGTCGTGTCTGACTCTTTGCCACCCCATGAATCAATCGCAGCACGCCAGGCCTCCCTGTTCATCACCATCCCTCGGAGTTCAGTCAGACTCACGTCCATCGAGTCCGTGATGCCATCCAGCCATCTCATCCTCAGTCGTCCCCTTCTCTTCCTGCCCTCAATTCCTCCCAGTGTCAGAGTCTTTTCCAATGAGTCAACTCTTCGCATGAGGTGGCCAAAGTACTGGAGTTTCAGCTTTAGCATCATTCCTTCCAAAGAAATCCCAGGGTTGATCTCCTTCAGAATGGACTGGTTGGATCTCCTTGCAGTCCAAGGGACTCTCAAGAGTCTTCTCCAACATCACAGTTCAAAAGCATCAATTCTTCGACGCTCAGCCTTCTTCACAGTCCAACTCTCACATCCATACATGACCACAGGAAAAACCATAGCCTTGACTAGACGGACCTTAGTCGGCAAAGTAATGTCTCTGCTTTTGAATATGCTATCTAGGTTGGTCATA
>SJYW01033902.1:622055-637307 GCA_006410735.1 Raphicerus campestris | reverse complement strand
AATCTTCTGATGACTTTTCGCATTTCATTTGCCACTTCATGAGTCAGCTTAGCCTTGCCATCTGTACCCAAAGGCTTGGAGACAGGCCCTCCCACCTTAGGTGTGAGAGCTTGCGTCCCTGGCTTGGCACGGCCCGTGTGGCGCTGTGATGCTGCGTGCTGGCTTGGCCGTCTGGTCATCCCCGCGGTGGTTTGAGGAACTGCTGGGCTGTTTAGTGTCAGGAACAGTTGACTTTTTTGATAGGATAAGGCTGCCGCCTTGGAGCACAGGGGGGTACATTTTCCTGAGTCAGCTCAGCGAGTTTGGTAGCAGGGCGACACTCAGGCATTGGGGTCCGTATTCTGGTACTGTCTGTGCTGGTCTTTGTTTTTGTCCCACGAAACGAGAAGAACTTGCAATTTGGTGATGGGGGCGGGTGGGTCAGAGTGGTGGTACTGGAAGTTTTAGGTTCATTAAAACAACGGAATCTGGACTAGTCTTCAGATCACAAATTACATGCAAGTTTAAACACAGCGGGCGGTGTGAGTGTCCCCAGTTCCGACCATGATGTTCATTTTCTATCTTACTACTGTGGTAACAGATTGCTCAGATATTTTTATCTTCATATTTTCTGTTGCCCACAGCCCTCTGTGAGCACACAGGTCTGGAGCTGTCTTACCAGACTTCTGTGGCTTTTAGCACAATAAAGAATTTTTAAAGAATGTGGTCCGGCGTGGTAATTTTTCTGGTGACTGTCAAAGCCAGGTGAGCGCGGATCACGTGACCCGCCGTCTCCAGGTGCTGGGGCTGCTCTTGGAAACACTGTTGCACTTAAAAACCATAGGGGCCCGAGAGCCAGTGTTTAGCATCCCACAGAAACAAGCAAGGGGATCACTGAATTACAGTTTTCGCTTGCCCTGTCTCTCGGAAGAGGATTCAGAGGTGCCAGGGTGTTCCTGTCTCTGACGTATGGCGGTGTGACTCGTGTGGGGCTGTGCGCTTTGGCTGGTTTCTGCACACACCGCTATCTGCTCCATCTCACGGCTTGGGAGCTTGTCCATGTGATGCCAAACCAGCCTGGTATTCTGTTTGTTTTTCCCCAGGAGTGGCTGTAAGGTGAAGAAATATGAAGCCCAGTCTCTTGCTTTGGATGGGTGTTCTCAGGTAAGTCTGTCCCTTTCATCAGCTTATCTCTTAGACCAGTGTTCCCCCATGAGGGTGGTGGCTAATGAAAATTTTTCCACTGGGATCTGAGTACTCCGCTTGAAGGAAGCCGATTCCCAGTCCCTTGACTACCTAAGTGGAACTGAGAAAGGGCCCTGTTCCCTCACAGTTACTTTGTTCCCACTTTTTTGGGGAAAAAGTTCCTTTTCACCCACTCTCTGTCTTATTGTTGTGCTGTTGGATATGGAACCTCTGAGCAGCAAAAAGGGATTTGAAATGTTGGTGTAAGTTTTAAGGTGATTGACTGCAATGACTGGATAATATATTTTTAAAAGTCAGATGGTTTTACAGTTCATTGCTTTCCACCAAATAGGAGAACCTGAGTTGTCAGCTGATAGATGATTAAAAATAACTTGACACAGTGATATATGTCACTTATATCTCCGTTTAAAAGAAAATTATTGATGATAGAATTTTTTGGTAGATAACTTGGAAAGGGGTTCAAAGAATTGAGACGTTTCTGTTATCAAACTTTGTTCTGTTTGACTTATTTATTTTAATAAGGCTTCCCGCTTCTAATTTATTATAAAAATGGAAAGCAGGAATAAAATTGATGCTGACCTTTGTTTGATTCTAGCAGTAAATATTTATCCTTGACTATATGAATTAATTGGGAAACACAAATAAACCCCCCCAAACCCAGGCCCATTTGATTGCAGTGAGGTGCCTTTTTTTTTCCTTTTTAAAATTTTACTTCAGTATAACCATTACAGAAATACATTCATTGATTAATAGAATGCATTTTAAGGTGAACTTACACAGGACCCAAAACTTGGTGCATAGTTTAAGATTAAAAGATTTGCAATTTGATTTTTCATCTATTACAAATGTATGAACTATCTACTTCCAAATGCTGCTAAAGAGCAGGCAGAAAGAACCATGAAAAATTTACCTTTTTTGTTGTTTGTTTGCCTTTGTTTTTAAACTTTTTTATTTTATGTTAGAATAAAGCCAGTTGACAATGTTGTGATAGTTTCAGGTAGACAGCAAAGGAACTCAGCCATCCATATTACATGTGTCCATTCTTCCCCAGACTCCCCTCCCATCCAGGCTGCCACATAACAATGAGCAGAGTTCCCTGTGCGATATAGTAGGATCATTTGAAAATTATCCACATGAAAAATTTACGTTGGACTTGCTTTGGGAAAAATCACACATATTTCTTTGTAAAATTACTTTTAAAATTGGTGCAACAAAATGTTATAATTTCCATTTTTTTTAAATTTACTTTTGTGTTTGACTATACTTACAAAACACTAATATTTTTAGAATAAATTGTGCATTTGTAAATGAAATAACTCAAGAAAAAAAATGTTAACACTTAAAGACTTAGGCTTGTAGAAAAAAATTTTTTTTAATAAATAAAATAGCAGAACTTCAAAAGACTTTCAGTCATGCAAATACATTTCTTTGGGATAATTTCTTAATGGAAGTAGAGAGGAAATACAAATTTAGAGAGGAAAAGGAATGATGTAGATTTCTGACCATTAAGAGCATATTTATGTTCAATTTTAAATAGATGGTAATCTATCAGATCACTAGAGTAACTAAATTGAGTTAATAAGCAAAATCAATATTTAAAATAGAACAAAAGTTTTTCCTTTATTTTGTATTTATATGAGAGAATAGATTTTCTCTGAACTTACTGTAATAATTTCATGACATGTGTAAGGTCATTATGCTGTACATTTTCAAGTTATATAGTACTGTATGTCAGTTACACCTAAATAAAACTAGAAGGAAAGATAAATAAGCAAATAAATAATATATAGCAGATATTATGTCCTTTGTGACTGTTTAAACTCATACTGAAAGGTTTTAGATATTACCTGAAAATACAATGGGTTACACATATTTTCCCAAGTAATTTAGTAACTATCGGAGCAAAAAATATGAAGACCACTGCCTTCGGCCACTTAAACTTCTTTCGTATAATTTAGGCTAGAAAAGCCTAATTTTTCAGGCCTTGGAGTTGAATCACAGAGGGTAATCCCCAGAAAATACACCTTCCACGGTTTGGGGACTACAGCTTCGTCCTTGGTGGGAGCCCAGGTCCATGGAGAGCATCGAATAGCATGGCGGCTGCTTTGCTGTTCCTGACGTGTTCGTTTCCCTCCTAAATGGCAGCATCGTCTCTGTTGCCTTTCCCAGGATGAAGGAGCAGTGATCTCCCAGAGAGCAGACATTTCTAACAGGGACGGTCATGCTACCGATGAGGAGAAGCTGGCGTCCACGTCATCGGGTCAGAAACCCACTGGGGCCGAGGGGAAAGGTGAGCCAGAGGACGACCTGGAGTACTTTGAATGTTCCAATGTTCCCGTGTCTGCCATAAATCATGCGTTTTCATCCTCAGAAGCAGGTACGGAAGCAAATCTTCATCTTTCTTACTTAACATGAGTATAAAAATGCCTGGAAGCCTAGGGCAAGGAGGCAGCTTAGAGCGATCGGAGAACCGGGCCCCCAAAGGATGGGTTAGACTGCTGGTCTGTGCTTTGCTTCTTTGCCTGGAGAGGAGACACCAAGGGGCGTCCGTGGAATGCCGGGCAACATGTGGATAAGTGTGACAGAGTGTGCAGAGACACTCATGTGTGGGACTGCTTGATTTCGTTAATTTATTTCAGTCTGGCCACAGCTTCCAGTGTAGTGATCTGCAACCGTGCTATGATTTTTGAGTTCCCTGTTTCATGTATAGAAATAGTAGTAACCAACAGATATAGTTACTTACACATGTAGGCACGGGTTAGAGTGCTTCATGCATAGTAAGTCATGTCTCCTCACTAGATAGTGTTCTTTTTTTTTTAATTGCAGTTGATTTACAGTGTTGTGTTGCCTCTAGCTATACAATAAAGTGATTCAGTTATATATATATGTAATATATATGTGTGTGTGTATTTATATGTTTTTCAGATTCTTTTCCAATATAGGTTATTACAAGACATTGAATATAGTTCCCTGTGCCATATAGTAGGTCCTTACTGTTTATCTGTTTTATATCAGGCAGCACAGGTAGTTCCCTGTGCTGAAGCTTCTTGCTGATTTCCACCTTAGAACATTCTAGATCCGAGGCCCTTTGCCAGGTCCCAGATTGTATCTGTGGCCTTAACCTTGACTTGTGAAATGCTTGGCACCATGATCCTGACTTCCTTAACCATTATTGGAAACTCAGTATCTTCAGCAACGTAATTTAATGTGAGGCTTTTATACTTAGATTTCAAAAGGTCATGATCTATCAAATCAGAGAAGCAGGTGGAAATCTGCACTTTGCAAGAGTTATCTCCCCAGACACCGCCACCCCCACCCCTATCCAGGTCTCAGTTTCCCGTCTATAAAATAAATACTCCAAGGACTGTTCCACATTTCTTCACAGGCCTCTTTCTGCTTTGACATTTTCCCCAAAGACTCTTTTTGCCTTTTCCCCCTGTGCTCCTTTGCCTGTTACTCAAGCTCACCCCGAGGACTCATGCCTACACTTATTTCTTATGTGTGAAACACTCTTCTGCACCCTCACCCTGTAAAAATTCTGCCCCTCCTTGCAGGTCTCTCAGAAAAGTCACTTGGTTCTCACTGCATTTCTTCTTCTGTTCCCGTTCTGTGTGGTAGTTAAAGAAGGTCATCTTTGATAACTCCGTGAGGTTAAGGACTGAATGGATGATTCATCTTCCAAATTTTCCCTGGTGTAGGGGCCTTGTCCATATCTGTTGAGTTACGCCCTCCCTCACTAGGAGGAGATTCCTTTGGCAGAAGCTTACAGAGCCGGGGTTCTGCTAACAGAACAGCTACTCCTGTTAACCCTGTTGATGCCTGAGTAGTGAGCAGAGGCCCAGTTGCATGGGGTGGGAGGCTTTGAGTGCACTGTGCTTGAGCTGTTCCCGGGGGCCACCTTTGGGGTGGGTCCTGATGGATACATAGGCAGAGGTGCCCCAGGGAATCACAGGGATGGGAAGGAACCTGCTGCACGGTTAAAATGCCCAGCAGTTCTCCGTGAGTCTTGGGCAAGTGGGAACTCGAGGCAGGGTTGTACGGAGGAATTAGGGCTTTTGCGTATAGAGTTTTAAAGTGGAATACCAGTGGTCCCATTTGTTTTCTGAATAATTCATTCTTGACAGTGCCCTAAAATAATAATTTGTGATTGTGGGTGGAGGATTGTAGCTTTAGCCTTTTGTGTGTTTTTCCATATTTAAAATTTTTCTTCGGCAGATGCGTATACCTTCATTAGAAAAAGCGTAGTGTTGATTTTTTGTAAATGTTGACTCCTGTGGTAGAGTAAGAATGAGGAAACCAACTTAAAGGGTGTGGAAAGGATATTGCATTTCCAGGCATCGAAATTTAGAGCTTTTTTTAAAATCTGCTACATTAATTCCATTGAGGGTACCCTTCAGGGCTGGAATTTAGATTCTCTCCTCAATTTGGTAATAAAATACTTTTCAGTGTTATGATTTCCTTTTTGTGAAATGATCCTGTGGTTAGTACAGCTCATTTGCAAAACTCTTAATGGACACAAGGGGGCAGTCTTGCCGTTCTCTGCACTTGAGGACACGATTCTGCCTGTGGCCGACTGGCCCGAGCGCTATTTCCTCTGGGCGTTCTGGACTTTGAACACAGCACAGCGGTCAACAGAATGCAGTGTGCCTCTAAGGGTCTTGAGATACTGGGGTTCAGGGGCCCATAGATGTCCTTCCAGGCCCACACTGGGGTTTCCCGGAGTCTCTCAGTGGGAAGGAAGGGCCTTCACCTCTCGGGATGACTATAAAAATGACCCTCTGTGTTTCAGGCACCGAGAAGGATCCATGTCAGAAGATGGAGAAGGATGGATCCACCGTGCCCGTGAGTTTCCAGGCTCATGGGGGTGCAGGGTGGGCATGGGAGCTTTCAGTCTTTGTTTTGAAGCCCATGTTAACTCAGTAGTTAAATTCTCGTCGGTATTTGGTGATGGGCGCGAAATAGAAATAAAGCTCAGTTCCTTCACCTGGGGAGCTTAGCGCCTGTCTGAGGTGTCTTGAGCGAGACCACCAGCACTCAGACGGCAGCTGAACGTCCCCAGGTGTCTCCCAGGTGTAAAGTACAGCTAGCATTTGAAGCCGCAGTACCGAAAAGAAAGGAAAATGAAATGCCTATAGCTTTATAAAAAGCCATGTTGACATGTTGACATTTTGGATCTGTTGTGTTAACAAAGCTATATTATTAAAATTAGTTTCACTTATTTCCTTTTACTCGGTAAATGCGGCTTCTGAGAATTTTTAACTTCCGCATGGCTTCCGTTATTTTCCTGGCCACAGATGCAAGGTGGAAACGGTTCCCCTGTAGGGAATGTGGCACAGGGTGCGTCCCCAGGGCGGACCCACTGTATGGCAGGTATCAGGAGGGCTGGATTTGAGCTGAGCTAAAAACAGTTTTTTTAAAGCTTTTAGGCGTACTAAAACAGTACAGAGAACTCCTGTACCTCCTGTACCCATCCATGCTCCTCAAACATTAGCCTTTTCTGTGATCACGATACAGTTATCAGAATTCATTAACACTGGTGCAGTATTGCTATCCCATCTGTAAACTGTATATAGGTCTTATCAGCTGCCCAAATAATGCCCTTTTTCTGGTGCAGGATCCAGGGCAGGACCCCACAAGGCATTTGTTACCAAGTTCTCAGTCTCCTTTAACCTGTGATAGCTTCCAGTCTGTCTCTGTCCTCCCTGACCTTGACTATTTTGAAGAGTGCTGGCCAGTTGTTTTGTCAACTTTCTTGCGATTTGGGTTTGTCTAGTGTTTCCTTCTGAGGAAATTCAGTTCGTGCATTTTTATCTCAAGTGCGTCAGAAGTGACCTTGTGGGTATCAGTGTGTCCATGTGTCCATTATTGGTGCAATTAACTTCAATAAAGTGTTGTAAATCCATCCACTTTTGTCAAACCTGTGGCCACCACCAGCCTTTTTAAATATAGTGGCAGTTTCCTAACAAACTTCCTTCTTCCTGGGGTTTTTCTGTCCTCTTTTTCCATAAGCCAGAGTCGTTCCCTTTTGCTTAAACTGTTTCATTGGCTTTCCTTGTCTCTAGGCTCAGCTCAGACTCAACTGCTGCTGACTTGTTTTTCTGCATGAACCCTGCCTCCTTCCCACATCACATACGTGCCCAAGCAGACGGGGTTTCGTTCAGTTCTGTGGACCTGCCCCTTGGCTGTCTTTGGCTTCCTCCCTGGCTTCCTCCATGAGGCGGGGCCGTGACTGTGCTCACTGCTGTATCCCAGCCTTGACCGCAGTGAACACTGCTGAACATAGAAGCCAGTATGCTAGGAGTACAGGGACAGCTGAATCGCACAAGTTCAGTGTTAGACGTGTGGTCTTGAGACGTCTGTGTGACCAGCTTCTCAGTTCACATTTCCTGTAGGCCATGAGAAGCACTCAGCACCAGCTCAAGAAAAGTGTGGCTTGGCTTTAATAGGTCTGAGGGGCCTTAGGATGGTTGAAGCTGAAGGAGTAAGTGACATTGTCATGGAAACATCCTTTACGTTGATCCACAGTAAAAACGCATGTTTGCATCTTTTTCTGGCCACTCCAGTAGGCTTGCAAGATCCTAGTTCCCTGACCAGTGATTGAACCTGGGTTCCCGGCAGTGAGAGCATCGAGTCCTCACCGCTGGACTGCCGGGAATTCCCATGTTTTGCATCTTAACTAGTAGATACATAGGAAACTGTCTCCACACATGCATTTGTATTTTTATAAAACAAACTGCTCAAGACAGTATCTACGTTTCTTCCAGTGGTTCATTCTGATTTTTTTCGATTGCGTTACCATTTTTTAATGCACATTGTTTGCTCCAGGAACTGTTTTCATGACTCACTGTTGGGCCATGATCCACGTGTTTCCCTGGAGGGTACAGAGTGAGTGATGGGGCGGGGGAGGGGCCTGTGGACACCAGGCTGGAGGAGGACATGCACACAGGGGTCAGGGACGTCACAAAGGACAGTTGTTTCTCGACAGAAGCACTCCTCTAGGATTTGAGGGGGTTTCTCTGCAGCGCCCCCTGCAAAGAGCATATCCTGGGTCATGATTTTTGAATGGTAATCCCAGTTGAACTGGCTGAAATTAATTTCTGCTTCCTTAGAATGTTGAATAAACACTGCATAGAGAACTTGCGATATTCACAACGCCACATAAGAACCGGCTCAGGGCTTCCCTGGCGGTCCAGTAGTTAACAATCCACCCAGGTGCTCGCTTCAGCAGCACATATACAAAAAAAAAGAATCCCCCAGGGAGCAACTAAGCCCGTTTGCCACACTACTGAACCCCCACGCCTAGAGCCCATGCTCCTCAACAAGAGAAGTCACCGCAGTGAGAAGCCCATGCTCTGCAATGAAGAGTAGTCCCCGCTCGCTGCAGCTTGAGAAAGCCTGCTCACAGCAACAAAGACCCAGGGCAGCCAGAAGAGACCAGTTACTTAAAAAGAAGAGAGAGAAATCTGTTCAGTCTAGCCTTTGCCTCTGTGAGCCTCTGGGTGTTGCTCCAGAGGGCGTTCCTGTTGCATCCTCCGTCNCCGCAGTGAACACTGCTGAACATAGAAGCCAGTATGCTAGGAGTACAGGGACAGCTGAATCGCACAAGTTCAGTGTTAGACGTGTGGTCTTGAGACGTCTGTGTGACCAGCTTCTCAGTTCACATTTCCTGTAGGCCATGAGAAGCACTCAGCACCAGCTCAAGAAAAGTGTGGCTTGGCTTTAATAGGTCTGAGGGGCCTTAGGATGGTTGAAGCTGAAGGAGTAAGTGACATTGTCATGGAAACATCCTTTACGTTGATCCACAGTANTTTGCACCAGGGAAATCTCCTTAGTGGTTATGTGTAATTAAATTTTTATAAGTTAAAATTGAATCCTATGGCTCACTGATTCCTGTCTTCCCTCTATGGTGAAGTCAGCTGACTTAGTCCTGTCTCACAGATGGCAGCTGTTAGCATCCTGGCTCTTGCGCCGTGACCGATGACAAACCGTGTGTTTTTTATCCCTTCCTTCCATAACAGAGCCAATGAGGAGATTGCTCAGGTTCGAACAAAAGCCAAGGCTGAGAGTGCGGCTCTCCACGCGGGGCTCCGGAAGGAACAGATGAAGGTGGAGTCCCTGGAGAGGGCCCTGCAGCAAAAGGTACGAGGGGTGGGATGTCATGCCCATGAGACCTTTGGTTTTCCTCCTCAGCCGTGGCGCCCTCATCTTGGGTCTGGATGAAGGAACCTTGTCTCTCTGCTCAGACATTTCAGTCCACTGACTCAAGTGGAGACAAAGGAGAGGAGCGTGAGTGGGACCCGCCCACAGAGGAGGCAGAGGGAAAGTTGCGTTCACGGAAACTCGGTGGACCCAAGAGTTCGGCTCCGAGGCTGCCTTTTTTCTTTTTTTTCCTGTAACACATGAAGCTATTGTCCCGCTTCACTGCAGTTTCCCCTACAGGAGCCATTAGGCAAAATCTGGAGGTGTATGTGGTTGTCTGGACTGGGAGNTCGGCTCCGAGGCTGCCTTTTTTCTTTTTTTTCCTGTAACACATGAAGCTATTGTCCCGCTTCACTGCAGTTTCCCCTACAGGAGCCATTAGGCAAAATCTGGAGGTGTATGTGGTTGTCTGGACTGGGAGATGCTATGGGCATCTCATGGGTAGAGGCCAGAGATGCTGCCAAACACCCCAAGGTGCACGGGACACCCCACAATCAAGATCCTCTTGCCCCGATGTCAGCGGTGCCACGGTCTAGAAACTGCTGTTGTGTTGTTAAGTCACTTCAGTCGTGTCCGACTCTGTGCAACCCCATAGACGGCAGCCTACCAGGCTCCCCGTCCCTGAGATTCTCCAGGCAAGAACACCAGAGTGGGTTGCCATTTCCTTCTCCAATTCATGAAAGTGAAAAGTGAAAGTGAAGTCGCTCAGTCGTGTCCGACTCTTCGAGACCCCATGGACTGCAGCCCACCAGGCTCCTCCGTCCATGGGATTCTCCAGGCAAGAGCACTGGAGTGGGGTGCCATCGCCGCCTCTGCTAGAAACTGCTACATAAGCAAAACCCGTGCTGCCCAGTGATCCTTAGACCTCGTTCCTTGTACTCTTCTGTTTTTGTTACTATGTTTCCAAACATGTTTTCAGGCCTGTGGCATCTGTTCCACCAGTGCAGGGGTTTTATTGGGAGATCTGATAACCCCAGAGAAGGTGCCCTTGGCATTCTCAGCCTCCAGAATCCCAGGTACTTGGAGATGCTGATGAGCAAGTAAGGCCCAGATATCTGGCATTTCTAACAAATACCCCCAAGTAATTCTCGTGATAGCAAGGAAATTTGAGAAACAAACTTTAGCGGCCAGTCATTACACCCGCCGTTTACTCAGTCTAAGCAGAACTTGGCGAACACATGGCCATTTCCTAGGAGAGAAGGTATAGAGCCTTCCTTTCTTTAAAGGGCTTCCCAGATGGCTCAGACAGTAAAGAAACTGCTTGCAATGTGGGAGACCGGGATTTGATCCCTGGGTCAGGAAGATCCCCTGAAGAAGGGAGTGGCAACCTAGTCCACTATTCTTGCCTGGAGAGTCCCTGTGGACAGAGGTGCCTGACAGGCTACAGTCCATGGCATCACAAAAAGTTGGACATAGCTGAGGCGACTAACAAAAAGCTTTCTTTAAAAGGGTTTCTGATGGCGAACAGTGAAGAACCATCAGGTCAGGTGCCTAGAGAGGGTGTGGGCAGTCTAAGGACGATTTCGCCATAATCCTTTCGTCTTGGGACATACAGTGCATCATCCCATTGTTTGTTTTTCAGAACCAAGAAATCGAAGAACTGACGAAAATCTGCGATGAGCTGATTGCCAAGCTGGGAAAGACGGACTGAGTTTTCCCTGTAAGCTCAGCAGATCTGCATTCGGCTGCTTTTCTCATGACCACAGTTATCTTGCCTTATCCAGGAATAATTGCCCCTTTGCAGAGAAAAAAAAAAACTTTATGAAAGCACATGCCTACTGCTGCCTGTCCCGCTTCGCTGCCGACACGCCCACCCCGAGAAAACGCTGGAGGATTCGCCACACAGTCGTGGAAAGTGGCCCAACCGTCCTGCTCTGGGCAGGATTCTCTGTCTTTGGTTCGTTCTAAAGTCGTCTTTACTTTGCCCAGGTGCGTTCAGTTTATGATTTGACGGCTATTACTTGGGACCATATCCTGTCCACCTGATTTTTTTAAGTTTATTTATTGCATCTTTTACATTTTATTTTCAATATTAGTGTTTTATTTGAGGAGATGATTTGGCCTATTGTTAACTTCCAGTTGAGTACCTATTTATAGACACATTCACTCTGACACACATACGTGCGTATTTATACATGATGCTGGTTTGTTCCCCCTGCCCCCCAGAAGCATAGTCAAATAAGAACTTCTCTACAGGAAGGCACATTCCCATAAACCGTAAAACCCTATTTGAAAACAGTCCTATTGTAACAGAGTCCTGGCTCAAAATGCCGATTGCATAATGTGGGGGGTTGAAGAGATGAAGCCTGCAGACTCCATGTGTGGCATGGCTCCTGACCTCAGACTCAGGTGTCACGTGGGGGCCACTCTTGGCCACAGCGCTGTCCCCCCTGTCTGGATGGCCCTCAGCCTGGGTGCCGCCACCCCTCTGGGGTTAGTTCTCAGACCCAGGGGATCTGCTTTGTTCCCTCCCAACTGGGGTTGGCAGGTCTGTCCTAGAGAGTCAGTCCCCTCTACTTCCATTTGTTGCTGCAGAGTCAGACATCTGCTGTCTATTGTCTTTCTGTTTGAAATATGCCAAGGAAATATGCTTATAAAAGGTTTAGACAGCCTTCTTTAATGACCCCATTAGCAACTGGAAGGTAAAGCAGCAGTTGGATTTTTGCAAGTGTGATGAATTATTCTTCAGATTTTTTTCCCCAAAGGCCACTCCCCCCCCAAAAAAATCCTTTCAAGCTAAAAGATAGTAGAATTTAGAATTTTCAACCAAATAGGCAGGAAAATCACATGAGCCACTCCCCGAATCAGTGCATTTTATTTTTAAACCACAGTCATTTGAATACTGGTGGAGGGAGCAGACCCCTACTCACAAAACCAAATTCATCAAGCTGTTCCTGAACTCCGTTCAGAGTGCCGGGGAACCTTACTCCCGAATGGAAATTTCCTGTGTGAACCCCCTCCCGTTCAATAGGCAAAACCAAATCCATGCAGGCGTCTTAAAGCGCTCTTTTGTCTTAACCTGAACACCTGGAGCGTCTTCATGGTGACGTGTGGTATCTCCAGTGCACGTAAGCTGTGGCACTTCGCCTGTACAACTACTGCATGGTCCAGCTTCAGCAGTGAAGTGTGCCTCGTGGAGACCCTCCCTCGCTGTCTTAAGGTGACCTTTTCTTTAGCCATGTACTGTTCACAGGATGCAATCTTTAGCCCCAGGGAGGTCAGTAATGTCTTTTAAAGCCAGAAGTCCCATTTACTGATATGCATTTCCCATAATTGGTGCTTAGGCTGTATTTTAAAGCCTACTGTCTTAACATTTTGTACAAAAAAAAACAAAAAAACAGCAACAACAAACCAGAACAGCAGAAATGATCTGTGTTTGGAGAAGTGATGTGACAATCATTTGGGCCCTGGAAGCCGTCCCCGTGGTGTGAAGTGAGTCCCCTGCTGTAGCCTTTGCCCTGGAGGAGCAGGCGTCTCAGGTGTGACGGTGCCCTCTTCCAACCCTTCACAACTAGAGAAACTCACTTCGCAGTTTTGCAGAAAGAAACGTTGCTAAACCTCTTTGCTGCTGTGTTTTGGTGACGTACCCATGTTTACTTATTTCATATTGCTCTGTTTGACACATGAAAGGCTTATTATCATAGTCTCCATTAGAATCCCACAGTCCTCTTTTTTTAGGCTTCTTGCTTGCGTAGAAAGAGAAAAAAGCTGTGTGTTGAAACAGAGGTGATGACAATCCTTCCTGAGCACGCTGCTCGGAAGAGACCCCTGAGAAACTAGACCCTACCGAGTAAAGTCACTGCGCAAGGAAAGCGAAACAGCCCACATTAAGTAACATTTGCCACTGGCCACTCTGCCGTGGCCATTACAAGGAAATCGTCTTCCTTCTGATTTAGTGGATGGACAGTCTCCTGCAGGAAGAAAAACGTAGCGTGTACAACTGTCACATCAAGAGAATATACTAAGCAGAACGAAGCATGTTTATTTAAAAAAATAAGGGCAAGAGACCTACTCCGGGGAATAAGAACATAGCCTAGAGTTTTGCTTCAAAACACCTGTGGGCCATATTGCTTGTGAATTGGGCAGTAATTCACCCTGTGACAAACATGAGAGGGAGATGAGAAAAAGCCGCAGGCCTGGGCAGTGCTTTGGGAGCCTGAGTGGTCTGCTTGAGGCTCTTGATCCAGAGCCGTGTTTTGTTTTTGTTTTTTAAGAGTTTGCCAAAGTGTAGCTAGTCTTTACCTAAAAGTGTTTTAACTGGAGGATCTAATGTAACCAGACTCCTCAGTCTGTCACTTGGTTGGCTAAGTCATTGACAGACCTCATGACATTTACTTTATTTGGAGATGCTCCTGAAAACAGTGAGAAGCCCACTTTCCTCATGGCTTCTAGCGTCCTCGGACCCAGCCCAGAGTAGGAAGTGCTGAGGCGCCTGACAGTGACGCCCAGGACCTGGCGGCCTTCCCAGGTGCCGTGGAGTCCAAGGAAAGGTTCACTCTGTGCTTTGGAGGATGGCTCAAGTCAGATCTGCTTACCAGCCAGTTACCCTTCTTCCCATCCCACCCTTTCTGCAACTCTCACAGAAGTACCTAGACACCTTTTAGCTGGGTCCCAGATTCATCCTGACTGGTTATAAGCTGGGAGAGTGAACTGCCTCAGATACCCCTGGGCTGACTCAGTGCAGCCAGAGGGAAGCAGTCACTGTACCGACAGGTAACAGAGGACTCGACGACTCTGAAGCTCAAAACCGACTTGTGAGCAACAGGCTTGTGGCGAGTCTGAGTGCACTAGCTGGAGATGATCCAGCATGTCCTTTTTGAGTGGAGTAGAGTCCCTGAAGCTCCCCCTTTTCTTTCCGCCCCTTTTTGGTCTTTTGCTGCAGTTCATAGCTGTCTCGTGAATCATCCACGACTGGTGTTCTTTGTAGTTTTGTTGACCGTGCAAGTTTGCTCTCAGACTCGGGTGGTTTCTTATTTTATCCTCTCATTGGGGAGAGAGAAACTAGACGTTGGAAGGATTCAGTGATTCAGGCAAAGCATTTTAAAGTAAAGATGTATATATTCTGAAGAGTTGAAAAGATGACAGATTATTATTTCCTTATTAAAGAACAAATAACAGTCTGGGAATCCCAGAATGTCAAGCCAAAGGTCTGTAGGGTCATCTTCTTCAAAGCTTTTCATGAAGAAGTATTTCAAGGAGACTTCTGTACAAAAAGGTTTGACTGGCCTCCAGATCCCAGTGACTTAAAGAAAGCAGTCTGTCTCTCAAACCTTGAGTCTCCCATGTAGAAAAAGCAAAGGAATAGACGTAATAGAGCCCTTTCTCTAAGGATCTCCTCTGAAAGGTCGTAAGAATGACACTTTCCGGGGAGGACCCCCTCCTTGGTGCCCAGAGCTAGCATTCTGGAGACTAAAGATTGCACTTTTCATGGTTTTTTTTTGTCCAAATGCAATCCCATTTCTGTGCCTCTTCGCATGCAGTTAGAGTTGGACTAACAAGATTCCTAAGGAATGACTTTATTAACTATAATATGGTTACAGCTACTATATATATATACACACACACACACATCTGTACACACCCTCTGGTTATAGTTGTACCGTGGAGATGGGACAAGCGATGCTGGCCATGGCAGTCGTCCATCCAGCAGTCTGACTGAGGCGGCGAGGGCCAGGCGCGGTGCTGAGGTGTGGTCTGAACCTTCCCAGTTCCCATTCGTCACTTTAGAATCATAAAAATGCCACTTTTCTCCCCCTCTGCCTTTTAGCGGCATCTGAAATGTGCTCCACAAAGTATCTCCCTGTCCCGCCATTAAGTGATGCTCTCTGGATAATTTTCAAGGGGACATATAAAAATGTGAGCTCTGAA
>SJYW01033902.1:582882-613862 GCA_006410735.1 Raphicerus campestris | reverse complement strand
GCTTTTACGGGCTCCATATTTCAGACTAAAAATAGAAAAGACATTTCCACTACACTCATTTTGTGAAGTTTTATGCATTTGGTTGGGTGTGTTAATTAAAAAACGAATTTTGGAATTTGGACCTTGCCATATAAATTTCCATGCCTTTGCATCTGTGCAAACAAAGTGTTTAACTGGGTTCTTCTTGCTTTTGCTTACAGACTGCCTGTCTGCCCTGGCACATGTCAAGCTGTAAAATCCTAAGTCACCCCAAGCTTTCCAGCTCTTGAAGGACACAGGGCCAGCCCGAACCGTGTACCCATTGCAGCGCAGCCCACAGAAATGAGATGATGTTTTCTGGTTTTCCCAGGTTAATATCAGGAGAAAAGTTTCTCACTATTAACCAGACCAACTCTCCACTTCAAGGAGGGGGAGGACTGGTCAGGAAATGTCATGAGTTTTTTTACAGGAAAAGATAAATTAAGAGGCCAGTTAAGGCTCCATCTACAACTTAGGTGGGGATCCTAAGGAAAACCAGAACACTGTCACTCTCTTAGACGTGGCAGCCGCTGAAGCTCTTAAAAATAATATTTCTCACTCACGAGCCGCCTCAGCTGCCCAGAGGGGCTCCTATAAAATGACCAAATGAAGGACTTCCCAGTGTCTGGGACTTTGCACTTTAGGTGCCGGGGGCCTGGGTTCGATCTCTTCAGGGAACTAGGTCCCACGTGCCTCCACTAAGACCTGGTGCAACCAAGTAAATACTTTTTTTTTTTTAAGAAATGACCAAACGAGGTGGCATGGCACTTAATAAATTAATACATAATAAATAGTACAGTAGGAAGTAGAGTGCATTACACAAAAGAAGTGTGAGTATTCATGGAGTTTCAGATACAAGCTGGGTCATGATGAAAAATTATTTTCTTGGGACTTCCCTGGTGGTGCAGGAGTTAAGACTCCATCCTTCCACTGTAGGGGGGCACAGGTTCAATCCCTGGCCAAGGAAATTCCACTTGCCACTCACGTGGTATGGCCAAAAGGAAAAACAGAATTTCTTGCTGTGGCTGGTGGTCAAGTATGAAAAACTTGATCTAGACAACAGAGTCGCTTTACTGTGGGAGACCCTGAGGCCCAAAGAGAGCGGGGCAGAGCCAGGACTGCAGAGCGCCAGTACTGTCACTCAGACGGGCAGCAGGATCCCCTGCCTCTTAGTCCTGTGTTCCGCCTGCAAATGTGCCCAGGTTTGGATGGTGGTATATGTATGTCAGTTTCTAAGTCGAGGCGTTTAAGGACTAATCAAAAACCAAAGACCTTTTTTTTCTACCTTCATTCATTTACCATATACTACATTTGCAGAGTTAAAGTGAAACAGGCAAAAATCTCTGAGGCTAACTGGGAATTTGCTGTGTGAGTCAGGGGTACTCAAACCCAGGCTCTGTAACAACCTGGAGGGCTGGGGAGCGTTGGGAGGTGGAAGGGAGGTTCAAGAGGGAGGGGACATGTATATACCTATGGGTGATTGAGTCTGAGTGAACTCCGGGAGTTGGTGATGGACAGGGAGGCCTGGTGTGCTGCAATTTCATGGGGTTGCAAAGAGTTGGACACAACTGAGCGACTGAACTGAACTGAACGGATGGCAGAAACCAACGCAATATTGCAAAGCAGTTATCTTTCAATTAAAAATAAAAAGATTAAAGAGAAGTGATTGAATCTTGTAACGGTATCATTTCCCACCAGTCAAAGTGGTTATCATTTAAACATCTATTAATAAGTGCTGGAGAAGGTCTTGGGAAAGGATGACCTCCTATACTGTCCGAGAAAATGAAAAGGTATAGAGCTGCATGCAGAACACTATGGAACTCCTTTCAGACACCAGAAGTTAAGCTGTCAGATGGTGAGGCGACTCTGTGCCTGGGTACATCCGCTGTGGTGCTGGTTTAGTCGTTAAGTTGTGTCCGACTCTTGTGACGCTATGGACTGTAGCCCACCAGGCTCCTTTGTCCATGGGATTTCCCAAGCAAGAATGCTGGAGTGGGTTGCCAGAGAAAGCCTTAATTTGAAAAGGTGTGGGCACCACAGCACTCAGTACTTAAAATAACCAAGTCACGGATGCGATGAAAATGCCCATGGAAAGATGAGAGCATAAGGAAAAAGTGATGCAGAGAGAAAATGGACTCTGAGCCACAAAGAAGAGTGACGTCTACCCCGGTAACACGAATGGACCCATATATGATCATACTAAACTTAAAAAGACAGACACCATGTAGTGTCACTTAGTGGTGGAATCAAAAACGCAACAAAATGAACTACATTTCAAAAGAGAAATAGCAAACGTATGCTTACCAATGGGAAAAAGTGGGGGGAAAGATTGAAATTAGGAGGTGGGAGAAACCTAGACGCACTAAAACATGTAAATAGTTCGCGTGCAAATGTACTTAAGAGTGAAAGGAATGCTAGTCAACTGCTTCAATAACCTGTACTAGAACATAAGCTCCAAAAACTTTTTTGCGAACTCATGACCCGTAGCTGCCAAGCTCCTCTGTCCATGGGAATTCTCCAGGCCAGAATACTGGAGTGGGTAGCCTTTCCCTTCTCCAGGGGATCTTCCCAAGCCAGCGATCGAATCCAGGTCTCCCGCATTGCAGACGGATTCTTTACCATCTGAGCCACAAGGGAAGCCCTGGTGTGTGTAGATGTCAGTGAATCTGCCCACATAAGCAACACACTATAAGTCAATGATAATCCTATTTTAAAAAAAAATTTAGGTTGGCTTCCCTGATAGTTCAGACGGTAAAGAATCCACCTGCAATGCAGGAGACCCCAGTTTGATTCCTGGGTCAGGAAGACCCCCTGGGGAAGGGAAAGGCTACCCACTCCAGTATTCTCGGGCTTCCCTTGTGGCTCAGTTGATAAGGAATCCTCCCGCAATGCGAGAGACCTGGGTTCCATCCCTGGGTTGGGAAGATTTCCCAGCAAAGGGAAAGGCTGCCCACTCCAGTATTCTAGCCTGGAGAATCCCATGGACTACGCAGAGTTGGACTGGACACAACTGAGTGACTTTCATAAAAATTAAATAGAGAAAAATAAAATCTCTGNCCCTGGGGAAGGGAAAGTCTACCCACTCCAGTATTCTTGGGCTTCCCTTGTGGCTCAGTTGGTAAGGAATCCTCCCGCAATGCGAGAGACCTGGGTTCAATCCCTGGGTTGGGAAGATTCCCCAGGGAAGAGAAAGGCTGCCCACTCCAGTATTCTAGCCTGGAGAATCCCATGGACTACGCAGAGTTGGACACAACTGAGTGACTTTCATAAAAATTAAATAGAGAAAAATAAAATCTCAGGCTAGTCACCTAAACAGAAATGTTTTGAAGTTTCCCTGAAACTCCACTATAAACAGTATGCTAATGAAAGCTGTTCTTTCCCAGAAACTAAAAAGCCCTTCACATCAATTAGCCAGGAACGTGGCTGGTGTGTGAGCCCAGGTCTCTGATCTCGAATCCCACTGTTCTTCAGGCCACTACGTGTGATATCGGGCACACTTTGGAAAACGTTCCTCACCAGGACTCAGGAGCAGCTCTGTCTTCACCAAGTGAATTTTCTTGCTGTTTTCTCCTCTCAAGTGAGAGTATTTCAGTGAATGTCAGAGAAACCATTGCATAATCATCTCGCCAAAGTTTAATAAGAACACAAAACTTAAAGATGCATAATTCACTGTTGTCTTGGAAAGGCATCGGGAGGGAAATCAGAGCTCTGGTTCTCCTTTCTGCCCTCCTTGTTTGCAGAAAGAGCTTTAGCATGAAGGCTGAGATGTGCTTTCTGGTCCTGGTTTTGGTCAGCTGCCTTGACCAGGCCCTTAACCCCCTCCTGTGCACTAAGGATGCTAGCAGGCCCTTTCCTGTGATCTATGATTTTACAAGTCTGCCTCAAGTGCTAACTATAAGGTCACAGTCCCCCAGGTTTTCTTTGAAAATCATTCTGAAAACGACGGTTGTCAGATGCCCTGAGTAGTGGACTTGCCATAAGATGGTGGATCCACTGGACTTTTTGCCGTGTTCACTGTGGCTACAGCGTTTAAAGACGTGAACGCCAGCCCGTATCACCTGGGAAGGGAAGAGGCTGGACCCAAGTCCCAGGTGAACAACCAAGCCCATGCCCTTGTGTTCTCTGGCCACTGCAGGTCCCTGGCTTGGCCTTGTCTGAAGGATGGACAAGCTGGGTTCTATCCTCTGAGGCCTCCTCCAAGAGTGAAAGTGTCATGTTACTAGGCCCTTTCCAGATCCTCAGACAGCAATACCGTAGAAATGAGTATCACTTCCCCAAGACTCAGGCAAGAAAAGCTTTTAATTAGACAGCTGTGCTTTTTAATAAAAGAGATAGTTTGTGCCCAAGACTGAAGGTGGAAAAAACTGCAAGCTCTTGGAGTGGAAGGAGCAAAAGTTAAAGTGTTAGTTGCTCAGTCGTGTCCGACTCTGCCACCCCATGGACTGTAGCCCACCAGGCTCCTCTGTCCGTGGTATTCTCCAGGCAAGAATACTGGAGTGGGTTGCCATGCCTTCCTCCAGGGGATCTTCCTGACCCAGGAATCGAACCTGCCGGCATTGCAGGCAGGTTCTTGACTGTCTGAGCCACCAGGCTTCTAAAAGGGTGGTTTGCCTTAGGATCACGGGTTATTTCTAGAAATCATCATACTTCTTTGATCAACTTCAAGTGGCTCTTTTGGTGGCTGTCAGGAACAGGAAAGGTTTCTCTGAGGGGAAAGAAATACATGAGCATTTTCTGCAATAAAGCACCAGAACAGAGAGAAGGTTAAAATTTATAGTAGAGCTTCTTGTCTTGTGGCAACTAGGTATACTGGTGAGTGTAACAGAGATAAAGTGAATCTTTTATTCCTTCAAGCCTGTTTTTTTTCCCTCTGGACTCAGGCCTCAGAATCTTTGTTTTTAGTTTACAAGGCCTGTTTTGCCCCATGCTGTTCCCCCGTCCTTTTCCAGAATGGCTGTGCTCTTGTCCTCCTGCCTGAACTACAGCTGCTGGATCCACTGCCCAACATTCCTCTNCTCAGAATCTTTGTTTTTAGTTTACAAGGCCTGTTTTGCCCCATGCTGTTCCCCCGTCCTTTTCCAGAATGGCTGTGCTCTTGTCCTCCTGCCTGAACTACAGCTGCTGGATCCACTGCCCAACATTCCTCTACTAACGTGCTCACAGACCCAGCAGCTCAGTTGCACGCCCCGTGAAGGAGGCCAGCCTGTCTTGTCTGTATTTCTGAGAATAAGCTGACTAAATGTGTCCAGGTCTTAAAATATGCAAGCTCATAATCACAAATATTCAACCAGAAGACACTCTGTAGATTCAGAAAGGCATTTTGGTGCTAGATACCAAAACCAACGGCACTTTGAGCGAATTTGGTGCATTCGGGCACACTCGCAATATTTTGCTGGTCTCTGCATCCCCAGACAGACCAGTCCAGGCCTTGTGGTGACCTACCATGATGTACCTTCTACTTCACTGGAAAACGGCCACTCAAAATGTGTCTTTTATGAAATCCTGATTTTTTTTTTCCCCTGACGTTTTTCTTTCTCTCTTTCAATTGATCTTTGTAACATCAGTTTTAGGCAANACCTACCATGATGTACCTTCTACTTCACTGGAAAACGGCCACTCAAAATGTGTCTTTTATGAAATCCTGATTTTTTTTTCCCCCTGACGTTGTTTTTCTTTCTCCCTTTCAATTGATCTTTGTAACATCAGTTTTAGGCAAAAATACATTGGGAAATTCCTTTGTGGTCCAGTGGTTAGGACTCCATGCTATCACTACCAAGGGCCTGGGTTCAATCCATTGTTGGGGAACTAAGATTCCACAAGCTTCACAGTGAGGCAAGAAAGAAATGAAGGAGGGATGTAGGGAGGAAGGAAGAAAGAAAAAAAGAAAATAATAAAAACCACGATTTTATTTGCTGCATCAGCTTCTAATGCTCATGTGTGAGACTGGTCACTGGGGGGCCCCAGTCCCACAGCTCACAGTCAGCCTTTTGGACCATGGTTTTTAAACTGGCAGGTCAAAACCCATTTAAGAGGATATGGATTAGAAAACTGCAGAAAACTGCTTTTGTAAGAGTAAACAGTGAAGGCAAACATTGTTTTGTGAGACTTTTATTTCACTTAAACATGCACACGTGTATACTGACTTGCAATTTTTAATGTCTTAGCCTGGGGGGCCTAAAAAGGCCAAACAAAGAAAAAGTTTGAAAGCCACTAACTTTAGGTTATTGGGGCAAAACGCGTTGTGGATTCAATCAGGGTTTTATGGGAGGAAAAAATAACTTCTGTTCACATTATCCATCTTTTAAAAGTAAACTATAGAGTTAGTAACCAGCAACCACACAGTTTATGGTAACTTAAAAAAATCAAAACTTTAGCACATGAAGCTGTGTTCAGGAAAGAGGTCATGATAACTATTTCTTTCTAGTGCTGATTTGCGTATTACATGGCAGAAAACAACACAGCATTGTAAAAAAATTTTTTTAATATATTTAAAATTTTAAAAAGTTGTCTATGAAAAACTTATAGCTATTATTATGCTTAGTGGTAAAATATGGAATAGGAATAGGGTACAGATGTTCATTTTTATCATTTCTATTTATCCCTATAAAGCAATGAGGCAAGAAAAATAAAAGATAGCTGAGACGGTTCTAAAGAAGGAAGCAGGAAGCTAAACAGGCAAGGAGATGAAGAAGAAAATCCTCTGAACCTAAAACTGCTCTAAAAAATAAAGCGTGTTAAAAAATAAAGCATAAGTCTTTTTTCCTTCCCCAAACCCCTCCTCCCCCTCTCTGGCAGTGGAGGGAGAGTTACTTGGGTTCAGAAGCCCCACTTCTGTTTTGCGATCATTGCTTTAAAAAAATGAACCCAACCCACATCTGAAACCTCCTCTATTATAGGGGCTTCCTTGGTGGCTCTGCTGGTATGGAATCCGCCTGCAATGCAGGAGACCTGGATTCAGTCCCTGGGTGGGGAAGATCTCCTGGAGAAGAGAATGGCTACCCACTCCAGTATTCTTGCCTGGAGAGTCCCGTGGACAGAGNCTTCTGTTTTGCGATCATTGCTTTAAAAAAATGAACCCAACCCACATCTGAAACCTCCTCTATTATAGGGGCTTCCTTGGTAGCTCCGCTGGTATGGAATCTGCCTGCAATGCAGGAGACCTGGATTCAGTCCCTGGGTGGGGAAGATCTCCTGGAGAAGGGAATGGCTACCCACTCCAGTATTCTTGCCTGGAGAGTCCCGTGGACAGGGGGCCTGGTGGGCTACAGTCCACAGGGTCGCTGAGACTCGAACACAGCTTAGCGACTAAGCACACACGTCCTCTGTTATAAGCAGGAATTCTCCTCGATTAGCTCTCTTTTTACAGTACTTAGCTCTCTTTTTACAGTTCAGTTCCAAAATGATGAACATTTATAGCTGCAGCCGCTGAGATCTGAGGTAAGTCTTCACAAGATGGGGGTGATTTTCTATGACCACATAAGCCATCCCTCACCCTGGTAACCACAAGCCGTTAATCCACGTGTCTGAGGTGAGTGACTACGTCCTGAGGGGCCCATGTATTTGCAAAAGGGTGATAAAGTTTGAAGTTGAATCTGAGCGTTTGATCTGAAGACATAAATGTAAGAAAAAAGCAGGAAGGTTCACCCCAATGTCAAGCGGGCAGAAATCAGAGAGTTCCAGAGGTTTGGGAAAATAATTGGTCAGTTGGAATATTTGTTGAAATAACTGCTGCTGCTGCTAAGACACTTCAGTCGTGTCTGACTTTGTGTGACCCCATAGACGGCAGCCCTCCCAGGCTCCACCGTCCCTGGGATTCTCCAGGCAAAAATATTGGAGTGGGTTGCCATTTCCTCTCCAATGCGTGAAAGTGAAAAGTGAAAGTGAAGTCGCTCAGTCGCTTAGTCGTGTCTGACTTTTTGCGACCCCGTGGACTGCAGCCCACCAGGCTCCTCCACCCATGGGATTTTCCAGGCAATAACTGCAGGCTTCCCTAACTGTTTTAAATTTATTTTGCAGTAACTGCAGATGTACAGGAAAGTGGCAAGCCAAGGCTGCCTGCCTTTTTACAAGCATGATTGTACTCGTGTGTTGAGCTGCACAAAGGGACAAGGATGGACCACGAGCTTGTCACCTCGTCTTAGACACAAACATCACTGCAGTTGTCGCTGGGTGGTGGTATCTTGGGTAATCTCTTTCCCAGTAAGATGTAGTACCTTAAATTTAAAAAAAATTTTTGTTGTTTTTATTTATTATTTATGGCTGTGCTGGGTCTTCCTTGCCACTCAAGTGCTTTCTCTAGTTGTGGCAACTGGGGGCTCCTCTCTAGTTGTGGTGCTTGGGCTTCTCATTACAGTGGCTTCTCTTGGGAGTGTAAGGTCTAGGGCATGGGCCTCAGAAGTTGAGGCCCACGGGCTTAGTTGCCCCGAGGCATGTGGGATCTTCCGAGAGCAGGGATCAAACCCATGTCCCCCTCATTAGCAAGCAGACACTCAGCCACTAGATTATCAGGGAACTCCTACCTTAAATTTTTTAAGTCGTTATGTGATAATTCATCTTAGATGAAAGAAAGGCCCCCTTTGTTCCCTGTCTGCATCTTCTATGCTAAGAGCTGGAGTCAAGTGGAAAAAGAGAGCGTGGCTGAAGGCCTGGCCTCGCCATGGGGCTCTGGACAGTCACTGTCTGGACCTCCTTCCTCACCTATAAAAAGCAGGAGTTGAGAGTTGGTCTATGACTCTCTGTTCTTTTTAAAACTGTGTAAGTGTTTAGACATTCTATCATTTTAAACGTGTCTTTACAGAGGAAGGCAAATATACGTTATCGCTTATCTGTGGAACCTACAAAAAATGATATGAAGTCACTTATTTACAAAGCAGAAAGAGACTCACAGACAAACGTATGGTTACCAAAGGGGAAAAGGAGGAGGGATAAGTTAGGAGTTTGGGATTAACACACATATACTACTGTATAGCAAATAGATAAATAAGGACCTACGTATTTAGTTCCCTGATTAGCACGGGGAACTATATTCACTATCTTGTAATCACCTATAATAGAAAAGAATCTGAAAAAGAATATGTTGTTGTTCGGTTGCTAAGTTGTGAGACCCCAAGGACTGCAGCATGCCAGGCTTCCCTGTCCATCACTATCTCCTGGAGTTTACTCAAACTCTTGTCCATTGAGTCAGTGATTTGATCTAATCATCTCCACCTCCACCGCCCCTTTCTCCTTTTGCCTTCAATCTTTCCCAGCATCAGGGTCTTTTCCAATGAGTTGGGTCTTTGCATCAGGTGGCCAAAGTATTAGAGCTTCAACTTCAGCATCAGTCTTTCTAACAAACATTCAGGGTTGATTTCCTCTAGGATTGGCTGGTTTGATCCCCTTGCAGTCCAAGGGACTCTCGAGTCCTCCAGAATAACAAATTGAAAGCTTTAATTGTTCGGCACCCAGCCTTCTTTATAGTCCAACACTCACATCTGTACATGACTACTGGAAAAGCCATGGCTTTAAATAGAAACACAGACACTCACATATATATAACTGAATCGCTTAGCTGTACATCTGAAGCATTGCAAATCAACACTTCAACTTTTAATTTTTAAATTTATTTTTAAATAATTAAACATTTTAAAATTTAATTACCTTAAAAATAAATGTGTCTTTAAAGCTTGAGCTCTTTTCCAGTTTCTGTCCTGGTTTCNAAAAAAAAAATCTCTATATTGAAAGATGACTGCAAATATAATCTATATTTTCAAAACACTTTCAAAGTTTAGTGTTCTTAGTATTCTTAGTATTAGAATACTGGAGTGGGTTACCATGCCCTCCTCCAGGGGATCTTCCCAACCCAGGGATCAAACTCAGGTCTTGTGCATTGCAGGCAGAAATTTTACTGTCTGAGCCACTAGGGAAGCCTTCATATTCATATATGTATACATATTATGTATGTATATATATGTATATTCATATATATATGTAAACTGAGAGGCAGCACCGACTCCGTGGACATGAATTTGAGCAAACTGCTGAAGCTGGCGATGGACAGGGAGGCCGGGCATGCTGNATCCAAAATCTTCAGTCCCTCAAATGCAGGATTTGGACACAGGATGCAGGAATACAGAAGCGATGCTGTAACAAATTCAATAAAGAGTTTTAAAATGATCCCATCAAAAAAATCTTTTAAAAAATGATTTAAATAGTAAATGTCATGTTACATATTTTGTACCACAATTTATAAAAAAGAACCTTACCCCAAGCCTGGTTGAGAATGGGACTGGGCAGAGGATGAAGCCAAGTACCATTCTCTTACATCTAAATACATTAACCAATGAAATGACTGGGGTGAGCTGGTCCCACCCGTTGGCCATGGTTCCCAAGGTCAAGTTATGTCCTCTGATTTCATCCAATGACTGGGTACCATCCACTCACCCTGGCTTACCTGTGGATGGGGTCAATCGCCCATCCTGGGGCTAGCTCGTTCTCCAGGAAGGAAGCAGCAACTCCAGGAACCTTCTAGTTAGATGGTACCAGGGAGACGGGCAGGGAGAACACAGGAGATGAAAGTGTCCTTCTGTTTTCTGAGATTGTGTCAAACCTTCTCCCCCGAGAAAATAAGAACCTGAGCCCAGCCCGATGTGGAAGTACTCAACACTAGTGAGCTGTCCGCTTTAAAACAGTTACAATAAGGACTTCCCAGGCGGTCCAGTAGTTAAGACTGCCTTCCAAGGAAGGGGTGTGAATGCCTGGTTGGGGAGCTAAAATCACACATGCCTTGTGGCCTAAAAACCAAAACACAAAACAGAAGCAAAGCTGTTACAAACTCAATAAAGATTTTTAAAATAGTCCCATCAAAATAATCTCTTTTTAAAAAATGGTTAAAATAGTAAAAGCTATGTTACATATATTTTACCACAATTAAAAAGAATCTTGGCCCAATCCTGGTTGAGCATGGGAGTTGGGTAGAGGATGGAAGCCAAGTACCAATTCTCTTACATCTAAAGTTGTTTTATTACTAAACACATCACTGTGAGTTTCATAAACAGGAGCTTCAGTGACCGACTCTGGAGTCCCTGCTTATAGCCATTTGCACAGACCACACACCACCATTCCACCTCTTGCTCTACCTATTTCCAACAACAATAACAAACAAAACCACCCCATTCCTTCCTCTTTATTATGCACAATGTTTCGATAATTCCTCCATTGATCTGTCTTTTCAGGGTCTGTCCCATCTTTTAAAACCTGAATGTCTCCTCAGGGTATTTTCCCAAACAAAAACAATTCCCTCCTTCAGAGAGATTCCTGCAAAGGACTTTCAAAAAAAAAAATCTCTATATTGAAAGATGACTGCAAATATAATCTATATTTTCAAAACACTTTCAAAGTTTAGTGTTCTTAGTATTCTTAGTATTAGAATACTGGAGTGGGTTACCATGCCCTCCTCCAGGGGATCTTCCCAACCCAGGGATCAAACTCAGGTCTTGTGCATTGCAGGCAGAAATTTTACTGTCTGAGCCACTAGGGAAGCCTTCATATTCATATATGTATACATATTATGTATGTATATATATGTATATTCATATATATATGTAAACTGAGAGGCAGCACCGACTCCGTGGACATGAATTTGAGCAAACTGCTGAAGCTGGCGATGGACAGGGAGGCCGGGCATGCTGCCTTCCACGGGGTTAGTGCAGGACTGACCTGAACTGAAGCTCAGGGGTAGAGTCTATATAGGGAAAATTTCACCGAATCTGGCCCAACTGTCAGCAGCGATGCTGGAAAACAAGACTGGAGGAGACGTTGCCCTTGTGGGCCTGTTACGAACAGTGATGGTGTTGGTGGCTGAAGAGGAGGATGTGATTTGCCTGCTTTTCTGGTTGTGACTGCCAGCCTCCAGGCAGTCTCATAATTAGAAAGCTGCTCCCTGGTTGCGTGGTCCTGGGGCTGGTCCTCCCTCTCACACTAAACCTGTGGGTCCCAAGGGCCCCTCTGAGGGCAGCTCTGGCCTCCGCAGACTGAATCTGCGTGAACAGTGATGCTCCCCCTCCTTCCTGACCTGGGCTGGCGTAACTGCTCCTTGTGGGTGCAGCTTTGGCTGAGGCCCAGGGGAGATAACCCTGAGACATGGAAATTCCAGAAAGTGGGGGAAATATTTTCACCAACAGTAGAATTAGTCTGTGTTTGAGAAATGGGGAAGTGGGTGCGTGAGAGAGAGTCAAGCTGCGGGTAGCAAAGGGAACAGAGAGGAATCAGTCTGACTGGCTGCTTGAAAGAAGCTCCAAATGTGAAAATAATTTGCCGCGGAATGTTTACACAAAAACTAATCTAAAGAAGAAACAGCTTACACACCAGAATCGAAATGTCACTTGCTCCCAGAGGGAATGAGCTCAGAAGTTAAAAGGAAGGGGGGAGCCTCTCCAGCTATTAAATGTATTTTTTTTAAGGCTCCTCTGGGTTTACATTGGTTCCAGGAAGAACAGAGGCTCCCGTCTCCTGGGAGGTATCTCTGCAGATGCGGAGAGGAGGCCTGAAAAGTTCTGTGTTCAGAACAGGGTGGCTGGTGCTGAAGGCAGAGAGGTCAGCCGGAGACATCCTGTCAATGGTGGTTTCAGCAGATAAATTCAGCCAGATTTTTGAGATCAAATGTTTGGCTTGAGAAACTTCCTCCGGGCTTCTTTTGTTTATCATACTTTCCTGGCCATTGGAGTTCGCAGAGAGAGAACTTGCCAAGTGGATCCAAGTTTGCAAAGGCACAGTCTTAGGAATGGAGAAGAGCCCTGGGGTCAGTGTGAAAGGGTCTCACGGAAAGCAGAGTGGGCATTCTTCACAGGTGTGGCCTGAGGAGGGACAGAAGTTGAAAATACAGCTGCCCCAATGCAGGCAGCTAGCTGGGCACCAGAAGAGAGAGGGGAACCAGGCCTCCTGGTCTTGTTCATTTTTCTTTTATTATTATTTTTTTTATTATTTGCCTGCACTGGGACTTCACTGCAGCTCAGGGGTTTCTCCAGTTGTGGCCTGCAGGCTTAGCTGTGTGTGAGACCTGAGTTCCCAGACCAGGAATTGAACCTGCGTCCCCTGCTTTGGGGGCTTCCCAGGTGGCACTAGTGGTTAAAAAAAAACCCACCTGCCGATGCAGGAGACATAAGAGATGTGGGTCTGATCCCTGGGTCGGGAAGATGCCCTGGAGGAGGGCATAGTAACCGACTCCAGTCTTCTTGCCTGGAGAATCCCATGGACGGAGGAGCCTGGGGGCTACAGTCCACGGGGTCATGAAGAGTTGGACACACCTGAGCAACAGAGCGCAACACAGAGAGCCCGAGCTGTGGAAGGCAGATTCTCAACCAGGGACCAGCAAGAAGTCCCTCGTCTNCTACAGTCCACGGGGTCATGAAGAGTTGGACACACCTGAGCAACAGAGCGCAACACAGAGAGCCCGAGCTGTGGAAGGCAGATTCTCAACCAGGGACCAGCAAGAAGTCCCTTGTCTAGCTCTATTTTATAAGCTTCATCCTATGGCCTAGAAGTCAGCCCTAGAAGGATAAAGTTCAGTTCCATCACACAGTCGTGTCCGACTCTTTGTGACCCCATGGGTTGCAAGCATAAAAGTAGCTGCCAGGATGAAGTTAATTTATGTACTAAGTAAAGAAAAAAACGCCTGATGTCCCCAGACAGCGCACAGAATCCAGACCTGGAAGCAACTTGCCACCATCTAAGGTCATCACATCAAAAGGGGATCAGGAAGATGCTGTCGCCCAGCCTGAGAGAAAGGGAGCCTGACAGCTGGGAGGCGTGAGCTAAGGGCCTGGGGAGGCCTTCTTACCGGTGCAGTAATTTCAGGAGGCTCTGACTTCCCCTTCTGCAAAACCTCTGACTTCCTCCCCCTCTAAGGCCAGGGCCTACAGCTTCACTTCTTTGCTTCTGAACCCCCACCCCACTTGTCATTGTGCTTTAGGTAAGCAAGCAAAAGTCGCTCAGTCATGTCTGAATGTGTGTGACCCCGTGGACTGTAGCCCACCAGGCTACTTTGTCCATGGAATTCTCTAGGCAAGAATCCTGGAGGCCGTAGCCATTCTTTTCTCCAGGGGATCTTCCCAACCCAGGGATCGAACCCGGCTCTCCTGCGTTGCAGGCAGATGCTTTGCTGTCTGAGCCACAGCTGCTAGAAGAATTCACTTTACTGCAGGGGACTTAAAGGGAACACTGATAAGTCCTCCCGNTAGCCCACCAGGCTACTTTGTCCATGGAATTCTCCAGGCAAGAATCCTGGAGGCCGTAGCCATTCTTTTCTCCAGGGGATCTTCCCAACCCAGGGATCGAACCCGGGTCTCCTGCGTTGCAGGCAGATGCTTTGCTGTCTGAGCCACAGCTGCTGGAGGAATTCACTTTACTGCAGGGGACTTAAAGGGAACACTGATAAGTCCTCCCATCTTCCTCTCTCTGGGTCTCCCCTCATCTTTACCTGCAGATGCACTTCCCTCCTCGACTTCCCCTTGTTTGGCTGAACTTTTTCCCTCCACTGTTTTGTATCAAAAAGTCTCCGAGGTAATTACTGAAGTCTGTGTGTGATCTTCTACCCTGAGGCTGCAGCAGCTTCCATTCACTCAACAAACCTTCCCCAAGGGGCTTCTGTGATTCGGGCGGTGTGCTAAGTGTTGGGGACTCAAAGGCCAGTCCTGGGGACTTACTTGGTGGCCCAGTGGTTAAGACTTCACCTTCCAGTGCTGGGGGCGTCTGTTCGATCCCTGGTCAGCGAGATAAGATCCCACATGCCTCATGGCCAAAAAACTGACACCTAAAACAGAAGCGATATCATAACACTGTCAGTAAAGACTTTAAAAATGACGCACATCAAAAAAGCAAACACTCCAGTCTTGGGCCCTCCATAGCCAGGCGGGGTGAGTCAGAGAGAAAGGTACTAAGGACATCTTGTAACAAAGGACCCGTGCCCAGGGGCGGGGGCTACACAGGAGGCCAGCTTTGCTGGGACGTCTAGCAGGGGACAGCCCAGCAGGTAGGATGCTGGAGCGAGGGGACCAGAAAGTTCACTCTGGGGAAGGATGGGCTCGCAGATGTAAGCTTTTATAGAGAGAATGGATAAGCAACAAGGTCCTACAGTGAAGCACGGGGAACCATATTCAATATTCTATATTATGCCATAATGGAAAAAATATGATGGCTGTATCACGGAATCAGTTTGCTGTACAGCAGTAATTAGCACCACATTGTAAATCAACTGTACTTCAATTAAAAAAAAAACAATAATAAAAGATAATTCACTCTGAACCCAGCTTGTGCAGAGAAATGGGGTGAAAGAGATCATTTCTGGGGACCATGGCTGGCAATCAGGCATGTCCAAGTTCAAGGCGCAGGCAAGGGTCAAATTGTGAAGAGCTGGCCCACCGAGCTGCAGTCTGGGCTTTATGCTGGAAGAAACGGGGAGCCATCGAAGGTTTTTCTTTCACTTTTTGGTTGTCATTCATTTTTGCTGGGGTGTATTCGCTTTATAGCGCTGTGTTAGTTTCTGCCGTACAGCAAAGGAAATCAGCCGTACGTATACACATATCTGTTTTTTGGATTTCCTTCCCATTTAGGGCTTTCCTTGTGGCTGAGTTGGTAAAGAATCCGCCTGCAATGCGGGAGACCGGGGTTCGATCCCTGGGCTGGGAAGATCCCCTGGAAAAAAGGAAAGGCTACCCACTCCAGTATTCTCGCCTGGAGAATTCCACGGACTGCATAGCCTGTGGGGTCACAGAGAGCCGGACGCGACTGAGCAACTGTTACTAGGTTACTGCAGAGCATGGAGTCGAGTTCCCTGCGCACACAGTAGGCTCTCATTAGCTAGCTCTTTCATGCATAGTAATGTGTATATGTCAGTTCCAGTCTCCCAGTTCATTCACACGTACCCCCCTTTCCTCCTTGGTACTCATGCTTGTTTTCTATGTCCGTGTCACTATTTCTGCTAGATGGACCTAGAGACTGTTACACAGAGTGAAGTAAGTCAGAAAGAAAACCAAGTATCACACATTAACACATATATGTGGAACCTAAACAAATGCTGTAGGTGATTTATTTGCAAACCATTGAAGGTTTTGAAGCAGGAGACAAAGGCAATCGGATTTCTGATTTGGAGAATCACATTGGCTGGAGTGAGGAAAATTGGTTCGTGGAGAGGTGAAAGTGAAGTTGCTCAGTCATATCCGACTCTTTGCGACCCCATGGACTGCAGCCTACCATGCTCCTCCGTCCATGGGATTTTCCAGGCAAGAGCACTGGAGTGGGTTGCCATTCCTTCTCCAGATCTTCCCAACCTTGGTCTCCTGCATTGTAGGCAGATGCTTTACCGTCTGAGCCACCAGGGAAGTCCCACGTGGAGAGGTGAGCCTGCAGGCAAAGCAGATTGGGATCCCTGTGTGGTTTCTCGGCCACCTTTGTCCCACTTTGGCAAGTTCTAAGTTCTCAAGAAAATGACCCTTGTGCAGAGATGGGCAGTGATTCCCAGCAAAGCTTTCTGCAGAGGTCTCTCCCCACATGCAGCTGTGGACAATTTCCTAGGATTTTTTTCTTGAGTTCTCAAGTTTCAGGGAAGAGAATCTGAGGCATTCCTAACACACCCTTATGACAGCGGTTCTCAAAGTGTGGTCCCCACACCAGCAGCAGTCACTATGCGAACCCTAGAAAAGCATGTTTTTGAGCCTCACCCCATACCTGCTCATCAGAAACACAAGCACCCCCCGGGCTAAAGCTTGGGGACCATTGCCCTGTGGTCTCACACAGGAGAGGGGCTCCAGGGGAAAACTGAACACCAGCCTCAGAAGATTTTTGGTTGTTGCTGTTTAAGAGAGAGAGAGAGAGAGAGAGAGCGTCTGCTAAGCAGGATAAAAGTCCATGTGGCAGACATGGAACTATAATAATCATCATTTATTTAATACAACCCTAGGAAATGATTTTGAAAGCTGACTATGTGCACAGTACTCACTGGGCAGAGGGAAGATAAAGATTTAAAAAGACAGAAGGAAGACTTTGCTGATGGTCCAGTGGTTAAGACTCTGAGCTGCCAATGTGGTGGTGGGGAGAGGAGCATGGTTTGATCCCTGGTCAGGGAACTAGGATCCTGCATCCTGTGCGGCAAGGCCAAAAATAAATAAATCAGTAAAAAATAAAAATTAAAAAAAAAAAAGTAAAAATGCACAGGGTTCCTGCCTTCCAGACTATACAGCCGTCATCATCAGCATCACCATCATCTACCAAAAACCTTTTTTAAAGCTAATGATGGTCACTTGCAATCCACACATGAGACCTCACAGGATTCACGCCGTGCCCTAAGGTTGCTGCCCTCGGGTGGTTTACTGTGGAGCTGGCGCGGAACTTGAACACAGGAAGCTGTCTTGGTCACCCGAGGCATTGGATAATCACTTGCTAAACTGTGATGAGACTACAACAAGCCTTGTGGACTTGAGTCCTCCTCTAGCCTTGGTCACGTGGCCTCCGTTCTCACTCCTTCCCCAAAGTCCTGGGTTGTTGTTTTTTTTTTTCTCTCTCTCTCTTTCTTTCTTAATCTAAATAATGACAATTCCATTCTCCACCACCTGCAAAGTCAGGCCTCCTTCCATCTTTCTTCTCTCTTTTAATAGCAGTTTTCTCATCAACTTTTCCAAGACTCCAAAGGAATTGTCAGGTCAAGCAGACCCCGGATGCTACCAGAGTTTCCCAGGAACTTGACTCACACTCTCCAAAGCCCTTGAGCCCCGAGTCCCCAGGCGGGAGCACTGGCTGCTCCTTTGGGGCTGTGAGTGTGCAAGCTGTAATAATGCCCAGTATTCAGCCAGTCCTGGGAGCTCAGGCTTCTTGAGTCTGCCCCACAGAGGCAGCAGGAGCAGTCCTCTGGTGACCCGACCCTGAGAAGTCTGGCCTTCGCCCTGGGATCTCTGGTTCTGCCCAGCGCTGTTGTCTAACTCCTGGAGTGGTTATTGAGGATAAGGCAACCTGCTGCCCTAACCCAACTTTAGGAAGGAGAGGAAAGCCTTGTACTATAAATAAATAGGCTGTTCCAGGATGAGGCGCTGTCCACCCCTCTCCCATCCCCTCACCCCTGTGACTGGCCCATTGCAGCAGTCTCATGCCAGGGATTAGTGTGATCACAAGGTCACGGTAGATAGCTGGGTCCATAAATACTTCTGGAGAGCGTTAGTCATTGAACAGGAGCCAGGAGGGGAAAGACAAAGGCAGGAGAGAGAGCTGGATGCCCGCTGGAGCCAGCTTGGAAATCAACTATAAGAACAGCAAAAAAAAAACCCAAAAAAAACAGAGAGAGAGAAAGAAGCTTGGCTTTCCTCCAGAATGTGAAAATCCACGTACTCATTTTTTTAGGGGGTTACCCTGAACCTCAGAACACGGTTCTGTCCCATGAAGTTGGAAAAAGAAACTTGAGAGCTGATGCCGTTGGAAATTTCAGAATCTCTGGTAATAGCATCAAAATTGCTGAAAAGTTCAAAGAAACTGAATTTTTGGCACCTTTGCCAGGAGAGAATCTCAGAGAAGCAGGAAGAAATAGCAGGGCTCCTGGGCTGACACAGCTGGGGAAGAGATTACCATGCAGTCTCCTTGGATAAGCAAGGGCCACGAAGCAAGGTGGTCACTGCCAGAGGGGCTGCCCTGTGGGTTCTGGGGACCCTTGGGATCCTGGGGTCTTCGCCGCCTTTAGGGTTCATGCTCTGGGAGGTACAGGCAGATATAAATGGAGAAATGTAATCAAGAGATGAAAAGTTCCATGTGGGGGCAAGTTGCCTAAGAGCATGGTATCTGAATAAAGGAAGCCATGGGTGCTGGAGGCAGTGCTGGGGAACTGATATTCTGTGTGTTCACCGGGCAAGGGGAGGGCAGAGGGTGGATCAGCTGTACTGTCAGCAGTGGAGACGGCTTCCCGAGCAGCTTGGATGACTCATCTGGCACACGCATGCTCAAAAAATGTTAAATATGGAAGGGGGGTGGGGAGATGTCCGCTCACAAAGACTGGATTGGGGGCACATAATTTGGGGGCCTGCTGTGTCTGTCTTCAATGACTGAGTTGTTTCGCCACTTTGAGATGAAGGTGACTTGGGCTGCCTTACCTAAAGACAGACCACCACGGAGCATTCATGGTCAGAAGGCAAAGGCCCAAGTTACTTCGGGTGATGTGGTTAATTCAAGCAGTTAATCAAAAAACAAATTAGCTAACCAGGACATGGAAACACATTATGAATATCAAATGCTATTCATAGTTTTGTTTTCCTTTGGAAACCAAGCTCCAGAGTGAATTTGTGTTTACAGCTGATGTTCAGAGGAAAGGTCTGGAACACAGCCTGCCCTTCCCATACCTCCCTTGGAATCTGCGTTGGAGACGGGATGCTGCGTTGGGTGCACAACAGATCTGATGCACAATGCCAGCTCCAGTCCACAGAGAAGAGCCAGGGAATTCAATTTCTCCTTTGCCTTTAAGGACACAGATTCTACTTCTGCAGAAAAATAGAGGTCACAGAGAGACTGTGACCAAGCAACTGGAAATACAAGAAAATGTCTTAAGAGGTTCAGAGGTTAAAAGCTAGCCAACAATAGCTGTAAAACAGGGGTTCTCAACTTCTGGGATCCAATGGTTGATGATCTGAGGTGGACCTGATGTAATAACAGAAATAATAATAGAAATACAGCATACATGTGATGCACTTGAATCACCCTGAAACCATCCCCTTTCCTCCTGGTCCATGGAAAAACTGTCTCCCATGAAACCGGTCTGTGGTGCCAAAAAGGTTGGGGAGCGCTGTCATAAAGGATTTTGTGTGCCCTTGGAGCTAGGTGAATGTGGACGGACTCTATTTGGTGATATTTAATCAACATGAAATGTCTTGCTGTGGTCTAAACATATTAGGCAAGTGGCGGATACTTAGAGTGTGTTTGTCATGGGCAATGAACTGCACGGGCCCCCGCTCTGAAAACACTGTGTCATGTATCACGTAGATGGATGAGTCAAGAAATAAATGTACAGAAAGCTAAGAAAGCGTGAACTGAACCTTTGTACCATTAAATGAGTACACGGATTTGAACTTCATGAGGAGCGACACATGGCTTGCTGCTTGATTCCAAGTGAAGTCACCACACTTAGGATTTATGGAAGGAATGAGCCATCATAATTTGTAGTTTGATTTAAAGTTTTCAAGCCTTTCTTCAGGAGTCGGTAATGGCTACATCTCATCTGAGCTCTGGCCAGCCGCCCCCTGCTCAGCCTGGCTCCGTGCGTGTCTGTGCAGACAATGATGTGTTCTTGGCAAAGCCTCTGGGTGAATCGCTGCAGCTGCAGCTGTTTGGGGAGCGGGAAGATTTACGACTGTTGGTCTTCCCCATCAGGAGCATATTTGCCTTTAGAGCATATTATGTCTTTAACATATTTTCCCATCAAGACTTGTTTTTTTTTCAGTGAGAACTCATAGAAAAGTTATCCGTGGACCACGGTTCTCCTGGCCCTGGTCAGCAGAGCCCACGAACGGCATGGATCCCGTGTCCTGTGTCTGTTTCCCAGGACTCAGCCACCTGGCTGCCTCCGAGCTTCTCCAGGTCATTTTCCTCCCCTCCTTCTGAGATGCAGCTGCCAAAAAGGCAGGGGAGCTTCGGGATGCATTTCTCAGCACTCTGGCAAGCGCTTTGAATAAACGGCAGACAAACCGTTGGGGAGCCCACGGCAGAGCCGCTTTCTGACTGTTTTTCAGTTCATCCTCATTCAGGGTCCAGCCCATGATAAGCAGATACGAGCTGGTAGATTTCTAATTTTTCTCTATTTTAAATACACAATGGTTTTAAAATTTGCTGTATGTTAGTTTGCTCAAGCGGCCATAGCCAAGTACCATAGACTGGCTTAACCAACAGGAATTTTTTAAAACATTGACTTATTTATCTGGCCGTGCTGAGTCTTTATCTGTGGCAGGAGGGGTCTTTTTTAGTTGTGGTGTGAGAACTTTCAACTGTGACATATGGGATCTAGTTCCCTGACCAAGGATCAAACCTGAGCCCCGTGCAATGGGAGTGCAGAGTCTCAGCCACTAGACGACCAGGGAAGTCTCGGAAATTTATGTTCTCACAGTGCTGGAGGCTGGAGCTCCGGGGTTCTGGCGTGGGCAGGACTGGACTCACCTGAGGGCTTGCTCCTCGCCTTGCAAACCAGCCCCTCCTTGCTGTGTCCTCGCGCGCCTTTCCCTGTCTGCCTGTGTGTCCTAATCTCCTTTTCATACAAGGATGTCAGTCATACTGGATTAAGGTCCATGCTAAGGGCTTCCTTTTAACCTAGATCTTTAAAGAGCCCACGCCCGAACACAGCCACCTTCTGAGGGTATTAGGACTTCAGTGTGGGGGTTTGTGGGATGGGGATCAGGGGACACAATGCAGCTTAGAGCACATTGGGTATAATTTTTTCTCACCCGCATTTTAGATTATTTCCTCTGGACTGATTCCTAGAGCACAGATCCCTAGGCAAAAAAAGTTAAAAAAAAAAAATTTAAATAAGGCTTTTGAAAATTGCTTTCCCAAAAGAATGTAACAATCACTACTGTCACAGTCTACTTTAAAAAATATTTTTATAAAAAGTGGATGAATCAATGAAGAATTCTGTTCGGTTGTGCCTAATAGAAGCTCACCTCCAGTGACTTGACAGGGGTTTGTTCTGGGACTTACAGGGCAGTGTGCAAGCCGTTTAGAATTTGTGCAGTGGCTTCAAGGCAGCACCGAGGGGGCTGGCCCGTCCGAGTTTCTGCCGGCTACCTTCCCCATTTTCACCACGTGGCTTTCAGGCCTTTGCCCTGAGCCCTCTGCCTCTCCTCCCTGGATCTCCCCTGGCTGCTGCCTCACTGGCTTCAGACTTTTATTCCAGTGTCATCTTCTCAACGACACATTTGGGTGTACATACAAACTTCACTTCCTCTTTATTTTCAAGTCTTTCTTCCGTGTTCCATTTTTGCTTGTTAGCATTTATTGTTATTTAGTGTGGTGGTGGGTTAGTCACTAAGTCAAGTTCAACTCTTGCAACCCCATGAACTGGCCTGCCAGGCTCCTCTGTCCATGGGGATTTTCTCCAGGCAAGAATACTGGAGTGGGTTGCCATGCCCTCCTCCAGGGGATCTTCCCCACCCAGGAACTGAACCCAGGTCTCCTATATTGCAGGCAGATTCTTTACTGACTGAACTATGAGGGAATCCCCTATTATTTATTATGTATATTTTAATTTTTTATTGTTTGTTTTCTTTTTCTTCCTCTAGGAAGTGTCATAAAGACACATTTGTTCATTATGGTTTGCATGTACACACACACGCACACACACACAAACTCTTCCACTTTCAGGAAAGACTAAGCCCACACTGATCTTTATTTCTTTCCTTCTTTCCTCCCTTCCTCCCTCTCTTCTTTCAGCTTGCTGAAGGTCCCATAAAAAGTTAGTGACTAATCAGAAGAGTATGAACCCCAGTTTCCCCAATTTTTTGCCCTTGCCACTTTTCTTAAATAAGAATGTCCTCAACCATGAAGAAGTAGCCTAACAGGTTTATATTAATAGATATCGATTGCTTGTTGAATTTCGATTTCACAAAGCTTTTGAAACAAATCATGGACTAAGGCCGTATTTTAAACTCAGTAGTACAGTATCTCCAATTACTGACATTTCTGAGCAGGTTGGATTGAGATGCTAAAGTATGGGTTTGTTCTGCCATAAATTCCTGATGAACGCTGAGTGCCCCTTTCCAAAAATCCTTATCAAGTAGGGAATACTGCATATAATGTGTTAACATGTGTGTAAAACAGGAGGCTAAAAATGTATTAGGATGTTCTTACCGATGCACAAAATATCCCTGGAAAGACACACGAGTATCTGTCAATGATAATTGTGGGGAGGGGGCAATGGGTGGCTGAGGGCACAGGTGGGAGAGGTGACCTGTGTGAATGGTGATGTCACCATGAGACTCAGTGATTAAATTCGGTCACAAAAAGATAAAACAGACAAAAGACCCAAACTGTTGAGTCACTGGGTTGTCCCAGGCTTGGCTGGCTCACCGTGTTAGACGTGAAGCCACCCGGTCCGCAGGGTATGTGGCCCCCAACACGCATCTCTCCACTCCCCCTTGTACACTAGCTCCAGCAATAAGGGCCCACCGCTGTTCCTTGAACAAGCGGATCTCGGGGCCACAAGGGCCTCTGACCTGCCTTCCCGTCACCTGCAGCTCTCCTGCCCTGTCCTTTCGTGGCTCCCTCCTTCACCTCTGGCGGGTCTCCCCTCCACCTTCCCTCACCACCTCGGATCCCCGTTGCCCCCCAACTCCTCTCGTTCCGCTTACTCCATCNGGCTACACCCATTTGCATTCCAGCAGAGCCCAAGGGTTCCCTTTTCTCCACATCCTTGCCAGCTTGTCCTTTGCTGTCTTTTTGATAAAAGCCATCCTTATTCATTTAAAGTGATACTCATTGTGGTTGTGACTTGCATTTCCCTACTGGTGAATGATGCTGAGCATCCCTTCATGTACCTGTCAGCTATTTGTATATCTTCTTTGGAAAAATGTCTATTCAGCTCTTCTGCCTATTTAAAAAATCAGATTGTTGGGTTTTTCCTTGTTGTTGAGTTACATGAATTCTTCATATATTTTGGATATTAACCCTGTATCAGACATATGATTTGCAACATTTTCTCCCATTCTGTAGGGTGCCTTTTCATCTTGTTGAGGGCTGTTTTTCCTTTGCTTTCTTCCTGGGTAGAAGAATTTTAGTCTGATGTAGTGCCATCCATTTGTTTTTGCTCCTGTTGCCTTTTGTTGCTTTTGGTGTCAGATCCAAGAATAATTTCCAAGACCAATGTCAAGGAGCTTACCCATGATGTTTTCTTCTAGAGCTTTATGGTTCCAGGTTATCCATATTTTAATTTGTACAATTTTCTTTTCATGTACTTTTAAAGTCTTTTGTAGAGGCATTAAATAATTTGAAAAAAGTATATTACTAAGCAAAAGAGTCATAATGCACATGATATAATATTTTAAAAATATACAAGAGCATGAATGAATCCTGTCCTCTTTTAACCACCTCAGAAATGATGTCCTTGAGTTCACTACTCTTACTAGCACAACTGTATGAAACTTCTCACCTAAAATCAAGGCACCCATCACAGTTCAACCACTTTTTCCTACCCCAAAGTCATCACCGAAAGTGATGAAGATTGTCTTGGGCACGTATAACTTCAGAGAATGCTTATTAACTTTTCTCTCTCTCCTTTGTTGTTGTCAGCTAATCCGTTTACAGAGAGAAGAATCAACTGAATAAAGTCATTTTTCTCTCCCCCGGCCCTCTCCATCTCCAAAAGCTTTTCTATTTTCTTGGTTTCTAGCCCACTGGGGACTGGGAGACCACAGAACTGGACCTTTTGAAATTAGATCTTCAGCCAGAATCAATAAGCAAGCCTAAAAAAAGCATCTCCGTGAAGACACAGGCTCTTGGATACTCAGAGGCTCTTTCTCTCTTATCTTCCGGTTCTGAGTCCTCTTCCAGAGATTGAAGTTGCCAGAAAGTGACCTTCAGGTCAAGACCATGTTCCTGATACGTGTGGCAGCCAGCCAGGACTGTGACATCTTCTGACATCAGATGCTGGAGGGAGCTTTTGGCCACTTATCCAATTAGAACATCCAAACCGTCATTATGTATTAGGTGTAAGGGTAAATTTAGCTTGTTATTGTTTAATTACTAAATGACGGAATGAAGCTGAACTGGGTTTAACTCTCCAGCCTAGTGTTACACTTAATTTTAACAAAGTTTGACAGACATATGGAGTCATTGTACAAATTATGATGAAATTTGAAAGAAGATTCCTTAGTAAATTACCTGTCTCCGGTGACTCACACTGAACTTCATAGGTCTCGAGGTTCAAACTGCCAGTCAGGTTTCATATATCTTTTCCAGTGGCAGGAGTTTTAACGTGAATGGATACAAAATTGGCTAAAATTTCTTGAAAAATATATCCACGGACTCACAAGTATTTTTAAGTTGAAGATAAAGTTAGTTCTTTTTTTTTTTTTTTTTTTAAGTCACAAAGCAACTATAAGATGTCTGCGGTATTTTTAAATTAAAAGCTAGTTATTTGCCTAGCTTGGAAAGTTCAGAAATAGAAAAGACTTTTTAGAATAAAGTATTTGTTCATTCTTCCTCTTTTGTACCTTTTGAACTTTGTACTGTGTGCATGTATTTCCTAATAACAAAATAATAGAAGGACATAAATCCATCTGTCCAAATATCCTGTTTGATTTTCTTTGTTTTGTAATCACCAGCTTGTGTTGAGAATCACTGAGCTAATAGCCAATCCGGTTCAAGATGTGTATAAGAGACAGATGCTGAGCATCCCTTCATGTACCTGTCAGCTATTTGTATATCTTCTTTGGAAAAATGTCTATTCAGCTCTTCTGCCTATTTAAAAAATCAGATTGTTGGGTTTTTCCTTGTTGTTGAGTTACATGAATTCTTNGGCATCTCTTGGAATAAACCGGACAGAGTTTATTCCAGCTACCAACTTTGACCACCTTCACCCCGGTATTTTCTAATTATAGCCCTCATGTAGGCTCTGTGCTGAGGAAATGAATTATGAAACTAGTCTAAGAAAAAATATGTTAACTATAGTACCAAAGCACGGTCATGGATCCAAATCTAAGGTATTAATGTCTGTCTATTCATTCTTTCTCTGATTCCACAGACCCAGTTCTTTCCCTGTACCAGTTCTTTCCCTATAATCACAGGGAATGCAGGAATCCCAGCCATGCATTGCCCTTATTCAAACTGACGGAAAAACAATGCCATCGCATGAATCAATGGGAATGGTGCATTTGGCCAGGAGACTGTTATTTCTGGGGACTGGACGGGCGCTTCATTTTGAAGTTTATATTAGCATCAGATTTAACAGTATGGCAACGTTTTCCAAACTTTGTCACTGGGAAGTAATTCTGGCATAACACTGTATGTACTGTCTCCCTCTATGTGTATGAGTATAAAACGTACTGTAGAGTGGGGGGCTTAAACAACAGAAATTTATTTTCTCAGCGTTCTGGAGGCTGGAGTCCGGGAGGGGGTTGCCAGCTAGGTTGGGCTCTGGCGAGAGCTCTCTTCTAGGCTTGCAGGTGGCTGCCCTCTTGCTGTGTGTTCACACGGCCTTGGAGACAGGGCGAGATCTCTTCCTCTTCTTATATGGCTATCAGTTCTGTTGGATTACGACCTCACCCTTATGAGCTCAGTTAACCTTAACTCCTTCTTAAAAGGCTCTATCTCTAAATGCAGTCAGACTGTGAGTTAGGTCTTCAACATACACGTTTTATTTTGAGAGGCAGCGTAATTCATCATATAATATACACATATCAATATGTATATACTTGTGTCTATAAAATTTGATTTTACATACACACTTCCAGGCATTTCATGGAAGTTTTCTCTCCTTTGATTTTACTTTATTACTGTCCCTTACCACTCTTTCCCTTATCCATAAACAGAAATTGCCAATGTTCTTCTATCTTTTTCTTTTCGCAAAGCTGAGGACTGGAGCTAAGCAATAAAGCTGAGTGTTAGGCGGGGACCACTGAACCAAGACTCAGAATTCATGTCTGGCTCTGTGATTCCAAGAGTGTACCTCTCTCCTTAAAAACCTAAATTCTTTCATCTGTGTAAAACAGGATTGATAATCTATAATCCTGTGAAAGTGTGAAGAAGGAATCGGTAATAATTTGTCATGTAATGTGAGCTCTTTTTAGTAAAAGTTTCAAAATGAAATGCAAAGATTTTAATCCAAAGGTATGAAACTGTTAAAATTTAACTGACATTCTCAGCAATTACCCTGTGCCCTAAGAACATTAACTCACTGAATCTCAACAACAGTGGTATGAGATCGGTTATGTGTTATCACCACCTTTTCTATTTTATAGAAACACAGAAAAGCAGGGTATCTGGTGCATGACTACACAGCTCATTTGGGAGAGTCAGGAGTCACGTCCCTGGTGGTAGCTTGGTGTTAGAGACCAGTTACCATGAAGCCACGCACTATGAAATCGCTGCTTAGTCACTTCTAATTGTCTGACTACCTTGTTCAAAAACCTTCACTAGCTTTTTTTTTTTTTTTGATGTGGACAATTTTTTAAAGTCTGTATTGAATTTGTTACAATGTTGCTTCTGCCTTTTTTTTTTTTTTTACTGAGAGGCATGTCAGATCTTAGCTCCCTGAACAGGCATCGAACCCACATCCACTGCATTGGAAAGCAAAATCTAAACCACTGGCCCACCAGACAAGTCCCTCCAGTGGCTCTCAAAGCCTAAAGTAATACGTACAACTCATTTGCTTAACAATAAATACCCTCCGGCAACCTTTCTTTCCTGTTTTGCTCCCCATGAAAATCCTTCCTTCATTCTTCCTGGCCCCCTAGTACTCCAGCTGAAATGGACCTATCCCTTTATCTGAATCCACCTATTCTAACACCTGTCTCCACCTTCTATATTTTACACTATCTACATCTTCAAGGTCCCCCCAAAATGCAGTCTCCTTCCTACATTTTCTCCTGCACCTCTCAACCCTGGCTGGCTGTTTTTTCTTTCCCACAGAATTTTCTCTCTCTTCTCTGCATGTATTAATATGAGCCTCTGGCTTTTATGATATTTCTTTGTGTATGCTATATTCCCTTCCAACTAAATGATGGGATCCTTGAGGGCTGCAATATGTTTTCTCGGAGCTCTGTAACACTTTTCATTAAAATTTTAAATCATTATTGTTTGGTAACCAAATGTATGCAGATTTATTGGAAAAAATAAAACATTGCAGAAATACATCTCTTAAAAAGTGATCTATCATTAGAACCCTTCCTCTTCCGCCCAAAGAGAACTGTGGTTAACAGTTTGCAATGTAGTCGTTTAAACTTTTTTTTCACGTAATAAACATGCAATTTTTATGTACACAAATGGGATTCTACTAGATAGGCAACTTTGCACCTCCCTCCCACTTAATATTTTTCATATAAAGAGGTATCTCATTTTTTTTAACAGCTACTTAGTATAATACTAAATGAAATCAACCCTGAATATTCACTGGAAGGACTGGTGTGGAAGCTGAAGCTCCAATACTTTGGCCACCTGATGCAAAGAGCCAACTCATAGGAAAAGACCCTGATGCTGGGAAAGACTGAGGGCAGTAGGAGATGGAGGCAACAGAGGATGAGATGGTTGGATGGTTTCACTGAGTCAGTGAGCATGAGTTTGAGCTAACTCCGGGAGATAGTGAAGGACAGAGAAGCCTGGCGTGCTGCAGTTTATGGGGTTGCAAAGAGTCGGACAGGACTTAGCGACTGAACAAAAACAACATAGTATAAAATTATGTGGCTGTAACAGTATTTACCTGTTCAGTCCCTGTTGAGGAATATGACAGTGATTTCCAAATTTCACTATTATGAGCAATGCTGCAGTGAATGTATTACTCGATATATACACTCTTCGCTGTTCTGATTCACCCACATTCACCCACCACTTTGAGGGGACCTTGAAAGACTGAGAAAGCTGGACAGACCACCAAGAAGCTGCCTGGGCCTGAACCAATGTGCTTCTTGTCATAAAGGAGGGCACTGGAAGCAGGAATGTCCTCAGCGCCCTACTAGGGGACGCCAGAGAGGCAACCCTGACCAGCCCCAGTTCTTTGTGAACAAGTTGGACGAAAGAGCCCACACACAGAACGATGTGGCCCGAGGGCCTGCCTGGCTATGGATCCCACTTGATCCACTCTCATTATCCCAACGGAGCCTTGGGTCACCCTTGATGTGGCAGGTAAAACTGAATTTCTTGAAGACACTGGAGCTGCCTGCTCCGCTCTGACTCAGCCGGCCGGCCCCCTCTCCATCTGTGGACCACACTGTGACAGGAGTTGGGGGACAGCGATCTACATCTCTCCTTGGCTTCCCAGGTGGCACAGTGGCAAAGAATCTGCCTGCAGTGCAGGAGACACAGGAGACTTGAGTTCAATCCCAGGGTCGGGAAGATCCCGTGGAGAAGAAAATGGCAACCCACTCCAGTATTCTTGCCTGGAAAATTCCATGGACGAGAAGCCTGGTGGGCTACAGTCCATGGGGTCTCAGAGTAGGCACAACTGAGCACATACTCTTTACATACACAGAAACATACATTCCATATATGTTATTTATATCTACAGATGACTTTCTGTAGGACAAATCTTCTGGACATGAAATTGCTAGCTGAAATGGAATAGATATTCTAAATGATGATAACTAGCGAATATGTGTAGGAAAAAATGTCTTGTTTTATGTCTTCCTGTATGTATCCTTCACAAACTCTGTGGTTAAGGGGGCTGGCTCTGGCATCCGACTGGTCAGGTTTGTGACTGGGCTTGGTCCCTATGTTTTAGTCACCTTGTCTATAAAATGGGGAAATGGTTGTACCTTACTCCTTGTGTTGTAAGACTTAAAAAAACAATACATGTAAAGCAATTACCATTTAGAAAGTACCTAGAAAATAAGTAAGTGCAAGAACATGAGAGGCTTCCCTGATGGCTCATGGGGTAAAGAACCCGCCTGCAATGCAGGAACTGCAAGAGACACTGGGTTTGATCCCTGGGTCTTGAAGATCCCCTGGAGGAGGAAACGGCAATCCACTCTGGTATTCTTGCCTGGGAAATCCCATGGACAGAGCAACCTGGTGGGCTACAGCCTAAAGGGTCGCAAGGTGTTGGATGTGACTGAGCACAAGATATATGGGAGGAAAAAATGGTTAATAGGTTCAGATAACTGTTTGCTGAGTGAATAGGACTGAACAGAACAATAGTAGTTTGAGTAATCTTTTGAGAAATGGATGGTACGTGGCTACTGAAACCAATAGCAACTCTACAAAATGACCAGCTAGCATTAGAAGTGCAATGGCTTTGGAACAATTTATCTTTGTGCAAAATGAACCGCCCCGAACCAGGATCAACCACTGACCTTGGCCTCTTCAGTCCCACACTTTCCCCAACAGAGCTCACTGGCCCCAGCTGCAACCTGGTACCTTATATAATGTGAGTCTCTAAGGGCAGAGAACCATGCCATTCCCTGGAGGGAGCCCTGGCTCAGCACCGAAGGTTGTTAGGGCACCTGGTAACCCAGCCGTGAACACTGAAAATGAATAGAAAGTGCACAAATGTCTGGAGTTTAAGACTCTCTATTTAAACTCTTAGGTTCTGGACCAGTAGTCTCCATTGTCATGGGAAGGTTCCTGTATCAGTATTATGATTCTCCACTCTGGGTTCCAGAAACATCTCTGCCACTAACCAGCTGCAAAACCTTGAGCAAACTGTTGAACCTCATTTGCACTGACAACAGGGGAGTGAAATAGCTGCTGTGAAAGGCCCTTTCTGACTTGCTTTCCCCACAGGCAGAGCCACATTTTCAGAAGTCTGGGCTGTCTATTGCACTGAAAAAAAAAAACAACAAAAAAACCCGCATAAAATCAGTCAGTGGAAATATTTTCAAAATGTGTCAGAGATGGTCAGTGGACCACAGCAGGGCTCAGACTCAACTGACCATCTTTGCCTCTATGGTAGAAGGTGATGGGGGTCTTCTGAGGAAGCACCAGAAATACAGAAGTCAGACTGGGGCCAGGTCCTGGCCAGGGACAAGTCTGGCAGTAAACGGGGCCTCCCAGTGAAGGATAACCATCACTGGAAGTGTACCAGTGACCCTTCTCCTAGCCTAACACCGGAGTCAAACTGTACCGGTCTTCTCAGGACTATTTCTTTCTTTCTTTTTTTTTTTTTTTTTTAATATAAATTTACTTATTTTAGTTGGAGGCTAATTACTTTACAATATTGTATTGGTTTTGCCATACATTGTTTTTTTTAATATAAATTTACTTATTTTAGTTGGAGGCTAATTACTTTACAATATTGTATTGGTTTTGCCATACATTGTTTTTTT
>SJYW01033902.1:535840-564319 GCA_006410735.1 Raphicerus campestris | reverse complement strand
TTTAAGGCTTTATCTCTGTTATCACTTCTGTCGTTTGTATTTATCTCAAAAGTATCAGACCAATCAGGCAGATGACTTTCCCTTATTTCCCTCTATTTTTTTTTTCTGTATCTTCAAACCCATGATCTAAAAAATAAGACATCCAGTACACTAAGCCGGAGCTTTCATGACTTAATAGCTCTTTAGCTTTTTAAAAAAATATCTGTTTATCCACCTTTTCATTCATTTGTCTAAACATTTAATTTAAACACGTCAGTCTCATCTCCCAGAGTTCACAAAGGAAAATTCCACTGGGTGAGGGGGGTGGTCTTTGTTGGGGGTCCCTGCTTCCCTTCCCCAGAGCACTTGGCGGGCTGTGTCTCGGAGGTCACAGAGGCTGTATCACAGAGGCTGTGTCGCAGAGTGTAGCAGCAGCGGGAGCGAGGCACTGACTTGGCTGTGAATCTTCGGCTGACCCCCAGGACAGGGGCTCCTTTTATGAAGACCAGGGAGCAAAGAACCAAACCCACAAGGGAAAGAAAGAGCCTCTCTTAGAGGAGGTTGCAATAGGAAGTAAGAAACCCAACTAGGTTGGAGGGCGCCAAAGCCCTCTGGGTAGGTACCAAGCTTTTAAGCAGTTGTGATGGGTAGAATAGGGCTTTATTAGATTTAAGACTTTGAAACACCAAGAAGTCCCAAGAGAGCTATAATTTAAGCACGGTTTTGCTTCTTTATGGACTCTGGAGAATTGAGAAATTTTTTCTCAGCTTCAAAACTTCTACACTGGGGATGGGGGTATGTGTGGAGTTAAATAGCTTTTCTCCCTGCTAAATAAAGTAACATGCATTTCCTGTATAAAAATTTGGAAAATATGAAAAACATACAGATGTAGATAAAATTTGCCCATGACCTATGGATAATAGCTGCTAATATTTTAGCGTCAGGATGTCAGTCTTTTTCTATCCAAATACAGAAATATAAAAACAATATTTAGAGGCCTTCGGTTCATATTCAAAATTGTGTTATTGTATCTTAAAACTTATGGTGAGTTTTTCCCTAAGTAAGTAAAGGTAAAGTCGCTCAGTCGTGTCCGACTCTTTGCAACCCCATGGACCGTAGCCTACCAGGCTACTCCCTCCATGGGATTCTCCAGGCAAGAGTACTGGAGTGGGGTGCCATTTCCTTCTCCAGGGGATCTTCCCAACCCAGGGATCAAACCCAGGTCTCCCGCATTCCAGGCAGACGCATTAATCTCTAAGCCACCAGGGAACCCTAATTTATTTAAAATTATGTGAAAACATAGTTTTTTAAAGATTGTGCAGCATTTCCTTATGTGAATATCCTGTCACTTCTTATTCCCTAATCATTGGAACGTTCAGGGTCTTTCCAACTTTTTGTCATTATAAATTCAGTTGCAGTTGCTATCTTTTAATTTTAATCTGTATTTGCATCTTTGTTTATTTACTTGGATGGAATGCTGGAAGTAGAATTATTGGGTCAGAGGGTATAAACTGCGCGTTTTTGTTTCGTATTGCTCTCTTGTTTCATATTGCCAAGTTTATTTCCAGAAAGGTTGCTACTCCTGTCCTGGGTGTGTAAAAATTCTAGGCAGTGTCTTCAAGTAGATGTCATGTGTTTCCGGCCTCAGCCTTCTTACTTTTCTTCCCCACTGGTGTATCAGTTTTCTGCTGGGACATGTTTTACTTTCTTGGGGTCTTGGTCCCAGAGATCTATTATATATATATTTTTAAATTATAAAATATTTATTTATTTGGCCGTTCCAGGCCTTAGTTCCAGGCCTCAGCGCCTGTCCTCTGGTTTCCTGATTAGGGATCAAACCCAGGACTCCTGCATTAGGAGTGTGGAGTCTGGACCACCAGGGAAGTCCTAGTTATCTGTTACATATTAATGAGCCTGATGAAGATGTCAGTTGCCTCAGTTCCTAGGGGACAATTTTATTGGCTTGAATCTCCTCCTGTGAAGGAGCCCAATGCCCTGGAAGGAGCGGTGGAGCGACGTTTGGGACAGGGGTGTTGCCCGATGTGCTCATCTCATTGGAAGGTGGGCAGCCGTTGACTGCTTCTCCTGACCTTTATCTCATCAGTGGGCAAGTTTTGGCCAGGTTGGCATTTAACTCATTTTCTGCTGCTGATCAGTAGGCAAACTCCACGCAAAGTCCCTTTCTTTCTAAAAGTTTCAATTTTATCATGAATTAAATATTTAACATATTTTCACCTACAGCACATACTTGGGAACTTACAAGACATCTAGATCGTGTAAAACTTGTTTCTTTTACTTTTCATTATGAACCAGTATTTTCTTACTTGGGTTATGTGAAGCCATGTTTTGGTTTTGTTTGATGTGTGTGTGTGTGTGTGTGTGTGTGTGTGTGTGAAAGAGAGAGAGAGGAAGAGAAATGGATTGTGTGCACACATAATTTTGATTTGCATTAAACAAAGTCTAGGAAGGAAGATGAAGCAGGAAGCTAACATGAGAAAATGTTCTGCCTCCCTGGGCGTCATTATGTATTTAAACTAGCCACAGTTGAAAATAAGAACATTCAGTGTATGTAGGATTATAGCAATGTAACAGTATGTTGCTGGCTGCAGTGTAAACAGATGAAATAATTTTAGAAAGCAATTTTGTAATGGGTGTCAAGAGTTATAAAAGATCATAACCTATGATCTAGTCTTATTATGACTTGGAATTTATGTGGTATCCGAGTGCAAAAGAAGAAACAACGTATAAAAACATGAATTTTAGCATTAGAAAAATTGGATATCATCTAACTGTCTAATCATGGAGACATGGTTTAAGTAAATTATAGTAAGTCCAGTCCAGCGATGTTATGCAACCATTAGAAACACTGATTATAAAGACTGGGTAGGAACATGGAACATGTTTATGACATAATTGAAAGTTTTAAGAAGGTTGATTATGTGGATAGGGGCATGAAAAAGCATGCAAAAGTGTAAACAATTGGCTGGAGTGATTTTTTTTTTAATGCCAGCATTGTTATATGGTGAGTTTTGTACTACAAACGGAAAACGCTAGGGAGGTTGGCATGCTTTGGAAGGAGAGGGTGCTGAAGGGGGTGTACTGAGGGCCCTTCCTGCACACAGTTTGCCCTCCTTGCATTGAGCTCCTTGCTAGGTGGTCTTGGCATTGCAGGTGGAGGGGCTGGCCTGAGCAAATGCTGCCTGGTGGTCTGACCTGACAACAAGAACACTTGNTGGAAGGAGAGGGTGCTGAAGGGGGTGTACTGAGGGCCCTTCCTGCACACAGTTTGCCCTCCTTGCATTGAGCTCCTTGCTAGGTGGTCTTGGCATTGCAGGTGGAGGGGCTGGCCTGAGCAAATGCTGCCTGGTGGTCTGACCTGACAACAAGAACACTTGCCATGTTGTCCCAAGAGATGGGACCAGAGTCATTGTCTGGATGAGGGTCCCAGGATACTGTGTGTGTGGGGGGCAACTCCTGGGACGTATCCCCCAGTGTCGCCGTTTACCCATTATTTTTACTTTGGGCAACTTGGTTAAAATGAAGAGTTTACAGGACATGTTAGACTGTTGTTACACCTGAGGAGTGTCATGAGAGCTGGAAAGGACGTTTTGAAGGGGTGAGAGTATGTGCATGTTTTATCAAGGTGTCCTGCCCCGTTATGGACTGGGGACTCTTTCTCCCCTCTAGGCCAGATGGTTGGGGCTGGGCCAGGGGCATGGGGGGCTGGGGGCAGAGTGAATTGTCTTTGAGGGGCCTCTGTGGGGAAAAGGGGAGCAGCCCCCAGAGACTTGGTTGATGATGGAGGCAGGCTGAAGAGGTAGGGAGAGGGGATTTGGAGCCCGGGGTGGCCGGAGTCCTGTACCAAATCTTAGCAGCTGCTGNAACAGACATTTGTCCAAATAAGACATACAGATGGCTAACAAACACATGAAAAGATGCTCAACATCATTCATTATCAGAGGAATGCAAATCAAAACTACAGTGAGGTTCCATCTCATGCCAGTGAGAATGGCTACTATCAAAAAGTCTACAAATAATAAATGCTGGAGAGGGTGTGGAGAAAAGGGAACCTTCTTATACTGTTGGTGGAAACACAAACTAGTACAGCCACTATGGAGAACAGTGTGGAGATTCCTTAAAAAACTGGAAATAAAACTGCCATATGGCCCAGTAATCCCACTGCTGGGCATACACAATGAGGAAACCAGAATTGAAAGAGACACATGTACCCCAATATTCATCGCAGCACTGCTTACAATAGCCAGGACATGGAAGCAACCTAGATGTACATTGGAAGTCTAATGGATAAGAAAGCTGTGGTACATATACAATGTAATATTACTCAGCTATTAAAAAGAACACATTTGAATCAGTTCTAATAAGGTGGATAAAACTGGAGCCCATTATACAGAGTGAAGTAAGTCAGAAAGAAAAACATCAATACAGTATATTAACACATATATATGGAATTTAGAAAGATGGTAACGATGATGCTACATGCGAGACAGCAAAAGAGACACAGATATAAAGAACAGACTTTTGGACTCTGGGAGAAGGCGAGGGTGGGATGATTTGAGAGAACAGCATTGAAACATGTATATTACCATATGTGAAATAGATGACCAGTCCAAGTTCAATGCGTGAAACAGGGCACTGAAAGCCAGTACACTGGGCAACCCAGAGGGATGGGATGGGGAGGGTGGTGGGAAGGGGTCTCGAGATGGGGGACATATGTATACCTATGGCTGATTCATGTCAACGTATGGCAAAAACCACCACAATATTGTAATCAGCCTCCAATTAAAAGTAATTAATTTAAAAAAGATTAGGAATTATACCACCTTTCTNGATGGGGGCATATGTATACCTATGGCTGACTCATGTCAACGTATGGCAAAAACCACCACAATATTGTAATCAGCCTCCAATTAAAAGTAATTAATTTAAAAAAGATTAGGAATTATACCACCTTTCTGCCTTGGTGGAAATCTCTCATGGAGGTTTCTCACCAACGCTTCTCAAACCATTTGCAATGTGTGGTTTGCATCACTTTATCTGTTTTTTTTTTTTTTTTAATTTCAAATCCAACACAGACCAATACTTTTGTAAATTACAATAAAACTGAATTCTGAGACAAATGAAAAGCAAAACACACACACAAATACACAAGCCCACATCTGTATGAGAATCGAGACCTAAAATCACTCTCTCCAATTGCTATAAAGGTTTTTGGACACTTAATACCTGTTCACAGTTCACTGATNATTCTAAGACAAATGAAAAGCAAAACACATACACAAATACACAAGCCCACATCTGTATGAGAATCGAGACCTAAAATCACTCTCTCCAATTGCTATAAAGGTTTTTGAACACTTAATACCTGTTCACAGTTCACTGATGACTGACATGCAGTTCATGAACCACTCTAATCCATGGATCATACTTGCAGTAGCAAGACTTAGATCACAAAACACACAGATAGACATACATGTACGTTGGAGATTCCAGCATTCAATTCATTCAGATGCCAATAATGCATTTGCTTTTCAGCTGATAGAGAAAAATAGTGTTCTGCTTCTTAATACATTTCTGTCAGATACTTATTTCAACTATCTAGGAATAAAATTAACAAGTCAATGATGCTCATAATATCAAACTCCACAAGAATACATTAAAATGCTGACTACACCGCACTTAAAATTATCCCAAGATTTAAGCACAAAAATTAGAAAGATTGTTCGCTTTATAACAGATCCTATATTATGTAGAATGATTATAATGAGATGTATTTTGTGTATTTAAATAAGATGGTGATTTTATAGTAATCCATTTATAAATATTGTCTTTATATATTTATCTTCTATATTTATATCTTCAGTTTTACAGAAACGTATTTATTGTCCAAACTAGTATAAAGAGGTTTTTAAAATGCTACTAAAATGATAAACAAAACATTTGGCCAAAAAAACATTGGGCCACAAATGTTTTCCTTTACCTATTTTAAGCTTGTTAATACTACCTATTTGAAAATTAACATATATACATACATACGAAATCTAAACAAAATAGGATTAAATATAATTTATAAACAAAACGGATGTATGACACTCCTAAGAAGTAAACAGTGTCCTTTCCTGCTTTCATTAAAATAGCTTAAGATTGATGAGGGATACTAGCCAATCTTCTTAAATTATCCTTTGTCTAAAAATATGACCTTTGAAACTATATAAACATAATCCTGAAATTTCTGGTCATTCACAAAGCTTCCTTAAATCAGGATGAGTTAATGAGTGTCACCAAAGTCCAACTAAACATTGGATTAGTACATTCCAGAGGAAAGCCTATTTGAGGCTAAACACAAAGTCAGTACTCACTGACAGGGCATCCAGGCAAGTAGACTCTACCTTTGGGCCAATTATAAATGAAGGCGAGAACAATCCTGACGGTACTCCTAACAGGAATTTTCTAGAGGTGGGATTCAAGACAGTTGCCTTCAAGTTCCACAGCGCTTCTGTCATATCGCCTGGCAGGAGGAGCAAATGGTTATTAACTACAGAAGGAAACTGTTGATTCCTCATTTCTTACAGGTCACTGAGGCTCAGGCATACAAACCTCTTATTGCAAGGATTTTGCATCTTTGGGCAAAGCAAAAAAAAAAAAAAAAAAATTTTATTCTAATGGTGAACCTACATGGAAAAAACTGAGATGATGACTCAAGAATGAAATCTGCTAAAAACTCTTCTTCAATCCCTGCCCCTACACCTGGATTATAACAGGCAGGCAATGCGTATAGCGTGGAGAAAGGAAGAGAGAAGATAAAAAAGATGCAAACAAACAAGTGCAAGCTCTGAAAACATGATGCCCGAGCAACAGAATGCAGACAGTGAACTGTCTTGAGGCTTTGTTACAATTTAAAAAACATTAACTTGAAAAATACTAACAACTTCTATTCTCTGAGAGCTTATTATATACCAAGCACTGTGCAAAGCATCCATCATTTCACATAATTTTTTCCCAAAATTCTGAAACACTAGTCATGATGGTCATTACAAGTAAGGAGACAGGCTTAAGGATGTAAATAACTTGACTAGGATCAAAGTTAGCATGTGTGCCTAATTTCAAGCTTTTGCCCTAAACCTCACACTTCTCTATCTTCTAATGTCAAAACATTAAAAGATAATAATGAAGACAAATGTTCATACTTGCAAATGCCCCAAACTAAAAAACTCCCTAAATGCCCATCAACAGGAGAATGGGTAAATCTCAAAAAAAAACAAAAACAAAAAAAGTATTTGAAGGAATACCATATAATCATGAAAAAAACCAACTCTAACTACCCACAGTAGCCCAGATGAATTTCTCAAACATAATCATGATGAATAAAGGCCAGGCACAGGCAAGTGCCTAAATATGACTGAATCCATTTCTACAAAGCACAAAACTGTAAAATTAATCTATGCAGTTATGAATCAGGGTGGTGGCTACTGTAGGGCGGGGTGATGACTAAAGAGTACAAGAAGGGAGCATCTGGGGTGCAGATATCATCTGATTAATTGGTCTGAGAACTGGATAACAGGAGTTCAATTTACCAAAAAAAAAAAAAAAAAAGCCATCATTCTATACACTTAAAATAAGCATGCTTTTCTCTACATATATTACACTTCAATAAAATATTTTTTATCAAAAGAAGATGCACCTCCTTAAGGCATTTTCTACTTTATCCTTTTAATGTATTTAGACTCAAATATTCTTTAATAAAGCACTCTATATTTTCCCATGCTTTAGAACTCTTAAGTACAAATATAAGAAAATAACTCATTTGAAGAATGATATAATACCATCTACAGCAACATGGATGAAGCTAGAGATTAACATATTAAGTGAAATAAATCAGACAAAGACAAATATCACATATCACTCAGATGCAGAATCTAAAAATGAATGCTACAAATAAATTTATTTACAAAAAAGAAATAGACTCACAGACACAGAAAACAAACTGATGGTTACCAAAGGGAATAGAGGAGGGAGAGGAGAAGATAAACCTGGAATATGGGACTAACTTATACACACTACTATATATATGAAGCAGATAAACAACAAGGACCTACTATATAGCACAGGGAACTATATTCAATATTTTACTAACCCATTAGCGGAAAATAACTTGAATGTGTGTGTGTGTGTGTGTGTATAACTGAATCACTTTGCAGTACACTTGAACACAACATTGTAAATTAACTGTACTTCAATTATAAAGTACTTATTTAAAAAAAAAAAAAGAAAAATCATTAGAGATTTGAAAGTAAATAAATTGGAGTTGGGGGAAAACAACTGACTAGAAGTTAAAAAAAAAATCTGTCTTGGTGTACTCCCCTGCTGTCTCAGTGCACACTCTTTGAGAGGAAGGCATTTAACCTCACCTGTGGTCAGCTTCCTCATCCAAAAATGGAAGAAATCAGACCCAATACCTCAATGGCACCTCATTCTAGTCCTTTTTTTTTTCCTGAGCTGCACTCTTGCTTCTATCACACTGATGCAGCATTCACACAGAAAACGGGAACCGCTTGCAACCCTATCACATGATACAAGGGTAGAAGGAAGCAGACTTGACACATACATTTAATCAACCTCTGATTATCCATGTAGATATTACAGCTCGGCAGACAATCCCCAGGAACTGAATTAAACCACTCACCACTGGGTCCCACAGCAGCCTTGTTCACATATCCTGAAGCTCCCACACAAAGCAGAATGGTCAACAGGTCCAACAAAGCCTTGTGTGGATTTTTAACTCTAGGATCATCAGCACCCTATAGTCCACAGGGTCGCAAAGAGTTGGTGACGACTGAGCATGCATGCACACGCACACATTGGCACCACCGGCCTCCACTTTCACCACAAATAACTGCAGACTTTCAGTTTTTCCTAAGATTTGGTCATTCAATCAGAAGAACACAGAGAAATTAACAATAGCTTATAACATTCAGATTTTAGGCTCCTTTGTACAAATTCATTAGACTCTCCTACCTACCTGCTTCATGCAGTCCAAGAATGAAACCTAATTCTGATGATGGAACACTGTAGTAGCCAGGATCAATCAGGAGACAGAAACCAGAGAAATTTGAATGAAGAAGGGAATTATTAACTATCACAGAGAATTAGCTAATAAGAAGTAAACTCTAATATAGGAATAGGAGACATGAGGAGCTGCCATGACCCTTAGGGCTCAGGGTCCTCCTCCCCAGGGCTGATATCCAGGAGCTCTCTGCACAGGAGGGAATTCACCGTGGTCCTACACTTACAGAACTTACTGGACTCCATCCTCTGGAGAGCCTGAGAAGGCTATTCACAGAGAGGTGGCCCACCAGAGACACTCTGGTGAGCAGACACGCCTGCTGCAGAAAGGAAAACTCCTTCACCTTGCAACGTCTCTCCAGCACCCTCTCCTGACAAAGCGTAACATCATGCCAACTGGCAAAAGAAAAACAACTGCAGAGTCCAGATCCATTTTCACACAGCAGGCAATAAAGGGTGAAAGTCGACCTCAGAAACAATAAACTGATAACTAGAACACATCCTATGGCAAGCAACTGCAGTTAAGTTCTAATAACCCCACACTGTCCATGCAAGCCACAGGTACCAACTTCATCCTATAAGTGCCCTGGCTAAAGGTGACAAAACTGATCTGGAGGAAGGAAAATTCTTTGTCAAGAGCCTAACAAATCTGACAACAGCAGGATAACAGAACTACTTCCACATCAGGTGCAGAGTTCTTGTCTCCTGGGACACACCTAAACTTTTTTTTTTCTTTTTTACTTTATACTGAGCTGTCTCAAATCATGTTTTAGATAGTCCTTAGCCTGGCACAGTTTTGATAATACCAGTCTTCTGAAAAATGATGACAGACTTTGAATATCAAATCACTCACTGAGCCATAAATAATGTTGCTCATATTTTTGACCTTTGCTTAGCCATTCACACAAATGTGCTAACTGTTCTGTAATATGATAATTTCAGGCCTGTGTTTGTGTGTCACTCATGGCCTTTTGTCCAAGCTGCGGTCATTTTGCCAACCAAAATGCAAAGCTGGAGTGCATCTTTGGAACCAGAAAAAAAAAATCATATTCATATCCTCAGAGCAGAGGATTAATGAGTAGGTAGTGTCACGAATGATTCCAACAACAGGAAAGATTCAAAATAAAGGATACGAGCGAACACTGGCTGGCCAATAACTCACTTTGGTGCAGATCACAACATGCAGGCTTTTGAGAGAACATCAGATCTGGAGAAAGACCCTGATGCCAACAGAAATAAAATAATCGTAAGCCATATTTCCAGAAGAGGGGAGAAAAAAGCATGTAAGACTAAGGTTCCAAACAGAACTGTATGGAGCATACAAGCAACTACCCTTAAGTAAGAGGGTGCAGAAAAGCTGACTGAAAAAGCAGAATGAAAATAAATACTTCCCGTGAACATCAACCTAATTTAGGACTCAGTAAGCCTGAGCTGAATAATCAATTTCAACTGGGGCAAAAAGAGACTTTGGAAAAGAAATAAAACAGACTAGTAAGAAAATCACAGGGACACGCAAAGAATGTTTTATGTCGGTGGGTCGGGGGTGAATTCAAAATCTGGGAAATAACTTAGTTACCGTTTTGCAGCACATTCTGGGGAAGGAAGAACAGAGGCTGCGATGCATACAAGCTGCTCTCTTGCTCTCTACGTCACTTAGCTGTTTTCTCTTCCTAGGACTCAGTTGTCCGGTTTCTTATTTCCATTGGATTTGGTTAGGTTTAGTCTTTTTTTTTTCTCCATACGAAGGTAAGCTCTGGGAAGGTAGAAATGTCTCTCTTTTTTTAAACTTTATTGCCCCAGTATCTAGGACAGTGCTAGGAATGAAACAAATACTCAAGAAGTATCTGTTCGGTGAACTGACACAACCCAAGAAAGGAATTTTTATATTGGGTTTTGATTGATTATATATATAAAATTTGATTGATTGCATATCCAGTATCAAGTGTTACACAACAAACATATTCTAAACCAAGAGTCACTCGTAATTTTAGGCTTCGTGTTGCATGTTTTTTGTTTTGTTTTACCTTAAGTGGTTGAAAGCAAGTATTCATTGTAAAAACCATCCTTAGTTCCATAGCTAATACAAACACACACCCAAGATCAAAGCAATCTGGCTTGTACTTCTTTCATGGATACATTTTTTTTTCATTCCTATTCTAATCAGGAGCAAATATTAGTCTTGCTGCTACCTATTTACACTTTTTTCTAATTTTTTCAATCTTAAGTTGATCCTGTTGAAGGGAAACAATAAATTCAAGGGCCTGAAACAATAAAATGCAAAGTGAGCAAGTTCAGGACAGCAAGAGAGAAGCCATCTTGAGTCCAAGTGTATGGTTCCTGCTGTCTCTCCTTGTTTCCCATACATCCTACCCACTAGATTTTAAGTTTCAGCAACCTCATTAATTTGTCAAGCTTTATGACTCAAGCTTAGGGGGTGGGGGAGAGGGCAGTGACCCATGAAACAAAGACTTCAATGTCTCCAGAAGCTGAGAAAATCCCAGCATTGTCAGGGCAGATACTATTTATAATCCAGTTAAAGTGTACGCTCCTAAATGCATTTTCTACGGAGAATATCCAACCCACACTTCTGAATTCCTGGCTTCCTCAATGGTGAAGAAGGCAAGCAGCTAAAACTCTTGACTGAAAAGGGGGGAAAAGTGAACTCCTTGCTCTTACTATTTTATAACATCCGGCATCATGTGACAGAATTAAAAGGTTCCTGTTTTTGACTCACTTTTGACAAGAAAGTGCCTCATTGCTATGAGCTTAGAACTTAAGTTACTGGAAACATGTGGGGTTGGAAAATATCCTACAATGCACACTTTGGGAGAGAAAAAAAAAAGTTATGGAAAACTCCATTTAACTTTTTTCCAGAAAAATGCACCCACACAGGAGTAGATGCCAAGCAACCTTATTGAATGTGTATACGTGTGGCCCGTCATTGTGCACATACTCTACGTTAACACTTTTCTGTATGGCACAAGAGTAGGGCTCTTCGGGAAAGGGGGTATCTTGCCCTGCTGTTGTCCAAGGGGCTGGGTGCTAGGCAGCCCAGCGCTGCTGTGGGGCTCTGCCGTGATTGATGACGACGGACTCTGCAAGCCCTGCACATTACCTCCACTCCACTCATGGATCCCAACCAAATTAATTTTCTCCTGTGCCAATTCCATCACATCCCTTGGGTTTACAAAGAAGTTTTTACCAGGCCATCAGAACCCAAAAGGGAATGAACATTTTTGTCCTGGCAGGAACTTAAAATAGAGCTTAAAAATAAAACAATGGGAATGAATTTTTAGCTCTGCAAAGCTCTTAGTCTCTAGAAATTTCTTGTACAACTGAAAAAAAAAATCCTACTCCTGCTTTTACTGCTCCATTTAAACTGCAAGTTATGAAGAAACTAATGTAGAAAGTCCAAGGTTTTCATTCCAGATCTGAACTGACATATATCAAACTAAACATTCATGTCAAAGTATAAGTGGAACCAAGTTTCATGTACATCCCTGGTTAAGAGTCTAGCCCAAACAGTACTCCCAAACATAAAGTGAGCCACATATGCAAATTAAAACTTTCTAGTCACCATATTTTTTTTTAAATATGAAGCAGGTGAAATTAATTTTATCTTATTTCACCTAGTGTGCCCCAAAGAGTATTTCACCATCAATCAAAAATATAAATTACTACTGTGATATTTTACATGTTTTTATGTTTTTGTTTACAATTTTATACTCCGAGAACACCTCAGCTTGAAATAGTCACATGTCAAGTGCTCAAGAGTCATGTGTGGCTTGGGCTACCATATTGGACAACAGAGCTTACTCTTCCAATCCAGAAAGTTCTAATTGCAACAACAAAGCTATCATTGGCAGGAGAAGATATTCTGAGCAGTGTTTCAACTTCTTGGACAAGTTCACACCTGGGCTTCACTCTCTGACACGTCCACACTTGGGGCCATCTGTTACAATGGAACGATGCCCACGAGAAAGAGGTTACCAGCTTCTAGAACCAGACATGCAACCACAGCAAGAAGATTCTCCTAGCTTAAGCAAGTTCCAAATCCTGAACTTCTGAACTTCATTTTTCCCAGGTGCTGCATCTGGACATTTAGCAGGGCTTAAATTAGTACCATTTTTGAAATACTGTCTTTGAAAGAGAGGAGGGGAAAAAAAACAGGGCTGAATCTTTTTTAGGGTGGGCCTTTGAAGAAGAAAGTTAAAGGAAACACAAGCTAACATCGGAAGAGGCACTGTGCCCTTCATATGCCTTAAAAAAAAAAAAAAATCAAGGCTTAAAAAGTCCCTTCAGTATGAACTGTTTATTCCCATCATACCTCCAACTGAACAACTGTAGCCACATTTCTGAGAACACTGCAGTCTTCTGATGTACATACATATATATCTATTTCTTCTTGAAGGTGAATCTTACTGAAATTTTAATCTATTAATATCACAGGATTAAAAACACAAAGCTGATGAATGCTGATTTTCATTTAAAACACTCACTCTTACTTGATTTTTTTTCCAAACCATGTGCTAGTTGTTAGAAAATTTAAAAATCAATTTTTAAAAGAAAATTAACCTATTTTAATGCCCACAGATTCTAATATTACTTCTCTGACTTTAAAATATAACTTTGACTCCAAATGCTCTTAATATTTTATGAAAATAGTCATAAAATATTCACAAATACTTTATTAAAATGCAGTATTTTCCATTAAAGAACTTAAATATCTAGTGAGAATATGAAAGCCAAAAGCTCAAACTGTACTTCATTGATGTATTCATTCAACAAATATTTATTTAGTGGCTACGTTACACCAGACACTACATACATACTACAGAGGTGCTGGAAAAGGAAAACAAATATGGTCTCTCCTTAGTGGAGCTTAAAATTTAAGCTGGAAGATGAATAAGTAAGTAGTAACAGTCAGAATGTGAGCATTAATATTGGGGAATTATAGAAAGCAGACAGATGAGAAAGAGAGAGATGGAAGGAGGGAGGGAGAGAGGCAAGAAATTAAAGTCGATAGACAGAGAGCAGATAGACGTGTGTGCATGCTCAATCGCTAAGTCATGTCTGACTCTTTGCAACCCCATAGACTGTAACCCACCAGGCTCCTCTGTCCATGGGATTCGCCAGGCAAGAATACTGGAATAGGTTGCCACATTCTCTTCCAGGGGATCTTCCCGACCCAGGGATCAAACCTGCATCTCCTGAGTCTCCTGAATTGCAGGCACATTCTTTACCATTGAGCCATCAGGGAAACCCAAATGGATAGATACATAGGTACATACACACATACATACGTAAAGACTGGAGGCATGTATTAAGGGAGTCAGCCAAGAAAACTGAGAGAAACAGAGGAGTTACAGATGAAGGGGAAAATTAAGTGGAAATAGATGAAGGAGTCACATGTCAAGCCAGAGAATGAACAGGAAATCTTAGAGATAACCAAAAAAGAAGAAGAAGAAAACAATCAAAGTGTGGCTGGATGGCAAAAAAAAAAAACCATAGTAAATGATGTTTAGGAGAAGCAATGGAGTTGGATGGAGAAGAAAATGGCAACCCACTCCAGTATTCTTGCCTGGAGAATTCCATGGACAGAGAAGCCTGGCAGGCTACAGTCCATGGGGTTGCAAAGAGTCAGACATGACTGAACCACACAGGCACGCAAGGAGTTGGAGGGTTTCATATGTCCCTTTAAGTTGTACAGACTACGTCCTAGCAGTGAGACACCAACTCAGAGTCTGAAGATTCGAACAGCTCAGAGGAGAGGAGGTTAGATGGAGCATATGGACTGGCCCAGAACTGAGTCCCTGCACTCCGATACCGAACATTCACACTGAGGTAGATTTTAGTTCAGTTCAGTTCAGCTCAGTCGCTCAGTCGTGTCCGACTCCTTGTGACCCCATGAATCGCAGCATGCCAGGCCTCCCTGTCCATCACCATCTCTCGGAGTTCACTCAGACTCACATCCATCGAGTCCGTGATGCCATCCAGCCATCTCATCCTCGGTCGTCCCCTTCTCCTCCTGTCCCCAATCCCTCCCAGCATCAGTTTTTTCCAATGAGTCAACTCTTCTCATGAGGTGGCCAAAGTCCTGGAGTTTCAGCTTTAGCATCGTTCCTTCCAAAGAAATCCCAGGGTAGACTTACCTATCAAATTTTATCCTAACAATAACTTCTGCAAGTATATTCACAGATGGAGCAATATTTCTGGCCTCAAAGCCTAAACTTATATTCTGCAATTGTCCCGCAGTAAGACGATATCTAANTATTTCACTTTCATCAAGAGACTTTTTAGTTCCTCCTCCCTTTCTGCCATAAGCGTCCCATTATTATCCCCGTTTTACAGAGGCAGAAACTGAGGCCGGAAAGGTTAGACAGTTTGTGGCCACACAGTCAGTAAGGGTCCAGAACTGGGAATAGAACTCAGGCCCCTGCCCCAGAGTCTGGGCTCACATTCTCCGTGAGTGTGAAGATGCTTCACACTCTGCCCGGCAATAGTGGAGCCTCAGGGAAGTTAACTGAATACACGTTAATGGGTTTTGGTGACCATTTGTGGAACAGAGGTGGTGGACGTTTCCGGAATCTGGTTGGGGTGGGACGTCTGGGGCCCTGGGGAAGGAAGGATGCCTGTGGGAGAGGGTGCCAGCCTCCCTGCTGGCAGAGGTGAGTCAGCCAGAGCGAGGCACCCGCTTCACCCTTCTTCTCACAGCCTCTCCTTCCACCCTTCTGCCATGCAGGGTGATGTGAGCAGAGCCCAGGAATGCCTTATGTGGATCGGCAGAACCGCATCTGTGGGTTTCTGGACATCGAGGAGAATGAGAACAGCGGCAAGTTTCTGCGGAGGTACTTTATTCTGGACACGCAGGCCAACTGCCTGCTCTGGTACATGGACAACCCCCAGGTGAGAGGTGGCGTGGGAGGGCACAGGCGGCTGCCTGGTCATCCTGGGGGCTCATCTCTCTTGGGCGGTACAGCCTACTGGTTGGAAGAGAGGGGAAAATCCCACAACATACACACACACACACAACATACACACACACACCACACACACAAATAACACAACACACATGTAACACACACACCACACACACACCACACACACCACACACACAAATAACACAACACACATATAACACACACAACACAACACACACACAACATACACACAAATAACACAACACACATGTAACACACACACCACACACACAAATAACACAACACACATGTAACACACACCACACACCACACACCACACACACAAATAACACAACACACATGTAACACACACCACACAACACACACGCACCACACACCACATACACAAATAACACACATGTAACACACACAACACAACACACACATATAACACACACAACATACACATATAACACAATACACACAACATAACACACACAACATACACACAACACATACAACAAATACAACACACTACACACACCACACAATACACACCACACAAATGTAGCACACACAACACATACAACACACACAGTGTATACACACAACACACACATAACACACATCACACACAATACACACATGCAACACACACAACATACACGCAACACACTCTACACAAACATACAAATACAACACACAACACAGAGAACACACGCAACATACATGTGCAAGACACAACATACACAACATACACACACAACACACTCCACACACACAACACGCACACACACATGCATGCACAAGAAGCCACCCCAGATTGTAGAAAAGGAAGCTCGTCTCTCCTGCCCCTTGGGGATCTGATGTCTTTTCTCACCATCAGTAATTTTTAAAAATTTCAATATATTTTATTTAATTATAACTCTGTATAGTTTAGTTTTTAATGATGGCTATCATTACAACTGGCTTGCAGATTTCCAGAAATGTAACAACTGACTCCCGTGAGCCAGTGTGAACTGACTTTGTCACAACTATGAAGTGGTATTGTTATCATCTGTTTTACAGATGAGGAGATAGAGCTTCAGAGAGATTATCTGCTCTTTTTAAACATTAGTCTCTGTTAGAGTATAGCTGCTTTACGTTTCTCGGTTTCTGTTGTACAGCAAAGTGAATCAGCCGTACGTATACCTGTGCCCCTCTTTCTTGGATTTCCTTCCCATTTAGGTCACCACAGAGCACTGAGTTGTGGTCCAGTGGTTAAAACTCCGAGCTACCAATGCAGGGGGTGCAGGTTCAATCCCAGTTGGGGAACTAAGATCTAGCATGCCGTGCAGTACAGCCAAAAGATTAAAAAAAATTTTTTTTTAATTAAGTTACATTAAAATTTAAAAAAGAGAAAGGATGCAGGAATTTCACCCTTGCAGAAGTCCAGCAGAGGCTGGCAGGGCTGGATGCTGGCTCTGGGCAGCGCTTCCTCTTTCCTCTCGGCAGAGCTGAGTCTCGTGGCCATTCCTGCTCTTCCAGTCTGGGGCCCCGCCCCGGCAGAGAATGTGACCTGGTTCCCTGAACTGGACAAAGGTTGGACCTGTTTGGATCCTGGGTGGGAGGTGACTCTGGGGGCCACCCAGTTTGCCACAGATGAGAAACAGAGGCTCACATTGGGACTGCCTTTGGCAAGCACACAGCGGAACTGGGCTCCTGGCTCCGGGTTCCGTGGGGGTCAGGCACCGAGACGGCGCCTGAGGCTCTTTAGTGCTGTGCCCGGAATCCCTCGAGTCATCACTAGTCTGGGAAAAAGTTGCCCTGCTCCTGACTGGGGATCTCAGGTCTTTTTTTTTCTGGCCCCGTGAGTGCTCTTGGCTCTTTCCTTCCTGCTGGATGGGATGGGGTCCCAGAGCCTGGCATGGCCCTTGGACCCGGCAAGGTCGTGGGTCACGGCTGTGTTGGGGTTGGGGGCTGGCATGCGGCTGAGAGTCGGCTCTCGTTCAGAGATTTGGGAAGAGGAGAGGCTGAGTGTTAGGGGAAGGCTTTGTGCCGTAAGATGTGAAAGTGCAAAATATCCGGGGGCTCATCCACTAGAGACCTTTGGCGTGTGTCCTGTGGATCCGATGGCTGAGAGAAAACGCTGTAGATACAGACAACCTACTCAGGTCACTGCCACCAGCTGCCTTCTCCCGGAAAGTTATTGTTGCTCAGTCACTCGGTTGTGTCCGACTCTTCTGCAGCCCCAAGGGCTGTAACCTGCCAGGCTCCTCTGTCCATGGGGCTTCCTAGGCAAGAATACTGGAATGGGTTGCCATTTCCTCCTCCAGAGGATCTTCTTGACCCAGGCATCAAACCCGTGTCTTCTGGCCTTGGCAGGCGGATTCTTAACCGCTGAGCCACCTGGGAAGCCCCTTTCAGGGAAAGACTTAACCTTAAATAGAAGCCCCGTGGTTCACCCACATCCCTGGTAGCCCTTCTGTGGGCGTCTTTCAGTTAAAATGCTGAGCGTGCAGAGTGAAACCCACACACAACCTCTCCCATTCTGGGCAGACCGGGAATGCTGGCCTCCTAGGATGTGCTGGTCTTGGGTTTGCCTTCGGGCCCTGCTGCATCATTTTCCCAGCATTGCTCTGCATGGGTGCCCACGGCTGGGGCAACATGTCCGCTGGGAAAGGAAGTAGCATTTAAGGTGCTTGGATGCCAGTAGACTTGGCTTCTGACGGGCCAGGCCTGAGCCCTGGGCTGGGGTCTCTGGGTCTTATCCTTCCCCTGTTCTCTCTTTGTGTACCTTCTGCTCACTTGTCTTATTAGCTCAGAGGATTAGCTCTTGCTTTCTACTAGGACTGTTTTTAACCCAAATTCATGCGCTTGGGCGGGGTGGGAGGGAGGCCCCAGAGGGAGGGGCTAGATGTATACTTATAGCTGATTCATGTTGTATGGTGGAAACCAACACACCATTGTGAAGCAATTATCCTCCAATTAAAAACAAATGAGAAAAAAAATTCAGGTGCTGGGGGAGTCCTGCCCAGCTCTCTTCCCCTAAGAGTGGATGGATCCCCCGGGACCGCTGGGTCGCCGTCTCAGATCTGGACTGTTGCCAGTGCTCAAGAGTTCTCTGGCTCTGTGCTGCCCTCTGATCAGCTGTCCGTGGTTCTAGAACCTGCAGTTCCCTGGGATGCTATGCCTCGGGCCTGCTTGCCGGGGTCTCTGGGGTCCACCTCTGAGGCTCTTCCCACCCTGCCCAGGGCAGCCTCCTGAGCCTGTCTGACCCCCGACACTGTCAGGATGCTCTCTGTGCTACAGCCTTCTTCGAGTCTGGATTACAAATAGAGCTTGTGGTCCCTGCTCAGGATTCTTTACATTTTCCGTGGAAGCAGAGGTTTCAGCTGGCTGGCAGATGCCTAAAAAAGGAGAGACTTGCTGTGACATAGCAAGAGTTCAGAACATCGTACTTCAGGTGTTGGCTTTAGCCCTTCACTTGTGTTAATGGCCAGACAGCTATCCTCTCTAAAAGCTAGCTCTTTTTGTAAGCTGTAAAATGGTAGAGTGAGCATTTATTGCTATGTGCCAGGCACTATTCTAAAGACTTCTTTGGTTTTTTTTTTCTTTGAGTATATGCCTGATTTTGGGCTTCCCTGGTGGCTCAGACATAAAGAATCCATCTGTAATACAGGAGACCGAGGTGTGATCCCTGGGCCGAGAAGATGCTCTGGAGAAGGGAATGGCTACCCACTCCAGTATTCTTGCCTGGAGAATTCCATTGACAGAGGAGCCTGGCGGGCTACATGTAGACCATGGGGTCACAAAGGGTCAGGCACAACTGAGCAACTGACACGTAAATACATGATTTTATTGCATAATAGTTTGTATCATTTTGGATACAAGTACTCTAGGACATTTTCCAACAGTAATATTTAGAAAAATGTTTTTATTGTCTTTGCCTTACTCTCAGACTTATACTTTTATTTTTTATTTAAATTTTATTGGCGTATAATTGATTTATAATGTGTTTCAGGTGTATAGCAAAGCGAGTCAGTTTTATATATATATACATTTATCCACTCTTTTTTAAGATTCTTCCTCCATAGAGGGTCGTTGGGTTTTCATTTCATTCTGACACATCTAGTTGGCAGGCATCACTGTCCTCGTTCTAAAGGTGGGGTAGGTGAGGCAGAGAGGGGAGGAAGTTTGCCCGTGGTTATGTCATAAGAAAGTGGCTGAGCCGGGATCCTAACCCCAGCTATCTGACACCAGCTCCCCTGCTATTATGGCTGAGGCAGTCACCTTAGTGTTGATTGGGAGGAAGGAGAGCTTGCAAACATGAGTCTCTGATTGAGAAAAAGAAGCCAGGGCACTCTCAGGGCTGGGAGGTCCTAGAGGGCCTGTGCTTGTCTGGCTTTTGATCCCCAGTGTCCAGTATTTGATAAATGTGAGCTCATTGAATGAAGGAATGAATGAAAGAGGCTGTTAAAGAGATGCCTTTGTGAAATGGAGAGTGTCCAACACTGCTCTGCTGGAACTGGGACAAGAGCCTGTACCAAGCGAAAGCTCTGCAGAGTGAGGTGAAGCAGAGAGCAGGGGTCAGAAAGAGAGGGGTGGAAGGTGGTCCCCAAGAGCAAATCTGGGTAAGGCTGCTCCTTCCCTGTGGAGAGGGACACTGGGGACCGTGTGTCATCACTGAACGTCTCAAGTTTATAGGGAAAAGGAGACGCCTACTATGATAGTTTCGGTATTTAATAAGCTGGGTTTTTTTTCTGAACCCAAGTCTCTGATCTATGCCTGTTTAAACCCCTTGGAAGTCTCTGTTTGGGAGCCTCTTTTTACTACCGCTGCTACCAGTATCACTAGCTGCAGTTATACTCACTGAGTGGATGTGGTATACCAGCCATTGTGTAAAATGCTTTGCATGTTATCTCGTTAAGGTCCTCTCAGTAATCCTGGGACCTGGGAAATCCAGCATTTCCTCTTCAAGGTACAGAGATGGACAGCAGCTTTGTTCAAGGTCATGCAGGTGGTAAACACAGAGCCAGGTCTGTCTCACTCCAGTGTCTACCCTCTTCACCTTTTTAAACAATATTAATTTGGCTGCATGAGATCTTTCAGTTGCAGCATGCAGGCTCTGAGTTGTGGCATGCAGGATCTAGTTCCCTGCCCAGGGATAGAACCCAGGCCCTCTGTGTTGGGAGCTCAGAGTTTTAACCACTGGACCACCAAGGACCACCACTCGTCCCTGTATTCTTCACCTTTGTCTGCCTCTTTCCTCCTGATACATGTGCTCAACCCCATGCTGATGTGGAGGAGATGACATGGAGGGGAATTTAGAGAGGTCTTTGCCACCAGAAAACTTCAGATTTAGTTGGCAAAATGAAAACAGCATACATAAAACTACAGTGGTAAATATGCCAATCCGTCTTTACGACAAGGTAGCATGTCATCGGACTTCCCTGGTGACTCAGACGGTAAAGAATCTGCCTGTAATGAAGGAGACCTGGGTTCGATCACTGGGTTAGGAAGATCCCCTGGAGAAGGGAATGGCAACCCACTCCAATATTCTTGCCTGGAGAATTCCATGGACAGAGGAGCCTGGCGAGCTATATAGTCCATGAAGTCGCAAAGAGTAGGACACAACTGAGTCACACACACACACACACACACACACACACACACACACACACACACACACACACACACCATGTCATTAAAGTGAACAGCCCAGACGCCGTTAGTTTGGGTGCAGGAGAAGGAGTTGCAGTTTTCCTCTGTGCTGCTGGTCGAGGGAAGATGGAGGGCCTGGAGGTGGAGTCTTGGATGGAACGTTCCCAGGCCTGGGAGACCAGAGATCAAGGATCAGGTTCTGACTCTGGCCCTGAGGTGTTTTGTATGTTAGGCAAGTCATCGTGGGCCCTTTGGGAGATCCTTAACCTGGCCTTTCACCCTTCCATTTCCTAAGGGACTGAGACTAGAGCAGGATCTTTGAAATTCAGCGTCATTATTTATCACATATTTGCTAAATATGCCCCATATGCCAGGCACCAGCCTAGATGTGGACGCTGCAACAGCGCCTAAGACAGAGTCTGGGCCTTTTCTGCAGCTTGCACTGTAGGTGAGGAGACAGAGGATTAGATAAAATCGAGGCAGGGAGAAAACTGCTGGGCCCCCCTTCATGGACGGGTGGCTTAGATCCAGGTCTGCAAGGATGAGTGAGGTTAGAGCGGTAATTGCTACAGGTGATTCACATTTGTTGTGCGTTTTGCAGGTTGAAGTGTTTTCACTTAACAGTAGCCTGGAGCGCTGCAGTCCATGGGGTCGCAAAGAGGCAGATACAGCTTGGCGACTGAACAGCAACAGTCTCGCTTGATTGCTGTGCGCCCTGTCTGGAGCAGAGCTGAAGTGATAAGGAAACAAGGGGACAAGGAGACTGCGCCACTATAGAGCAGGGGTGGCACCCAGGCGGAAAGGCGAGCTTGCTGCTTCAAAGCTCTTCAGGGTTCTGAGTTCCCCCGAAGACTGGGACTCACCGAAGCTAGGATTTGTGGCAAGCTCTTTTTTAAGAAGAGCGCTGGCAACAGAACAGGGAAGGGAGCAGACGCGGGCCCGCGCTTCTGTAGAAGTTGGCAAACGATGGGCTTAGCCTTATGCTCTGGGGAACTCGTAGTTGTCCCAAGGGGGCTGGCTTCCACACCCCGCAGGGTAGACTGTCAGGGTTCCCGCCCTCCGCAGGTGGACGGAATGGATTCAGTAGCTGAGGACAGCCCTCAGATGCAAAACAGAGATAGGAGGCCATTGCCGCATCTGCTGGGGAGGGTTGGTCGTGGGTGTGTGTTTGGCGGGTATGTGTGCCAGACCAGGTACAGCCTTGAGTGCCTGATAAAGAGTCTAGAATCTGTGTGCTGAAGTATGCAATCAGATTGCTTTTAACTCCAGACAGAGGTGGCACCAAACAGGTAGAGGATGAAACCCATTAGCTCTAAAGGACCCTATAAATGGAAAGTTTCAATATTATTGATTATGGCCCCTGACTTGGGTCATGCATTTAAAAATCAATCTGCTGACAACGTCAAGGACGCAGATAATGCCTGAATAGGGACAGACATTGGCTGGATTTCCTGTCAAACATTCCAGTGAAGTTATGGCAGGTGTATTTCACTTTAACGTCAATCCCTATCGTGACAGAAAAGGAGAAGTTCCTTCGTTAGGCTGCTCTAGTCTGTAACCTGCTCTACTCTGTTACCGACTGAGCAACCAGCTCTGTTTCAGCTGCATGGCAACACTTAACATTCCGCTCTTGTGATGCCCATTTGGATAAGTAATTGGGAGACTAAATTATATGGCCCCAAACAAAGGATAAATTGAAGCATGAAAACAGTATTACTGCACTTAGACAGTTGTTCTTGTCAGATTTAGTCCATAGATTGTCTTTTCTCTCTTTTGCCAAAAAAATAGGCAGATGCTTTTATTTTCCAAAGGCCATGATGTGAATTGTGGATCACCATAGTATCCAAAAAGATGATATCTCTCCTGGTAACTCTTGGACCCTGATAAAAGCCCTTTTCTTTTTCTTTTTTCTTTTCTTTATTTTTTTTTTTTTGAAGCTGAAAGCAGTTCTTTCCTTTGAAAAGGATGGAGAGCTTTAGCTTATTGACATAAAGATGGATATTTGGCAGCATTTTAGTAGAAAGAATACCAAAGAGTGGTAGAAAATGATATTAACATGTACTATGGCATGAACAATAATTTTGTCTTAAAGGCTAGGCAAAAATTGCCATGTTTAAAAACTTGTGCTTTCTGTATCAGAATCCTCCTTGCGCAAAATTTCGCTGAAATCCAACAATATTCAAAAGATTTTGGGGGAGTATACTATTTTATTAACATTTAATTTCTTTACTGAAAGTTCAAGTATGTACTCAGCTTATGTTCAGATTTTTGAAATGAAGGTAAAATAGAGCAACAGCTTTAAGGTTGCAGTGTGTTGAATGCTGCATAGCATACTCACCAAGGATGCAATCTAGGGGAGTGCTGTAACTATGCACTTAGGAGCCCAAGTACAGGGAACAGCCCTGGAATCTGGGGAAAAATCCACCATTCAAGACTGGACAGAGGCCCTTGGTTGCTAACAGAGTCTCTCCTTGACTTCAGACTTGACACAAACCGAGGGAGTCTGTCAGGGTACAAAACCCACTGGATTCAGGACAAGCAGTAACAGGAGATTGGTTCATGCCAGTTCGGATTGAGGGGGCTAGTCTGGAGCAGGCGGGGGTGGCCAGAGGCTGGGAAACATTGCAGTTCAAGGCTGGGAACGGTAGATGGGAACAGCCATTCTTCTGAGCATTGCTGATTTCAAACAAGTTCCAAACAATGTTTAAAAGATTTTGGGGAAATTCGCTGGCTGTCCGGTGGTTAGGACTCAATGCTTTCACTGCTGTGGGCCTGGGTTTGATCCCTGGTAGGGGAACTAGGGTCCCTCCAGGGATTTTACGTGGCTTGGCCAAAGACTTTTGCATGATATGCTGAATCTATGAAAATGCCAAGATCCAGGAAGATAACTTGCTTTTAAATATGGTCAGTACACACACATGGAGAAGTAGATGTTCTCCTGGAACTCTTTTGCATTTTTGATGATCCAATGGATGTTAGCAGTTTGATCTCTGGTTCCAAAGAATGTTCAAACTACTGCACAGTTGCACTCATCTCACATGCTAGCAATGGCAGCCCACTCCAGTACTCTTGCGTGGAAAATCCCATGGGCGGAGGAGCCTGGTGGGCTGCAGTCCATGGGGTTGGGAAGAGTTGGACACGACTAAGCGACTTCATTTTCGCTTTTCACTTTCATGTATTGGAGAAGGAAATGGTAACCCACTCCAGTTCTTGCCTGGAGAATCCCATGGACGGGGGAGCCTTGGTGGGCTGCCGTCTATGGGGTCGCGCAGAGTTGGACATGACTGAAGCGACTTAGCAGTAGCAGCACATGCTAGCAAGGCAGTTTGCAGTTAGCAACTGAAGAGACAGAAGCTATGAAGCTTAACAGAGGTTTTACTAATGTAGAACCACGGTGATGACTGTTCTTAGTTTTCTTAAAATTTGTTTTTGGTTATATTCTTATCAGGTTTTGCTTTCGATTGCTTTAGAGTCAGCATTTGTTTAGTGTATCTGTTGTATACATCTGTTGTTTTGTATAGTATGTTTATTTATATACAAACAAATGATATTTTTTTATTATTTTTAAAAATGCCTCTAACACAAAGCAGGTGATTTCGCATTTGTGAGAAGTGCTGCGTATCAGATTCTGCTTCAGAATCCATTGTGTTAGTTACATCAGCCAAGGATAGGACAACTTGATGAACTCATTAAGCTGTGTGTTAGAAAAAACACATCCGCTTTTCTGAGCCTCTGTTACCTCTAGCTCTGCCATTGTTGCCATGAAGATAAATGAATAGGAGAGTGCTCCGACCAACTCTAAAGTACTGCTTTAGAAATGCTACTTGTTCAAGTTTGTTCTGCCAGTGATGTCAGGATGTACAGGGAAGTGAGGGGCCCTGGGATTGAGGGTAACAGTGAGGAATTTGTCTTAGACCTTCCCGCGGTGTCTGCAGGGAGTGGTGTGGGGGGAACAGAGAGGAGGGGTCAGGTCTGAAGGCTCTCTGAAGCAAGTTGGTGGCAAGCTTGGTGAATGACCCAAGGGTGAAGTAAAACAGTCAGCGGTGTGTTGCCCAGTTGACTGGGGGAGAATGTGGAGTGGCTGATGGATGTGAGGAAGATGGGAAGAGAACCATTTAGAGAGGGGAGGGGATGTGATGATGGAGTTTGAGGCAAATGGGCTGGAGGCTGAGTTGAGCAAAGGGACAAGGAGACGGCGTGTCGAGTTGAAGGTTTTGGCACCATGTCTATAGCCATCAGTTGGCGTCTTGGAGCTTGAACACGTCCAGGGGATTAAATAGAGCCCAGGCCTTCGACCAAGTCTGAGGTCACTATCACCAGCCTTGGAGGAGGGAAGTGAGGAGCTGGGGGTTGTGGTGGCCAAGAGACTGACTCTTCATGACGTCCATCTTGGCTGAACCGAGGCTGGCCCGTGTCCACTAGAAAGAGGCAGCCAGATAAGAGCATGAAAGCCTTACCCCAGTGCAGCCATTTATGACACATGATTGACTTTTTAGTTTATTTTTACTATTTTTTAAAATTCAAATTTTTAATTGCTCTACAATATTGTGTTGGTGTCGGCCATACATCAACATGAATCAGCCATAGGTGTGCATATGTCCCCTCCCTTTAGGACTGACTTTTTAAGAAATGCTTATTTGGTTGCACTGGATCTCAGCTATGACATGTGGGATCTAGTTCCCTGACCAGGGATCAGACCCGGGCCCCCTGCATTGGGAACTCACAATCTTAGCCACTGGACTACCGGGGAAGTTCCAGGAGTGACTTTTCTTGAAGGGAAAGATTGAATGCATATTTGACCTGGAGAATGAAGAGAGTAGCTTTTCACCTTTCCTCACAGTGTTCTCGTTTGGGCTTCCCTGGTGACTCAAACGGTAAAGAATCCGCCTGCAATGCAAGAGATGCAGGTTCGATCCCTGGGTTGGGAAGATCCCCGGAGGAGGATGTGGCAACCGATTCCAGTATTCTTGCCTGGAGAATCCCATGGACAGAGGAGCCTGGTGGGCTACAGTCCATGCGGTTGCAAAGAGTCGGACAGGACTGAGTATCTAAGTCAAATTGGTACCAGCAGCTGGAACTCCTGAGTGAGGGGAAGACATGTGTTGGTCTCAGAGCATCTGGTAAAGCATCGCCCACCCACCTACCCACCCAGAGCTTGGGAGTATCTTGCTTACTTGCCTTTGGGTCATTCTCATGCCAGGCCAAGGCTGGGATGTGGACAGAGGGCATTAGGGTCTCCCCTCCCCTTCCCATCACACCGCCCTGCTTACTTAGCAAGTCTTGCTGTTCCGAGTGTCTGTGTCTGGCCTTGGCTGCTGGTGGTTTGAGTTGTGGTTTCAGTCCATGGCGGCCTTGGTGGCTCGTGCCCTGGCTGTGGAATTCCATGTCCACCCCTTCCTTCTCCCTAGGTAACCTTGGGCCAGCTGGTCCTGTCTGCCAGGCACATGGGAAGCACAGAAGAGAAGGCGAGACTGGCCAGCATCTCTCCTTCCCCCTGCTCACTATATGAATCCTGGTCTCTTGGAGTTTGGCATCCAAGAGCCAGTTTGACTAGTTCCTGCCCTGCCCAGTTTGGGCAGCTGTTTAGGGCCTCTTAGTGTAACCCTGCTGGTCCTGCTCTTGTGTTCACCTTTCGGTGATAACCAACTTGTAGATGCTGAGCAGGTCCTGGTCGATGTGAAGAACTGTCTCACGGGAGGTGACGTGGTATAAAGGATGGTGCCTGGGATTTGAGAACTAGGCAGGGTTGGGTTGGAGTCTACATGAGACTACTGTGGGACCTGGTTAGCAACTTGCTTCACCTGCTCCATCCTGAGTTTTCTCATCTGTGAAATGGGGTTGTGAGGGTGAAGTGACCTCGCACAGCAAGCCTGGTGCATAACAGACTCAAAATAATTGTCAGTTTTACCCTCCTTTCTCTGGCTGTGCTTGACCCTAGGAGTAAGGGGCTCTGTCTGTTTGTCTTAACTTGACTCCTTGGGGAAATGACTTCCGCAAGGTGAGGCTTGGCGGGATCCTGGTGAATGACCAGGCAGCCACAGAACCTTCTAGTGCTGACATTCCCTGAATTTAGGAATCTGGAGATGGTCTTCTGGTCATTTCTGTGTTCCCATTACTCTCACTAGAGGATGGGGACATTTTTCTCTTTTGAGAAGAATTAGCATTGCTTCTAGAAAAAAAGGCTCCCCCAGGAGGTACGCCCTATCTCTGTGGGCACCTCCATTCAGCCTCCCGCTTCCCACTCTGGGTAGTGGACGCGCCCTTTGGAACCTTGGTGGCAGAAGAACTCTTGAGCAGAGAGCGGGGGTTGGTGGCGTCTTCATGAAACCATCTGGCTTCAATAGGAATGTGCCCTGTGCCCTGCATTGTTCCAGAAAATTCAGAAGCCCCAGAAATGTACAAGCTGCTCCTGACTCCCAGACACCCAGCGGGGCCCTGGGATCCACCCCCAACCCCACTCTGCTTGCGGCCTCGGCTTCTTCCTCTTCCCTCTTGGTGCTGCTGCAGCCACAGGGTAACTCTCTGGGCCAGCTGGGTGTGGCCTCTCTCCCCAGCTGCCTGGGCTCCAGCGCAGAGTCAGCAGGCTGGGTGGCGTCTGCAGCAGGGGTGGGGGTGGGGAGGAGGAGGGGGGTACTCAGACCTGGCCTTGTGGTGGGATCTCCTGCGAGCTTAGAAACCTGTTGCTGCTGGGGGCCCCTACCCTTTATGTTAAAACCCTGGGAGGAAGTGCAGGCATTGACGTGAAAGTTGCTCAGTCGTGTCCGACTCTTTGTGACCCCCTGGACTATACAGTCCATGGGATTCTCCAGGCCTGAATACTGGAGTGGGTAGCCTTACCCTTCTCCAGGGGCTCTTC
>SJYW01033902.1:466891-497329 GCA_006410735.1 Raphicerus campestris | reverse complement strand
CCCCCCAGCAGAGAGTCCCCGCTGAGAGCTAGGGGCAGGCCAGGGCCAGTTCATTGTGCTTCCTAACCTCCTGGGGAAACTCTTGTCACTCTTCCTAGCCTGCTTCAAGAAATGAAAAGGCAAGATCCAGAATTCCCTGACGTGGCTTCTGGGGTTCTTGTACATGAGGTGATTCAAGGAACAGCTGCTGAAAGGTGAGAGCAGTGCAGGCCCCGGCCCAGGCTCCTCCATTCTCATGAGATGAGTCCCGGGTCCTGCCCCACACCGTGGGCTCCACCCCCGAGGCTGCTGAACACCTGACGGGTGTGACTGACCGACTACATTTTACGTTTTGTGCATGCTTGTGGGCTAAGTCACTCAGTCCTCTCAGGCTCTTTATGACCTTACGGACTGCAGTCCACCAGGCCCCTCTGTCCATGGGATTCTCCAGGCTAGAATACTGGGGTGGGTTGCCATTTCCCTCTCCAGGAGATCTTCCCAAGCCAGGGATCAAACCTGCTTCTCTTAAGGTCTCCTGCATTGGAGGGCAGGTTCTTTACCTCTAGCCACCTGGGAAATCCCATTTTGCATTTTACTTAATTTTAATTGATAATTAAATTAAAACAAAACAGAACAGAAGCAATGTAAAATGTTTTCCCATGAAGCATACCTTTTTTTTGTTGTTGTTGTTCTGGGAAGATTGCATTTTATTTTGATAACTGCACTGTGGAAGAAATTATTATCAGGTATATGCTGTTTCTAGAAGATTTCAAGGAGTGTAAAATATGTATAATAATTATTAAAATATGACATGTTAAAATGATGTTTTAGATATACAGTTAAGACATCAAAGTACACTTTTATATGTTAGTTTCATCTGTTTAAAAATTAGAGAAAAACTTTTTTTTAATATGGCTACCAGTTCACATAAATTTAAATTAATTTTGCTAGAATTTCCAAATCTACTCTTTTGCTTAATACCTTACTTAATAAGAATTAGAAGAATCTAGAGGGTTAGGAGTTTAGGAACATATTTTAGGTACTTTAAAATCCTGGATGACACTAAAGAATTCTCTGACACTATCAGAGGCCAGCCCAGCACTAAACAAGTACATAAAGTGAATAAAGTGAAGGCTAGAGACATTTCGAGAGATTTCCAGTAACTGCTGAGAGAAAAGATGACTCGGCCTACAGTTATTCTCCTGATCTCTCTCATGCTTCTTGCGTACCCTTCCCTCACCGTTTTCATTTTTCTAAGAGCTCAACAGTCTGCTTAGATTATGTTAACTCTTTTCATAGGGCAAGAATCTATAGAGTACTAACTGTTCAGAACAGCTAAGTGTTAGGCTTCCAGTTTGCCATTGACTTTTCTAGACTTTCTGGGTCCTTGCCCCCACTTATTTTTAACTTCTGGTTCAAGGCCAAAGCTATTTCTTTCAGCTCTTCAGTCCTTGCGCCTCAAAATTTGGTCTGTAGACCAGCAACAATGGCATCAGCTAGAGCTTTTCAGAGTGAGAGGAGTGCCACTGGAAAAGAATTTGGAAAACAATAGATACATGTAGGCGTAACCGAATCATTTTGCTGTATAATGCAACGAACACAACATAGTCCAATATAAAATAAAAGTTTAGAAAGGATCAGAATCTGCTTTTTAAATAAGATCTTCAGGGGATTCAGATACACATTACATGGTGGGAACTGCTGCTGGCTTGAAGTCTCTGATAAACTGGAAATCTTCCTGGTGTCACCCACTTATAATAGTGATTATAATTCCGGTAACAACAGCTGGCATTTATCAACCACTTACTGTGTCAGGAATCATTTAAAGGGTCTTATGTACTTGCTCAAGCCCCCAATAATTTGGGGGTAGGTGTTATTTTACAGAGGCAGCAAATAGGGTGCAGAGGTTAATCACCTTGGAAGTTACATGATGTGTCAGTCAGAAGGCAGGGATGTGGGACCTGGCTTGGCCCCTGTGTTATCCTACTCTTGCAGCTGCTGTTAGTGTTTCTGAGAGGCAGAGTGACTGGCGAGAAGATGGGTTTTCAAGTCTGAAACATCCAGGATGAAATCCTGCTTTAGCTTCTTACAAGCTGACCGTCATGGGGGAAGGTCTCTTATTTGTCTGAGCCCCATTTCCCTATATTTGGTGCATAGTTTGCATCCAGTAATACTTTACAGATTTCTTTTTCTACTTACAGAACTATTGTGAATTAACTTCTTTCTTTGTGCACCATACTGGGCACCAACCCCTCCTCCTACGCCCCGCCCTCCCGCTGCCCTGCCCCGCCCGGCAACTGCCCTTGTTCTCAAGGTTTTCTCTTTTAGCTCTACCCTTGAACTTCTCTTCATATGCACTTCCTTTACATTTGTTTTCTCTTTTCTTCTTCTTCTTTTTTAAAAATAAATTCCACATACCCTGATAATGCCCCCACATTATCATGTCTTCCCTGGGCTTCTCAGCTTCCTATTCCTCACTCTTTTTCTTTTTTGGCTGTACCCGGCGGCTTGTGAGATCTCAGTTCCCTGACCAGGGGTCTAATAACCTGCCCCCGGCAGTGAAAGCACAGAGTCCTAACCACTGGACTGCCAGGAAATCCCACCAACGCCGCCCCCCCCCATTTCCCTCAAGATGTGTATAAGAGACAGGGTGAGAAGAAGAAGAAAAAGTTAAGTAAAAGAAGAAGAAGNGTGAAAGCACAGAGTCCTAACCACTGGACTGCCAGGAAATCCCACCAACGCCGCCCCCCCCCCCATTTCCCTCAGATGGTATCTCCTGTTGTCCTTTGACTTGCAGACCGTTTTTGACTTTAAGACAGATCATCCACATGGCTATATATTTACTGTACTGTTTTGTATCTGGAACTAGTTTTGTTTCTAGAACATATATTCTATGTGAAACAAACATGTTGGAAGCTAAATGTAATCACAACTTTGAGGGAAAGAAGCCTTAAATATTTAGAGCTTGGAGCTTCGTGACTGGTTTTTGACTTTCTGGAAACTGCATACCCTCCAGGTCCATAAATTGTAGGTGAAGGTGGGGCAGGTACGTGAGCTGTCAACACCCCACTGATCAGAGTGTAATTGTCTGGAAAAATATGTATTGCTTGGGCTTTTCACATTTATTGGTAAGGTTGAGGGTATGTTTCAGGTTAAGTGAGGTCAAGGATTAACAGAAAAGAAAAGCTCAACTAACTCACTATTCCAAACCAAATCTAACATATGGGAGGAGCAAATTTCACACATATAATTCTGGTGGAATATGAATTTTAGAAAGGTGAATAGGGTTGTTGTCCTCCAGTGATTCTGCAGCATATATCAGAAGAGCCCCCATATTTGGAAGTGAAAAGTGAAAGTGAAGTCACTCAGTTGTGTCTCTTGCAACCCTATGGACTGTAGCCTGCCAGGCTCTTCCAAAAATGGATTTTCCAGGCGAGAATTACTGGAGTGGGTAGCCATTTCCTTGGGATCTTCCCAACCCAGGGATCTGTCATGCGAGTGTATGTTCCTCGATTCTCTGTCTCGTCACAACAAAGATTTGGAGTGACGGGCATTAAAGCCCCCTCGGCGGATCACAGCTCTCGGGTCTTGGATAGACTGCGTTATAGCTCTCAGGTCTCAGATGGACCGTGTTATAGCTCTTAAATCAGTGTTATAGCTCTATTTTATTAGAAGATAGCAGGAAAATCCATCTTCGAGGCGTGAGGGCATGTTGATCTAAAGACATGAGAGGAGCGAGAGGAGCAACCCAGCGTGGGAGCAAGCGAGCTGGCTCTGGCTCCTGTTTATGTTTCTCTCTCCCTGGGCCTGTCCTGTGTAAACTGGGCCAGCCAGGAGTGTTGTTTGTTTTACCTGAGGTCCTCACTCCGGTCCTCGGACCCTCTTTTGTTTCATTTTTGCGGGCTTTCCCTTCCTTGTCTGTAGCCACCACCATTTTGGACTCCTTTTCCCTGTTCTACCTACCTAACAGATCAAACCCAGGTCTCCTGCATTGCGGGCAGACTCCTTACCATCTGAACCACCAGGGAAGTGGCATATTTGGAAGGATGGAGGCTATTTCTGGTTCCCTGGTTTGCATGCTTAATGTCAGCACGATAGTAGTGCCTTAAGAGACAGACATTAAATTCTAGATGGGGGATTAAGTCAAACTCTTACAGTTTCATGGTCCTTTTTTCTCCCCTCCCAGCTCTGGGTTGAAAGACCACGATGTAATTGTCAGCATAAACGGACTGCCTGTCACCACGACAACTGATGTGATTGAAGCTGTTAAGGCCAATGATTCACTTTCCCTCCTGGTTCGTCGGAAAAGTCAAACTTTGATCCTGACAGTCACACCTGAGATAATCAATTAAGAGCCTTGCTTTAAAGATAAATTATCTAACAAAACCAAAGCTACATTACCTGGTTTGTATTGAGGATGTGCCAGTGATGGCAAGGGGTTTTAGGATCTCTTTCTTCTAAAGAAAAATGTGTGCTTTTAAAACACACATACACACATTCCAGAACCATCAGGTTGGGGGAGTTACAACTGCTGATAAGGAGCCTAAGGCAAGTAGAAGAAGGACATGGTGCCAGGAAGTCTGGGGAGTTGATAAAATTTTATTTAAAGACAGGAAACAACTGAAAATGGGCAGTTTCTAATTTATCCTTGATGGCAGGACACTTTAGTACTAAAACTTCTCTATACCCATAAACTGGATATAACACTACACACACACACACACACACACACACACACACCTATCTTAGTACTAAAACTTCTCTATAGCCATAAACTGGATATAACACTACACACACACACACACCTATCTACCAATATTGAGAAACTGAATCCAGAGTGCCAAGAAAATCACATTTTCCATATTATTCCTTTACTCAGTTTTTCAGGTTTATCACAATTGGCCAGGGTTTGTAAATACAGAGGATGCTCATCACTTAGAATTCACACTGAAACTAACAAATTTGGATGGTCACAGAAGAATATAGATTCTCAGGTTGTCAGCTAGCAGTGGAAACAACTCTGCTTCCCATCAGCTTTTCTTTTTTTGTTTGTTTTTTTTTCTTCGACCCATCAGCTTTTCTGTGAGGAGGGCTTCTATAAAATAGAAATTTTAATAATTTACAGACTTTTACCTCTTTACCCAAGTTCTTCTTCCTAGAAACATTCATGACCAATGATTTTGAGTCTGAAAGCTGCCACAGTTTATTTATTTATTTTTTTAAAAATAACTTTTGATGGGGCTTGTGAATATCTTTAAGGATTTTTTTAAAGTGTGAGATGAAGCAGGATTTGTGGTTTAAAGTAGTATCTATTTGGGGCAGGATTTCAATTTTAGGTTTCCAGATTTTTCTTAAAAGTGTTTTTCTTTTTAAAAAGGGGCGTCCTTGAACTCTCTTAAGTTCTATACAGAAATTTTAAGTTTTTGTGCATTTTTCTGGGGAGAAGGTTCAATTTCTTCAGGACCCACAGCAATTTAAAATATACTGCCTTAGACTACAGAGATTATAATTAAGAATCTATCAATTCACAGTTATGAAGAAGTTGAGGTCAATGTGGTACAGAACTTTCAAGACAAAAGAGAATAATCTGTTTTCATTTTTACATAATTGCCTCCATTTAATACCATAGGAAGAGCGGTCATAATAATCAGGGATAATAAAGCTGAAACTTTCAGGAAAACTGCTTCATAATGATAGAGAGTATCCAGTTATTTTAACTGGGATTCTTGGCTTTCATGTCAATTATTACGAGACTAAACTTTGAGTGGTTCTACCTTGATTGTTCCTAGAATTTATACATTGTCCAAATAGCAGGCTCTTTGTAAACCCCCCTTTTACTTTACACTTAACAGTTCTTTTCAACTCAGATTGTAAGGGATGGGAACTAAGTTTTAAAAACCACAAGTTTAGAACTTTTTTTTTTTTTTTTNATTTATACATTGTCCAAATAGCAGGCTCTTTGTAAACCTCCCTTTTACTTTACACTTAACAGTTCTTTTCAACTCAGATTGTAAGGGATGGGAACTAAGTTTTAAAAACCACAAGTTTAGAACTTTTTTTTTTTTTTTTAAATCCCCTGTGATGTGGGAACTTGAAAGCTTGGCTGTCTCTTTCCCTATGACTGACTGCTATAGCCCAATGAGAGACTTTGGTGCCATGCTTATTTTGACAAATGTGTCCAGTTTCTTTTTGCTTCCCACAAGTCACATCCTATCTAGCACTCAGCAGTAATATCCTTTAAGGAAGAGTCTGTTTTTCTTTCCAAGGATGTAAGGCTCTTCATTTTATATTATGTAATCATGAAGAAGAGATTTACTTTTTTTTTAAATCAGTCTATAACATGGGCTTTCTAAATTGGTAAATGATACCTTTTCAATAGGAAAATTCTGCCAAGAGGATAGCTGAACCCAGACATGTCTGGAACTGTTGGCTTTCAAAACATAATTGGACATTAGAGGGAATTACTATACTGGATATATTGCCTCTCAGGAGTAATAATGATGAAACAACAGGGTTTATTATTAATAGACTCATTTCAGATGCTCAGCTTTAAGCACAACAGATATTGAGTTTCATTCTACCTATTGAAAAATACCCAAACAAGCGTTCCAGGTTGGCAACATTCATTCCGCAATTTAAATTCAGAAAGTCAGAATTTCAGCATGTATTAAAATCGACTGCTGTTTCTACTTCTGCTGGACATTTTTGTTGGTTCAGCTTCTGACCTCCACGGCATGAAGACTCAGGGTCACAAAGGCACAGGCCAAAAACATCCTGTTGGGTCCAACTGCTCCAAAGGGTTGATGACATAGCAGCACACAGAAATAAAGAATAAGGAGATGCTTCTGCAGCTTATAAGTTAATTATTATCCTTTATGTTTTTGGTACATGAGGAAAGGTATAAACTTGATAGCCACAATACTGTCTGCTTGTCATTTCTAGTCTGCAGGGTCAAATTTGGGTCGAACATCCACAGTCTGAAGCCACCTTCCTAACCAAACCCATTCTCTCCAATGAGGGAAAATACTGGTCAGGCCTGACGTCAAGGAGTTCTGAGCCTGCAGAGATGAGTCCAAGAGCCTTGCCTCTCTGGGCCACAGCAGCAGCTCTTCTTAGTAAATGGTGCACCAATTGCTGCCGTCACTGGGCATCAGCCCTCCAGTGATCAGCAAAATAAGGTCAACAAACCACCAAATCCCAAGTCCTCCAAGGGTCAAGAGCTTCCCCACTGCTGTGCCAGTGTGTCCCAGGCAGAAACGATCTACTCCAAAACATCCCAGGAAGAAAGAGTAGAGCAAAGTGGTTATGAAGTAGTGTCCGGTATACCTAGACAGAGCGAATCAAGAGGAAGATGCTTACCACGTGAAAATGAAAACACTTAATGCTTTATTAGTGAATTTCACATAAGTGACAAGATGGGAAGACAGTCCCTCTGTGACTTCTTACCAACCCTCTCTCCTCCAAAGGAAGATCTCTAGTTTGTCTAGATTCTCAAAAAGGTACTTGCTAAGGTATGGAGGGGGCTTCCCAGGTGGCGCTAGTGGTAAAGAACCTGCCTGCAATGCAGGAGACACAAGAGACATGTGTTCAGTCCCTGAGTTGGGAAGATCCCCTGGAGGAGGGCATGGCAACCCACTCCACTGTTCTTGCCTGGAGAATACCATGGACAGAGAAGCCTGGCAGGCTACAGTCCATAGGGTCGCACAGTCAGACATGACTGAGCGACTCAGCACATACGCATACAAGGTATAGAGGACCCAGAGGAACCAATATAGAGTTGGGCTGGATAAGAAACTATTAAGGACATTTACAGGATAGGTATCCTGGTTGGAGTGGTGGCTGGCGCCCATCCCTTTCCTGCATAGGCTCTTTTCTGAGGGAGGCTGCAGTTCTGAATGTAGTTCTCTTATGAGGTGTTACCTTCCCTTAAATGAACACTGATCTCCACACTCCTCTCCTGGCACCCGAAAAATGGGACTTCTTGGAAGGACTTCCGTCTTACATATTGTGATGACATTCAATTGCAGATACTCTAATGGCATCACCTAACACAGGCACAACTCTCCATCAGCAAGTGGTATACATGAGTTCTGTGCCTTCAAGTGGAGTTTACAGAGATAACCCTAACTCGTTGTTTTAAAAGTTAATTAATTTTTGGCCGTGTCAAGTCTCAGTTGCGGCACTCGGGATCTTTGCTGTGGTGTGCAGGCTTCTCATTCTTAGCACGCGGGTTCCGTCATTGTGGTGCGTGGGCTTAGCTGCACGGTGCCAAGTAGGAGCTTAGCTCCTGGACCAGTGATCGAGTCCACATCTCCTGCATTGGAAGGTGGATTCTTAACCCCTGGACCACCAGGGAAGTCTCAATAACCCTAATTCTTCAAGATAATACTGCTTTTCAGGGAGAAAGGCCTGCACTGTTCATAATAAAATCTCTCCTCCTGAAATTCTACAGCTGTTTTCAAAGGATGTATGCCTATCGTAGGAGTTCTGAAGTTGAATCATCTGTTCCACCTCCTTCATTTTGTGGAGGAGGGGACAGAGACTCTGGGTGCCCAGAGGTCCTTTAGCTGGTTGGTGAAAGGGATATTTAGAATTCACAGCCTCTGGCCTCCTGTCCAGTGTCCCCTATGTTATGCACAGCAGTAATCAAGCTGCCCCTTTAACACTTAAGGTAAAAGAAAAAAGTCAACATCAAGAGAGGACAGAACAGCCCTACCTCCATCTAAGTATCAGCTACACCATGCAGACAGCACTTACTTTATACAAGGTTTGTTCTCTCGGAGGAAGGTCCTCGGGCTGGCACACTCGATTCCCTCCAGGGCCCGGCACTGCACGCGAGTGTGCTCCACATCTCTGTAGGCCTGACCCCCGAACTGCGGGGTAACAACCACAACAGAACAACCAAACTAGCCAGAGCGAGCAACACAAAACATCTCTTCATATGAGGTAACAAAAGCTGGCCCAGGACAGTAACTATTCTAACAAAGGTGGGGTAAAGCTGTGCTGAAGAGCGAGGAGTTTAGTGACATACTTCAAGCGATTTTCAATGAGTCGATCCTAAATGGACATGGTTTTAAATAAACTCCTTTTCATTTTCTTTCCTTGTGACTACCTTCTTTGATAATAAAGTACAGAAGTTTAAAATCAGTTTCACTAAATGCTACTTTGGATTAGCGGGACACAGTGCTTTAATTAATCCTATATTTACAGAGGAGAAGATCACATGAGTGCATATTTGGGAATGGGTATTCAGAAAGTCAGTGTGTTGAGACTATCATACAGAGTGAAGTCATAAAGAGAAAAGTGTCATATATTAACGCATACATGTACAGTCTAGAAGTGTGGTACTGATGAACCTATCTGTAGGGCAGGAAAAGAGACACAGATGCGGAGGATGGACTATGGATGTGGATGTGATGGGGGGATGGGAAAGGAGAGAAGGGAAGGAACTGAGAGAGCAGCACTGACACACATACGCCAGCAAGTGTAAGACAGCTAGTGGGAAGCTGCTGAATGGCACAGGGAGCTCATCTGGGTGCTCTGTGATGCCCTGGTTGGGAGGATGAGCGGTGGGTGGGAGGGAGGCTCAGGAGAGAGGGGATATACGTATACATATAGCTGACTCACGCTGCTGTACAGCAGAAACTAAAACGACACTGCACAGCAATTATACTCCAGTTAAAAAAAAGTCTGTGTATTTGAGGTCTATTGGCTCAGATGGTAAAGCATCTGCCTACAATGTGGGAGACCCAGGTTTGATCCCTGGGTTGGGAAGATCCTCTGGAGAAGAAATGGCAACCCACTCCAGTACTCTTGCCTGGATAAGCTCATGGATGGAGGAGGGTTGTAGGCTACAGTCCATGGGGTCGCAAAGAGTTGCACACGACTGAGCGACTTCACTTCACTTCTTTTACATATATTATAAATGAACATCGTTAGGAAAGAACTCAGCATGTCAACTGACTCAGGACTTTATGCAGGTCTCGAAACTGTGATTTTCAGCTCACATCCATAGTAATGTAATACATCTATATATGTTTAAATTCCAGCAAAAAATTTCAGAAGACCTCTGACCCTTTGTGTAACTGAATTCTAGCAGAGGAAGCACAGCTGGGCATTCTCCACTGGCACCTTATTAAGTGCTTCACTACTGTTCTCGCTGGAACATTCCTCAAAGGGAAGTGGGTGGAACATGAGGATGTTTACTCTTGCCCCTCCCTTGGGACTTGGGGGCCCGAATGCTGACTGTCCCCCAGGACTTCCGGGGGAAGTGACAGTCTGAGCACCTTGACAGGATCAACCCAGTGTTGTAATGAAAATGGGCAAAAGTCAGTATAGAGATCACTTATTGTTGCCTATTTTCATTAAACCCTGGGTTGATCCTGTCAAGGTGCTCAGATTGATCTCTATATGATGCTCTGGGCTTCCCTGGTGACATGGTAAAGAACCTCTGCCAGTGTAAGAGATGAGGGTTCAATCCCTGTGTCAGGAAGATCCCCTGAAGAAGGAAATGGCAACCCACTCCAGTACGCTTGCCTGGCAATTCCCACGGATAGAGGAGCCTGGCGGGCTAGTCCATGGGGTCACAAAAGAGTTGGTCACGACTTAGTGACTGAGCATGAGCATACAATGCTCACTCAAACTTCTATCAATAATTACCCATAGAACAAAATCTCCTTGCCCTGAAAATATTTCTTTACTTGTGATTTGCAGCAAGAGTTGCCTTTCTGGCCTTGTTACTTTCAGGTTTATTTCCCTGTGTCTGATTTAGTAACAAAGAATATTTTCCCATAATTCTCTTACAGCTGACAATGTCTTGACTTGTATTATGCAGTGTAATATAACATAACAGTGAGTCCACAGAGGGGAGGAAGTATATGAACTTCGCTGGTTCTGGGGAGACTGACTAGGAAGCATGCGTCCAGCTTCAGGGATATTATTAATGGAACCGAAGGGCTTCTTTTCATTCTAAGAGGCCATTGTTATCCAAGGCTCCTCCTGAATGCTACAACCCCGTACAAAGACATATAATAATGAAAAGTGAAAGTGTTAGTCGCTCAGTGTGTCTGACTCTTTGTGACCCTGTGGGCTGTAGCCCACCAAGCTCCTCTGTTCATGGGGATCTCCAGGCAAGAATACTGGAGTGGGTTGCTGTTTCCTTCTCCAGGGGATCTTCTTAGCCTAGGGATGGAACCCGGGTCTCCTGTGTTAGCAGGTGGAGTCTTTACCACTGAGCCAGCAGGGAAGTATACTGATAGGCCTGATCTATTTCCTAAGGACGTGGTGGAAACTGCTTGCCTAGTGAAAAGAAAGGTCATTGGCAACAGGAGCTTTGCCCCAAATGCATATGTAACAAAGATACTGCTCAATCCAGCATCAGTTTTAGAAATTGTATAAAGCTTCCTTTTGCTCTTTCAGGAAAGTACGTGCGTTGAAGGGTAGTCAGGGGTGATATCTGAGCTTCAAATCCGTCAATCACAATGGCCAAAGGAACCAAAGACAGATTGGTCTTTGCACCTGGGTAGTTTTGGCACAGAGCCTGCTTCTTTCTGAGAAGGCNAGAATAAGAATACTAGAATTGTTTGCCATTCCATTCTCCAGGGGATCTTCCCAACCCAGGGATTGAACCCAGTCTCTGCACTGCAGGCAGATTCTTTACCATTTGACCCACCAGGGAATCCCCACAAGGCTAAAATTCAAAGATTACCATAGCAAATAAGGAAGCATCAAAAGATCCTTTTTAAGGGGAACAGGGTTGGTCTCTATGTCAAGCTTAAAACGCTAGGGACACATGTTAGCTAATGTCAATGTCCTCAAGCAGATCCTCAGCGGCTAGATGCTTTTTCACAATAGGTATGGACGCAACATCCCTGGTGAGCCAGTGGTTAAGAATCTGCTTGCCAAGGTAGGGAATACCAGTTCAACTTCTGGTTCAGGATGATTCCACAAAAGTGGGGCAACTAGGCCTGTGCACCACAGCTAATGAGCCTGTGTTCTAGAGTCTGTGAGCCACGACTACTTGAGCCTACAAGCCCTAGAGCCTGTGCTTAGAGAAGCCACCACAATGAGAAACCCTCACATAGCAACTAGAGAATAACCCCTGCTTCCTGCAACCAGAGAAAGTCCACGCACAACAACAAAGACCCAGAGCTGCCATAAATAAATATTTTTTAATGGGTATACATTACTGGAAGTAAAATGCCAGGCCATTTTGACAGAAACTGCAATTTGATCAGTAAAACTGCACTCAGTCTTTTTCCTTCACCTCAAGACAGGAGTCAAAGATATGGGTGCACATAATTTTTTTAAAAATATGTAAGGTAATGACTAGTATTAAGCTTCTTAAATTGAAAAAATCACCAGGTAGTAAATAAATGGGTGAATGAGCAAGTGGGTAATTTAAAGTCTCTCATTAAATGTCTACTATCAGAATGGTAAAAGATAAATAAAATCCTAGATTCAAATGCCTTCTTTGCTATAGGCAGTGTGACCTTCTATAAGGCAAGTGTAATAAAGGTGCTTTGCTGCAAAAACCCTGTAACATCCTTGGTCCTTAGGCTGGAGTTCGAATACCTTAAGGAGCTTCCCTGGTAGCTCAGAGGGTAAAGAAACTGCCTGCAATGTAGAAGACCCAGGTTCAGTCCTTGGATTGAGACGGTCTCCTGGAGACCTTCTCCTGGAGAAGGGAATGGCTACCTATTCCAGTATTCTTGCCTAGAAAATCCCATGGACAGAGGAGCTTGGCAGGCTACCATCCACAGCTCTCAGAGGAGTCGGACACGACTGAGTAACACTTTCATACTTTTTCACCAAACATCTTAATGGTGTATATAAAGCCCTTCCAAACCTAGCAGTTTTCCTCCAACCAAACATTATTTGAGTAACATAAAAAACAAACAGGCTCTCTTTCTTACCTCTAGGTATTGCTAAAACTCTTTCCTGACTGTTCTTCCCAAGTCCCTGACTCTGGCATTATCACAACACTGTTCAACTGTATAGCAACTGTCTCCTCAGTTGTTTCCTCTGAAAGGACTCCATAACTTTAAGACCACAATCAAACGAGGAAACATACATGGATTTGATTACAACAAAATAAGAATTCCCACACGACCAAAGACATCAAAACAAAAGTAACACATGTGAAAGGAGACGACATGTGAAATGTTTAGAACTAATGTTACTAACCTAACTACACAAAGAATCTTAGCAATTACAAGGAAAAAGAAAAAGACAACTCCAATAAGAATGATTTATAAATAAGGATGTTACAAAAGAAAATAAAAAAGCTGTGAGCATATGAGAAATGAAAATTAAAACAATAATTTAGAATGTCAAACAAGCCACTGTTGTTGTTAAGTCATGTCTCTTCTGTTACACTGTGGACTGCAGCCTGCCAAGCTCCTCTGTCCATGTGATTTTCAGCCAAGAATCCTAGAGTGGGTTGTCATTTCCTTCTCCAGCCACCCAGGGATCAAACACATCTCCTGGGTCTCATGCACTGGCAGGTGGATTCTTTACCACTGAGCCACCAGGGAAGCCCCAACACATCAGAACGGCACAAATCTGAAAGCCAAGTGTTGGCAGGGATGTAGAGACACAGGAATCCTAGACGCTGTGGGTGGGCACACAGGGTGTGTGGTCATTCTGGAGAGCACTCTAGCTCTGTCCAATCAAATCAGATAAACACACTGTCTTTAGCTCAGAAATTCTCAGCCTGTGTATACTTTTCTAAGAAATTCTCATTTAAGCCCATAAATATAACAAGTACACTCACTGAAGCACCCTGCTACATAAATATTAATAACAGTAAAAGTTGACAGCATAAAGTCCACATGCACAAACAAAATCATTTTCCACCGTGACTCACATTTCCTTTATTATTCTTTAGGTAAATAACACTGAGCACTTACCACGTGCTAAGTATGTGGTCTTGGAGGTATCATCTCATTTAATCTTCCCAACAACGATCATTTCATAGGTAAGGAGAGTGAGGCACAGAACAGCTAAGTAACTCACGTAAAGTCACACACCTACTAAACTATACTGCAATACAGCACAGCTCAAACTCAGACAGTATTACTCTAGAGAAAGGGTCAGCAAATGATTGCCCATGGGCCAAATCTGTCTTGTTGCCTTTTTTTGTAAATAAAGTTTCACTGACACACATCTACATTCATCCATTATGTATCATCAGTGTTGCTTTCACGGTACAGTAGATCTGAGTGGTTGCAACAGAAACAGTATGGTCTGCAAAGCCTAGAATATTTAACAATTGATCCTTTACAGACAGAGGTTGCCATCCTCTATTCTGAGGTCACATTTTCCAGGAGAGTTTTTTCTGGGATGATGGAAAAGTTCTGTATCTGGGGACAACACGGTCGCCAGTAGGTGTGGCTACTGGGCACCTGAAATGTGAATGCATGACTAGGAAACCAAACTTCAAATTTTAGTTCATTCAAATTTAAATAGCCACACATAGCTAATAGCTACTATATGTCAAGAACTATGAAGGGTCTGACAAGTTAGCATGTCATCGTTCCATGGACACTGGCTGAAGACATAAGGCTTTGGGTCAAAGACAAAGGACTTCATTATTCTCAGCATAGCAGGCAGCATGAGCTTCATGTTCTCATCAGTTCTCTTTGACCATCAATCCTAAGTGATTCGAAACAGTCCTGGCAGATACAGCACACACAGAGGGTCCGTGTCCCCACCAAGGAACCCTGGGCTTAGGAAATCCCACTTTTATAAGCTGCAACCCAACCTGTTCCAGAGGGAAACAGTACTGCTATTCTATCAGATATCAACACAAACCTACCTTCTGCTCCAAAAGGATGCTCTAACTCTATTCTCTAAGGATGTTCACAATACAAACATCCTTGAAAAGATAGTTTGGAACAAAACGTGTCCATGCCACCCTTCATGAGACGTACAGAAATGAGAGACCCACAGAGAACTGAACTGTCTTCCAACACCATCTTGGATAGCACAGCTCCCCTGATCAGCCACAATACTCTGTCATCAAGGGCTTGATGACCATACCAAAGAGGCTATATGTGGTATTTCTAGCATTTTCCTGATTCACATCACTTTAAAACAGGATACTTTAAGTATAAAATGACGTTTAAAAATAAGATCACATAAGAAGGTTGACTCACCTGTTCAAAAATCCAACATTAAAAAATTGGGGGCAGGGAACTTAGTATCTATGAAGATGTTACCTTGGATACAGAATTTCAGAACTGGGAGGAATGTTAACATACAACAATCTTGTTTAACTCCTTGATTTTAGAAATAAAAAACTGAGGCCAAAAGGCATTGAAAAAGTTGATCAAGATCACTCCTTCCGGTTTGTAATACAGAAGGTCTACAACCCAGGTCTCCACTGGCTATTGCATGCCACCTTTACTTTGAAATGAATCTGAACGAAGTACAGAATCTGAACTGAGAAATGTTTCACTTTAAAGCCAGGTTCTGACACCTTATTTCTATAACTCTGGACAGGTGCTCTAACCTTTTGAAAATTAGGTTTTCTCACTTATAAAATGAGGTCAATAACAGCACCTCTTTCATACAAACTGTTGCAAGAATACTGAAAGCGCTGAACACTGGGCACATGAAAAGTGAGCGACCCATCTTTCCAATACTGTTGTGTCCTGATAAAGAACAGAACAAATATTCCCTCTTACACTGTGTCCTATTAATATGTGCTATTCTGAAGAGGAGTAATTCCACTGAAATGTGGGATGTGTATATAAAAGCAATATTTGAACACTACTCACAACTCAGAGGACAGTGAGAGCGAATATAAGCTAACCATTTCCTGGAGGTAGAAAAACATTTGAAAGATTGTTGGCTTGACCTTCAATTTTCTTATTAACTTTGCAGATAATTGGCTGTATTACACCACCCCAGAGGTCATATAAATGCCCATTCCTCCTCTACTACTATAAGAAACCAGCAAACTAGCAAAAAATAAAGCAATTTAAGGATTTTCATTAAAAAAATTAACCTTCAAAATCACTGAAAAAATCATTAACAACTCAGATCTATATCCAATACTATTTCTGCACCTATGGGTCTCTATAACCATCATTATAACTTGATATTCACAATGATCATGAAGAAAAAAATTAAATTCAGAAAAGAATGGCTAAAAAAAAGAATTTTGTAAATTTTAGTCAAGTTTTGAATCCTCACTTTTAAATAGTTAAACCTGGTATCCCAGAAATTTAATTTTATACCAAGCTTCCTACCAAAGCAGATAAACTGATACTTCACTATAAATGTTGTTTTACATTCACTGCTTTCTATTTTTATGAGTTTTATTCATATAATTTTTAATACACTCACATTTACTGGAATGATACTCTGAAAGCTGTTTCCCTTCATGATCAGTCCAAGGAGAGGGTACGATGACATCCTTAGTGAAAAACTAGGAGAATTAAAAGTCCTTCAATTAGGTATATGAAATAGGAAAAGGTAGTTGTGCTAAATAACCATCAAACATGCTACATACTTACTTTATAGTTATATTTTAAAATTTAATACTTAAAGCCCAAGTGAGCAAAGGTGAAATGGAAGAAGTTTAAAGTATATATAAAGAGAAAGTTTAAAGCTTCAAATCAACCCCTTACATTTGAAATTTGCAAATTAAGCTAAGGATATTAATCACAAAGAAAATATCTTTTATTTCTCCCCAAACTTTTTTGGAGGGCAGGATGAGGTTGACAAAAGGGAGGATGAAGAGGGAAGGAATAAAGGAAGACAGACGTATATGTGTAAACCAAGAGATGTGCTGGAGCTACTTGTCCTGACTCTCAAAATCTGATTATTAAATTTTCAGGAATCCTGTGGATCAGTTGTCAAAGCCAATATTAAAATTATGAAAGCTTAAATAATTATATTAAAAAATAAAAACCTAAATCATCCATTGCTAATTATTTTACTACATGTAACAATATCTATGCTCCTGAGGTTATTACAGAGAGTCTCCTACATACGAATGAGTTCTGTTTCAAAAACAAGTTCGCAGGTCCAATTTGTTCGTAAATCCAACAGTTAGCCTAGGTATCTAACTAACAGTCATCTATATAGTATTGTGTTGTCATAGACGTTTAATACTTTTCACACAAATAACACAGAAAAAAGCAAATAAAAAAATTAAGAAAACATTTTGAATGTTACAGGATAGTACCTTGGAAAGTACAGTAGTACAATAGCTGGCATATAGGAGCTGACATCAAGTGAAAAGACAAGAGGAGCTACTGACTGGAGGAGGGAGAGGAGGTGGCAGAGGGTAGGGCTGAAAGATCATCAGCAACAGGAGACGGAGGGCAAGCTGCAGTTTCACTCACGCCTGACATTGATGGCACGGGTTCTGGTTTGCAACTTGAAGGTTCGAATATAGGGGACTCACTGTCTTTTGTGTTTGTGTGGCAGAATGCCTGCATATAATGGTGTGCCACATACATTTCTTTTCCCATTCAGTGATGTCATAATCACTAAATTGAAACTGGCCATGGCTGGAGTATTTGTGCTATGGACAAACTTCCCCCACAGAGGGCCAGTNCATTGATGGCACGGGTTCTGGTTTGCAACTTGAAGGTTCGAATATAGGGGACTTACTGTCTTTTGTGTTTGTGTGGCAGAATGCCTGCATATAATGGTGTGCCACATACATTTCTTTTCCCATTCAGCGATGTCATAATCACTAAATTGAAACTGGCCATGGCTGGAGTATTTGTGCTATGGACAAACTTCCCCCACAGAGGGCCAGTTGTTATACATTTATCAGTACACCACTGGTCAGTGTACTCTAACAAGTGGAGACAGAGCATTTGGATAAAAGCTGTATTGCTGTATTAGGCTTAATTCACTTTATATCGGAATGAAAGAGGAAAGACATTTATACCAACGCTCTAATACAGTGAGTAGTATTTTGCCCTTCCAACTCTACGTTCTGAAGGTAACACAAAACATTTTCTTTATATTTTGCAATACTTATGACAAAAAACTAATTTCCTGACTAAACTACCTATGAATACATGAAGAAAAGATGTTAAAAAAAAAATGGAGATGGGGAGCAGAGATACAGTTTCCAGAAAAAAAAAAAAAGAATATAAAAGACTCACAAACTCATGAAGCAAAGCATAAGTTCACTCAAAATGAAAGAGGTGGGAATCCAATAACAAGATAAAAATTTTTAAGTAGTAAGAATAGCATTATTTAAGCAGTTTGCTGACAGCCAGTATTGCAGATATGAGAATATAGGCAGTATCATAACATTGCCAGAACAAATCAGTACAACCTTTAGGGAAGGCAATATGGCCAAATATAGAATTGATGCTTTTGAACTGTGGTGTTGGAAAAGACTCTTGAGAGTCCCTTGGACTGCAAGGAGATCCAACCAGTCCATTCTGAAGGAGATCAGACCTGGGTGTTCTTTGGAAGGAATGATGCTAAAGCTGAAACTCCAGTACTTTGGCCACATCATGCGAAGAGTTGACTCACTGGAAAAGACTCTGATGCTGGGAGGGACTGGGGGCAGGAGGAGAAGGGGACGACAGAGGATGAGATGGCTGGATGCATCACAGACTCGATGGACGTGAGTCTGAGTGAACTCCGGGAGTTGGTGATGGACAGGGAGGCCTGGCGTGCTGCAATTCATGGGGTCGCAAAGAGTTGGACATGACTGAGACTGAACTGATACCAAAATTGAAAACACAAACCCTCTGATTTAGCGAGTCCATAAAGATATATGTACAAGTGTGTTCATTGCAGAAAAACACTGAACACAACCTACACATCTGTCAACAGGGTTGGATTTGATTATGATACATTCATACAATGGAATACTATGCTATCTACTAAAAATCACTATGTGCTGATAATCAAAAATAAAATCTAAGAGATTATTAAGCAGAAAAAGAAAGAGGCAAAAGAGTATCATAATGATGATCCTATTTATGTGCAAATATTTTAAGGACATGAGCTATTACATACACAAAATGAATCTGAGAGTATACTTAAGAAATGTTAATAGCAATTACTTTCAAAGAGTAAGACAGGGAATGAGAGGCTCTCTGTTTTCATTTTATGTTTATATCTTTGCAGTTTGGATTTTTCTCTTTTTACTATGTGCATTTATTTACTGTATTTCACACATATAAACGTGAATTTAACTTGCTACTGATACATTAACTTCTACTACATTAGCCACAGTCTTCACTCTGAATCAATTTTCTTAAGTTTTTTAATTAAATTTCCCTTTAAAATTAAGAGTTTGAAAGAGGAAGCATACTTCCCACAATGTTGGGAAATGGGGAAGAGTCTGAGAATATTCAACTGGGGAGGAATCAGGTGACTGGATTAGAATGAAAATGTTGAAGTTATTAGATAGATTAACAAGTAGATAATATTTAGCAGGAATAAAGTTTATGAAACTGTTTCCTAAGAAGCAGGCTATATCTGAAATGTGGGGCTCGCGGAATCTCTGAGCATGCCATAGCTCAAGTCTTTTGGGGTGCAGAAGAATCAAGCATAGCTAACGAAGAGAAGAGGGCAGAGGAAGACTAGTAAGGGAAAAAGGAAGGACAAAAAACGCTGTCATGGCCTGAAGACTTTCTGAAAAATAAGTAAGACAGACAACCTTTACACTCTAAAGGATTTTAGCAAAAAAGGAAAGCAAAAAGTGAAACGCTTAGTTTATTAGCTTCATAAAAAAAACAAAAAACCCTATCTTTGTGATATACTTTTTCTATTTAGCAGTATACTATATTTCATGAAATATATTCAATGTCTTAAAAATTCAAAGAATTAACAACAAAAGATAAAACCATTCCTGAGGCCAGGCTAGATTTTCAAGGCTTGAAAATATCCAGCTTTCTCTACTCCCACCTGAAACAATGGTTCGTGTTCATCAAAGGCACAAGAAGACAAACTATGCTAGGTCCTGAGAAGGAAAAGATGAATTTTGACCAGAAAAGAATTCAGTCTTGGGGGAGAAAAGCATTAAACCGATTATTAGAGTGAAAGGCACTGGGATCAGCTCAAAAACACTGGTCTTAGGGGAGCCCCGAGGGATACTGGGAATGGACAGGCTTGGGGAAGTTGAGACGAGAAAGGATGTGAAGGAGTCTTCCTCTCTTAGAGGTGCTATGCATGCAGAATTGATGCTCGACTGGCTTCACCAACAGCAATAGTTTCAAGTTACCTCTTCAATGGCTTTTTGTCTTTTGTCTTCCACATCTTTATCTATTCTATGCAGAGATAAAAAAGAAAAATAACCATACCATTACTTCGGCAGACTGAACATTTAAAATAATAACCTTTCAAAGAAATAGTTTTCTTCCACGTTAGAAACTGGCAAATGTTAAGCTCATTTTAAAAGAAAAATTGGGATCTTACCACATTTTGTAAATGCAGTATTTGCAGAGTCAGCTTTGTGCTATTAGGATTTTCTGCTCCCCCTTTTCCTTTCATAGTTTGAATGGAATATTTTCTAGTAAAAGGCTTACATGGATACAATTTTTAAATTACTATTAACAACAGAAATAAAGTAATTTGAATAAACTGTGCCCTTTAATCACAATTTAAGAAGTATGTCATTCCACAGAAATCTAAAAACTATCCAAATTCCTTTTCTTCTATTATAGCAAGCTTATCATAGTTATAATTCTGGAATCAATTCTTACTCTTGACATAAATGAAAAAAAGACTATCATCCTTACAGTTCTAAATAAATTGGCAAAATTATTAATCCTGAAATTAAATATCAACACTATAAAATTTGAAATATAAAACTTGTCCAAATGAATTTTTTTCCCACTTTGATAGAATATGCAATTACAGCACCACAAATTTATTACTTATAAGATTTACTATTGTCAGGTCTCAAGGACAAGGCATATACTTGACAAGGACTCAGCAGTTAGCCTTGAAGGACCACTTCCCTAATCTTTTCCCAGAGAAAGTATTTGCTATCATGAATAACTATGTAAGAGACACCTTTTTCTCTCTAAATTTTTTAATCTAATTTGTACCTTAACAAAGCTTATAACAATGTTCAGTCGCTCAGTTGTGTCTGACTCTTTGTGACCCCATGAATTGCAGCATGCCAGGCTCCCCTGTCCATCACCAACTCCTGGAGTTCACTCAAACTCATGTCCATCGAGTCAGTGATGCCATCTAGCCATCTCATCCTCTTTCGTCCCCTTCTCCTCCTGCCCCCGATGTACATGTATTAAAAAATTAAAATCAAGTGGATTTATAAATAAAGGAATTGTGAGAAAATAGACTACAGTTAGAACCCACATATCTCCATTTGAACAGCCATTATGAGACTTGTAACTCAGTGCTCTTCCTCTTATTGTGGACATCATCAAGATGTCAGTGCATAAAAACAGTGTACAGTATTAGTAAGCTCTGATGTAGCAATACTGAATTCAGAAACCTACTGCTGCTTCATCAGAGGACTTCAACAACCTGGGATATGCAGGTGATGGCTGGAAGCAGTGAAAATCAGTTTGGTCAAATATTGTAGAGTTAGATGACGGAAGGGTCTGAGAAGTCATACAGGGCAGGGTGTCCTAACCAGTACACCACAGAACACCAGCATAACACATACACTGTTCAGTCTGATTGGTGTGCCCTGAACAGACCCTCGGCGGGCGAGGCAGGGAAGGCATCTCGGGACTGTTCACCTCCAATATGGATAGACTCATTTCTTCACACCAGGATACCCTGCAGTTCTCATTTTTAGAGAACTGCAGTTCTCATATGTAGCATGGCATGAAAAAGGTGAGAAATAGGGAACTTGGATTAGTGAGGAAGAGGCACTGGAAGCCTGTGCTTATTTCTAAGAATGAATCAACATGTTTTAAAAGTATACTCACCATCCTCGGTAGAAACCATAACCATTTACTGAATTACATGAGTTAAATTAAAATCAGGGTCTTTTCCCCTCTTCTGTGTTACAGGTCTATTTACGGAAATACACCAAGAGTCTTTTCATAAACCTGCTCAGATAACACCTGGTTTACTAGTATAGAAATGTTGTTTTACAACTTGTTGAGTCTAAAGGGCAGGAATAACTTCCTGTACTGCTTCACTGTCCTCTACAGTGCTCAGTAAATTTCTCTTGGCTGTTCATGTTTCAACATACTGAAGACAGGAGGTAAAATAAGACATGTGGTTTGCATACAACAAAAAATTCATCTCATTTGTGACACATTTGCTTTTTGATATACGTTTCACTTTCCCTATCAAAGGTATCATCTAGTGTTCAGTAAAATCCTTTTACACTCTATCCTCATTTTAGTCCCTTTCTTTAGCACTTTGGATGAGCATTAATTATAAGGGGATAGTCATCAAGCTACCAAGTCAAGAGAAGAAGGGGTACAACAGCAGGACAACTATTTGCAAGAGCATCTCAACATGTGTATATCTTTGTGTGATTAAATTCTAAAATTAAAGGGAAAAGAATTATTCATTACCTTGGACTGATAACACATGTTATTACACTTAAGAGCAAGAAAGGAAAACTTACCGAGAACGACTTAGATATAAAGCTTGACGATGAATGTCTTCTGGGTCTATTTCTACAGGATTTATTACAGCTAGTTGATCAATAGACCATCTAAATTCCCCTGGAGTCTTAACAAAAGAAAGTGATCTTATGAGCAAAAGCATATAACAGTGCATCAAAATGCTAACTTCAAATGTCAGCTTTAAAAACAATGTGAATGGTTATAATATAAAAATATCTTACAGATATTTGACTTTACCACTAAATTAAAAGGCAAATGGTAAGCAGATCACACTAAATCAACTGACTTGACATTCCATCTGGGTGACTGCTGAAATTACATAATAATAGAAAAATCACAGCATATTATAGAAATTCCACAAATAACTCTTATCAGTGATGCAACACACCCAAATAAAACTAAAAATCTCTTAAGTTATTAAAAGCCTTTATTTTCACCAGGAATGAACTGAAATTATACAAAGCCCTAACTACAAAAATATCTGCAAAAGCTTGTAAAATACACAATAAATAATTATGAGTGGTAACCAGTGCTGCTTTTCTGTATTCAACTATCCAATAAACCAAAAGTTTATTTTTGTAACTCTACAATTAGAATTTGGTTTACAAATTCTAATTCGGAATATATTTTTGAAAAATCAGGCTTAAAAATCCAAGATGTCTGTCATGCATTCTTGCTTTGAGGATTAAGTTCCAGTCATTTTGTTATTTTTATTAAGATTAACTAAAATTGAATACCATTCAATTTAAAATCATGAGGTCACATAATGACCCAATATAAAGTGTATAACTGTAAAACTTTCCTCTAGCGCATAACTAGCTGCTCGTAGATATGCACGTGTAGCTAGCATCAAAAGCCACACAGTTTGCAGTTTTCTAGATAATTTGCTCAGTCAGAAGATCAGACTTCAAAAGAACTTCTCCACTGTAGTCAATAACAGTAAAAAGAAGCTAAAGAGAGGAAGCCTTCCCTACTCTGTTAAACAGAACTACTCCCCTCCATATCAGCCTTCTGTTATAGCACATAACATACTCTCAAGGTTGCCAGTTTAGTCTTATCTATCTCATTAGAGTACAGGTTGACTTCTTTTCAAACAATCTGCAGGCTAAGAATGGGTGACAAAAATTCAAAATAATATTAGCATTTCACATGTGAAGATTATACATGAAATTCAAATTTCAGTGTCCATAAATAAAGCTCTACTGCAACACAGCCACATTTACTGTTAATATACTACCAATGGCTGCTTCTATAATACAAGGCAGAGGTGAGTAACCGTAACAGCAACCAGATGATCTGCAAAGCCTAAAATATTTACTATCTGGCCCTTAACAGAAAAAGTTTGGGTACAAGCTCTCTGAGAATTAGTGTTTTATGACTCTGACTTGTTCAAGATGTAACCTCTGTAGGAAAGAACTGTACCTGACACATACCATTCAAATAAAATTTGCTGAATACCTGAAAATAATTAGACGAAATAGTTTCTTCTCTATTATGGTATTAGTACTTAGACCATCAACACAGTAACTAGCGGCACCCACACCTGTGAGAAAAATGCTAACTATGAATAAAAAAGAAATGCTAACAAAAAAAATGCAAGTTGAAAGCTAAGAATGGGTGGCAAAAATCCAAAAGAATATTAGTATAGCTAGTATATATAATATTAGTATAGCTAATATATATAATATTAGTATAACTAGCTAAGTCATTTTTAGCCCAGTCACTATATTATAAAAACCAATAACCATTAGAATTAAAAAGTGCACTCCAGTTTACCACTTGTAAAGAAAGACTGACATTTAAAGTTATTTGGCAAAAGTAGTCGAGACTAACTTACTGGTAATTTTGTAGATTTAAAAACAGGACTGGAGACAGTTTGTTCATGGAGATTAGAATAATCACCAGGACTTTCAAAAGGATTTAAAATAGGAATCCTTCCTGGAGTTTCAGGTGTTATTTGCATTTTTGTTTCTTTGACATCTCCCATAGCACAGAGGAAAAACTAAAAAGAAATCATAAGTATATATAATAACAGTACAAAGTTCCACAGACATTCATTTTGACAACTAAAATGTATTCAACAAAAGTTGTTGTTCAGTCTCCAGGTGGAGTCCAACTTTTTTGCGACCGCATGACGTATAACCCACCANAAGTATATATAATAACAGTACAAAGTTCCACAGACATTCATTTTGACAACTAAAATGTATTCAACAAAAGTTGTTGTTCAGTCTCCAGGTGGAGTCCAACTTTTTTGCGACCGCATGACATATAACCCACCAGGCTCCTCTGTTCATGGGATTTCCCAGGCAAGAATGCTGGAGTGGATTGCCATTTCCTTCTCCAGGGGATCTCCCCCATCTAGGGATCGAAAGCGCGACCCTTGCCATTGGCAAGCGGATTCTTTACTGCTGAACCACCAGGGAAGCACCATTACCAAACATACATTTCACAAAAATAATTAACTCAAAACTTAAGCTTTTTTGTAAACTTTTTGTAGTTTACACAAGTGTGATGCTCTAAACAATCTTGAAAGCTAGAAGGGTAAAGTATTAGTGACAGAATTTTGCTGGAGAATTAACAAGCTCAGAGGAGTCAACTGGTTTGTAAGTAGCACTCAACGGAATGTGAATGAGTTGAGGTCCCCCTTCGGGACAACTAAACGTTCTAATAGGCACAAAACCTTTCCCTGCTAAAGAACAGTAGACCTACAGCTTTTTATTCATTATCTCAAGTCTGTAAATACTTTGTACGTAATTCCAACAGCCCAGCAATTACCCAGCAAACTGCAGTTACTAAACAGTTATTTATAGCATCACCAACTCAATGGACACGAGTTTGAGCAAACTCCAGGAGATGATGAAAGACAGGGAAGCCTGGCGTGCTGCAATCCACGGGGGTCCCAAAGGGTCGGGAAAGCCTGAGCGACAGAACAACAGTAGCAAATAAGAGACGAGGAAATCTCTGGTCCCTTTGTGCATAGGTGCCTGTCTTGCACGTTAGCCCCCATTAGAAAAGAAATGACTGATTAGGGCTACGAAATTAACCGCTTTGGGTTGCGTCTCCTCAAACACCCTTAGCCTTTGGCTAAGACCCCCACCCTCCCACGATGGAAGCGAGTCTACGTTATTTCCCGTTAAGGTGGGAGGCAGTACAACTAGAGAAAAGAACCCATTCCACGGAAGGCTGATGTGTAGCTAGTCTCCTCGGATGACAGGCAAAGGAGGACACCGATACCAGTGTCATTCCCATCTCTACTCGATCACTCTTTTCTGGGGACCCCTCTTCCGCACCCACTCTCTGGCAGCTCTCATTCATTCCCAGGCGAGCGTGCAGCTGGTTCAGAGCCGGGCAAAGGGAGTTCTCCAACTCGAGACAGGAGGAAAGGCCAGGAATCACAAAGAACATACCTAGTTGTGTGTATAAAAAGGAAGCCCCCCCAAAGCGACTCCAGGGCGCTCCCGACGGTGCCGGGTCAGCTCCCACGACAGGCACAGACTCTTTAACTCCCCGCTTCCGCGCTGTCTCAGGCCAACCAGGGCACGGGCCTTGGGCGCGACTGGCCAATCACGTCGTACCGCTGTCCGCGAACCAGCCAATCGCAGCGAGGCCGCGTAGTAAATTCGAATGGCAACTCCTCGCTTCGGGTTCCTCCCAGAGTATCGCGGCTCCAAATTCAAATCAACGCAGCCTCACGCTGGCGAACAGCGCGAGAGGCGGAGCCTGCCCTGCGTGAGCCGGGAACGCGCGGTGTGATTGCCCAGGAGAAAGGAAGGCGCTCCAGTTCCGGGTCAGGCCCTTCGCCCGCCTCCCTCGGCCTCCGCCATGGCTAGCAGCAGTGGCGCCGGGTCGGCGGCAGCGGCAGCGAGTCTGAATGCGGTGAGGGAGACCATGGACAGTGAGTGCCCGTTTCGCCCCCTTTACCTTGCCTCTGTTCCCCAGAGCCAAGGCCCTGGGGCGGGGCTGGGCCCACGAGGACTTCAGGTCCACTTCCTGCCCCGCTCGGCATCTTTGGAGCTCCCCCCAAGGGACCCTCCAGAGCTGATGGCCGCATCCTTTGAGAGTCGTCTCTCCGTTCCTGCGTAGTTTGTCGCGCGCACGGCGTTGCGGCCTCACGTCAGCCCGGCGCGCGCCTGGTCCCTCCCGCACCGGACCCCGCGCGCCGACTGTTTTCCGCCTCGAGTGCTTTCTCCCGAGTGCTCATTTCGCGCCCCCTCCCGCGACCTTCCTCGCGCGAGCTCATGCCACGCCCGGTCCCCGCGCCGGTTCCCCCGCATCCCTTCTCCTGCGCCGGCCTCGCGCGCCTTGCCCACCCCGCGCGCCGCACCCAGTGAGGGGAGCGCCTCCGAAGCGCCCCAGACTGTGAGCTCCTTGCGGACAGTGGCTTCCTGTATTTGGTCACCGCTCCATCCCTCCTTGTACCTTGCGCTGCAGCAGGAGCATGTTAAATACCTACCCCTTGAAGGAACAAGTTGTGCTTTAATCAGAGTTGCCCCCGTTTAGTCCTGGAGCCGGTGATGCCGGTGTCCGGAGACCGTGGGCGTATTTACCTGTCTTGAAGCAGGGAGCACGCAAGTAAAAACTGCCCGCAAGTAATAGGGAAAAAAGTGTCTTGGAGTTATCCCCTCTCTCCTTTCTATTGCCGGCTTTGCCACTTTATAGCCCTGGTGTAAACTTGGACAAGTCATTTAAACATCTTTGAGCCTGCCTTTTTTTTTTTTTTTTAAACCCAAGTGAAACAAGACTGCTACCTCGTGCTGCGTGAGTGCTAAGTCGCTTCAGTTATGTCCGACTCTTTGCGACCCCGTGGACTGTAGCCCGCCAGGCTCATCTGTCCATGGGATTCTTCGCTCAAGAATACTGGAGTGGCTTGGCCCTACTTCAGGGTATCTTCTCAACCAGGGATCGAACCCAGGTCTCCTGCATTGCAGGCAGATTGTTGACCGTCTGAGCCACTAGGGAAGCACCCTACTACCTCCTAGGACTATTGTAAATATTTAAATAAGATAACCTGATAAAGGTATCTCGAAGGTGACCGTTAACAGGTAGTTCCTGCACTTTTTTCCACGGGTCGTTTTTTCCACGACCCCTTTTGTTGTCCCCATTTTATTTGCCTGCACCTGTATATGTGTGTTTGATGTTAAATTTTGCTTTTTTGCGTTTTCCAAGAGATACTCACATGAACTGCTGTCTCTTTCAAACCATGAAATTCTCATTAAGCAGTGTCAGCCTTCATGTCCTATCTCTGGCTCCTTCACTGTAGGCTCCACTTCCTATTAGAGCCCCTTCTTTATGAAGACTTGTGATAAAGCTTATGACTTTCTTTGCACTCGCTGCTGCTTCGCTTTTCAAAGATTTTTATTTTTAATTAAGAGAGCCTTTGCATTTAATTTTTTACTCAGTGTCTGCTTTTGTCTTTTTCTGAAAAATGGAATTTTGTTAATACCATATTCAGCCTATTTTCCCATCCTTGAAATAGCAGAGCTTATTAGTTTTATTTTGTAGTGGATTTGTGTACATAGAAACTAATGTACATCATTATTGTCTTACACCTTTGCTTGGAAGCCAGTGTGGTTTCTGAATAGTATGAAGTGTATTTGAGGCCTGACTTCTAGTCAATTTTCTTATAGTAATTGTTCCTTATTATATGGGCACAGGATTCCATTTGAATAGAAAGCCCGCATTTTCTCTCTGATGAAACTACTGATACAGAAATGAGAACTGATCGTTTTTAATTGGCTGCATCATCAAGGTTTTCACTGACAGAACTGAAGATTNACCATTATTGTCTTACACCTTTGCTTGGAAGCCAATGTGGTTTCTGAATAGTATGAAGTGTATTTGAGGCCTGACTTCTAGTCAATTTTCTTATAGTAACTGTTCCTTATTATATGGGCACAGGATTCCATTTGAATAGAAAGCCCCCATTTTCTCTCTGATGAAACTACTGATACAGAAATGAGAACTGATCGTTTTTAATTGGCTGCATCATCAAGATTTTCACTGACAGACTGAAGATTATAGTGTTAGAATATGAAAAAGTGGAGAAAGACCAGATTATTTTTTCTCAACCAACACTGGCAGAGAGAGTGTGCAAAGTAGAGAACACTGCTCCTCTATACACAGTGTGTCCCCAGATCAGAAGGTGAAAAGGAAGGCCCCAGGTTGGCAGTGTATCAGCATCTGTTAAATGTGGCAGTTAGGTCCTGTCGTGTCCATTGGAACTAGCTGCTATCATGCCATGCATGCATGATCAGTCACTCAGGCATGTCTGACTCTTTGCCATTCCATGAACTGTAGCCTTCCAGACTTGTCTATCCGTGGGATTTCCCAGGCAAGAATAATGAAGTGGGTTGCCATTTCCTCCAGGGGATCTTCCCAACCCAGGGATCAAACTGACATCTCCTGAATCATAATTGAGTCCAAAACAGTCAAAATATGTAGTTTTGCAAAGTTAATGAAAATATTTTCCAGGCTGTCTCTAATGATTGAGGCACAAAAGGAAACATAGTGACACTTTCACTGTTGAGAATTGACCACACACTGAACTGAAAAAGTCCTCAATGCAGTCGTTTAATAATCCCACTTTTCTCCACTCTCATTGCCAGAAATAGAACTTTAACTTGCCCAAGGGACTGGGCTGACCTACATAAGCACCAGTATTTTTTGAAATTCTGTTAATGTGGAGTGTCTATGTATTTAAATCCATCCATGAGACCCAAACTGAAGTGTTCAAAACTTTTTGACTCTTGACAGCGTTGCTTCAAGATCTAGTATATTTCTCCTTATCCTCTTCCTCCCTCCCATCGGTATTAAGAGTCAGCTAAGTGATTTAATCTTTTAATTAATGTCAGATGACTTGCAAGGATTATAAAATTGAGCTATGAACATTTGTAATTTTATTGTGAAAATGAAAGCATTTTGATAAAGATACTTTAGACAGGGGAGGAAGTGGTGGGCTTTGTTATTTATCTGCACAGAACACTGAAAGAAACCTGATTGATCCTGGCCAGATTTAGTATAGGGTCTGTTGCGTGAGGTTAGGCTTCCCTGGTGGCTCAGTGGTAAAGAATCTACCTGCCAATGCAGGAGACATGGGTTCGATCCCTGGGTCAGGAAGATCCCTGGAGAAGGAAATGGCAACCCACTCCAGTATTCTTGCCTGGGAAATCCCATGGACGAAAGAGCCTGGCAGGCTACAGTCCATGGGGTTGCAAAAGAGTAAGACATGACTTAGCCTTAGCAACAGTAACAACAAATTATATTTTTTGCAATGGTGGTTAAAATTTACTTCTTCCCTGCTTGAGGCTTCAATGTGATACAGTTCCTCAGTATTTGCCGGGAAATTGGGTTTAAGACACCCTCACCCACCCACCCATACCACAATCTGTGGGTGCTCAAGTCTGTCATATAAAATGGCTAAGTGTTTGCATATAACCCACATTCATCCTCTCGTATAGGGGCTTCTCAGGTGACTGAGTGGTAAAGAATCTGCCTGCCAAGAATTTTTTTTCCCCAAATATTTTCAATACACAGTTGCCTTGTATCAATTTGTAAACTAGCAAAAGGAGTGAAGAGAGTCCACAGTGTGCATGTCAGTGTTGGTGAAGCAAACATACAGCCCATGCTCCCACCATCAATCCCCTTGCTTTCTCATGTGAGGTCTCCCCTACCTCTCCCTCACTAAGCTTCTTCAGTTCTTCACTCATCTCAGATTTGACCTTTTGTATTAATCTCTCCTGTCCATGCCACCTACCAGTCTCTCCATAATTGCAATAACTTATCTGGACTCCGTCTCCCCAGCTCTTACACTGGGAAGAACTTGGTAAATAGGACTGAAAGGCTCATGTAAAGACAGTGTAATTAAGGGGGATAAATGATTGTGAAATATGAGATGAGACAGACATGA
>SJYW01033902.1:456447-466575 GCA_006410735.1 Raphicerus campestris | reverse complement strand
GTCAGGAAGATCCCTGGAGAAGGAAATGGCAACCCACTCCAGTATTCTTGCCTGGGAAATCCCATGGACGGAAGAGCCTGGCAGGCTACAGTCCATGGGATTGCAAAAGAGTAAGACATGACTTAGCCTTAGCAACAGTAACAACAAATTATATTTTTTGCAATGGTGGTTAAAATTTACTTCTTCCGTGCTTGAGGCTTCAATGTGATACAGTTCCTCAGTATTTGCCGGGAAATTGGGTTTAAGACACCCTCACCCACCCACCCATACCACAATCTGTGGGTGCTCAAGTCTGTCATATAAAATGGCTAAGTGTTTGCATATAACCCACATTCATCCTCTCGTATAGGGGCTTCTCAGGTGACTGAGTGGTAAAGAATCTGCCTGCCAAGAATTTTTTTTCCCCAAATATTTTCAATACACAGTTGCCTTGTATCAATTTGTAAACTAGCAAAAGGAGTGAAGAGAGTCCACAGTGTGCATGTCAGTGTTGGTGAAGCAAACATACAGCCCATGCTCCCACCATCAATCCCCTTGCTTTCTCATGTGAGGTCTCCCCTACCTCTCCCTCACTAAGCTTCTTCAGTTCTTCACTTATCTCAGATTTGACCTTTTGTATTAATCTTTCCTGTCCATGCCACCTACCAGTCTCTCCATAATTGCAATAACTTATCTGGACTCCGTCTCCCCAGCTCTTACACTGGGAAAAACTTGGTAAATAGGACTGAAGGGCTCATGTAAAGACAGTGTAATTAAGGGGGATAAATGATTGTGAAATATGAGATGAGACAGACATGAGAATATACTAAGGCCCTTGTGAAGATTTGAAGACTCTAGGAAGCTACTACATTTAAAACAGGAATATGGCAAGATCAGATATTCTTTTTTTTTTTTTTTTTTAAGATTTTGTCTACAAGGCTGCAGTGCAGTGGCAGGATGGGAGTAACTTAGGCAAAACCCAGCAGACTCTTTGAGTTGAGCAGGAGTTTAGGGTCCAGGGAGACCAAGACAGGCAGAGCTTTTAAGACAGAGTACCGGAGAGGAAAGAGCCTGCACCTAGAGAGAATTCTCGAGGGCCATGGAATGTTCTCCCTCAGATATTCAGCACGGCATTGATTGTGCAAGGAAAGTACCCCAAAAAGACACCAAAGGATCAAACTGTTTCTAGATAACTGTATCTCATTACAAAGCTTGAGAATATATATAGANGAGGGCCATGGAATGTTCTCCCTCAGATATTCAGCACGGCATTGATTGTGCAAGGAAAGTACCCCAAAAAGACACCAAAGGATCAAACTGTTTCTAGATAACTGTATCTCATTACAAAGCTTGAGAATATATATAGAAATACAAAACTGTCGAGCACCCAGCACAGTAAAATTCACAATGTCTGGCATCCAGTCAGAAATTATTAGGTATGCAAAAACAGAATGTGACTGATGATAAGAAAATTTTAATCTGTTAAAACTGACCCACAGTTGATACAGATGTTAGGATTAGCAGGTGAAAACGTTAGAACGGTACTCCATGTGTTTAGGAGGTTAAGTAGAGGAATGGAAGAGAGGTTTTTTTTAAACAAATTGAACTTCTCAAGATAAAAATGAATATGAAGTATGAAAAAGTGGAACAGGCCCATATCACAAAAATCATGAATATTATGAAAGTTTTCAAAAGGACTTAGACTGAAATTAAAGGTGGCTTAGTATTGTTCATTTGTCTGTTCATCCCAAAATAAAGTGTCATTTTCATACAGTTCATATCAAAATCTAAATGGTATATTACTGACCAAGCAGTTCCACTTCTAGGAATTTATTCTGATAAAATTAAGTTCCTATGTACAGATATTTGTCATAGTATTATTTTCATCAGGGAAACAGGAGACCCACATAACAAAATAGCAGAGCAGTTAAGTAATGTATGTTATTTCCTTAAAATGGAATATTACATGAATGATTAAATTACATTGTAAGAGAATGCTAAAAAGTGGGAAAATGTTCAGAATAATCTGGACTATGTTATGTAAATTTTAGATAGATACTAAATGAGTAGTAGAATATAAACCAAGATGTAGAAAAGTTATGTGGCGTGAAGTTGTAATTTATTTGTAAGTTTCTAGAGCTAAGTAAGGGCAGTATTACATGCCAGTTTTCCAGTATTACATCCCGGTTTCCAAATCTAGGAATGCTGTGCTGTTCTTTGGTGTTATGCAGTATTATATGACTTAAAAACAGAAGTATTCATGTGCATTTTTTAAATGTTACTAGATTTTATTCTTAAAATTTTCTTGTCTTTTTCCAGTCCTACTTGAGATTTCAAGAATTTTGAATACTGGATTAGATATGGAAACTCTGTCTATATGTGTGCGGCTTTGTGAACAAGGAATTAACCCAGAAGCTTTATCATCAGTTATTAAGGAACTTCGCAAGGCCACAGAAGCCTTAAAGGTAGAGATTCATATGTTCACTCACTCTGAATGAAAATGCTTTTGTTTAGAAAACAATTAATGCTGAAATTTTATGTGAATGATTCTAAACAAGGTTAAACTAACACCTGTCATCATCAGGAGAAATTCTGAAGGCCAGGATCTCAGTAGTGTATGTTCAGATCACAAAATTCTCTATCTGAACCATGTTGTCTTTTTGTAAAAGTCTCTGATTATGTTTAGAATTCTGCTTGTGTTGGTGATATTGTTTCTGCCCACCCCCCAAAGATANAAGGTCTTTCTAAATGGCTGTTTACAGGTATATAGTTGTAACAGGCAAGAGACATTTCTGCAAATTTTCTGGGGGTTAATGTCCCTCTGAGTCTTCCCCAAGACAAGAGATTCTGTCAATTAGGCTGAAGGACAGCAGGTCAAACAGCCATCCAATGACCCTTTGGTTAAGGCGGGGTGCGAATGAGGGGTGTTTCTGGTCCTTTTTCTACACCGATTCTACCTCTGCCAAGGCTTCATCTCTTCCCTAGGCAAACAGACACACGGCTATGGGGCCAAAATCCAGGCCAAAGGATTCCCAGCTCTCTTGCATTTTTCAAGTCTTTTCTTATTTGACTTAAAAGAGACGTTAAAAGTTTTGACTTGGTTCTGCAACGCTAAGGTTACTGTTTTTATTTTTTTAAGGAGGTGCCACGTAGAGGCGTGTGATTTACTCCACTTGTGCACCACTCAGTACCAGCACGAACGAGGGTGTCTACGGTTAAAGGGAGCAGGTACAACCTCGTACCCTTCTTCCGCAGGCTATATAATGTCACTGTTCCCTAGTTCTCCTCTTTGGGGAGCCCAAAAGATCAGCCACCGACACAGGGGTTTTCCCCTGGAGGAGTGCGTTGAGTGAGAAACCTGTCATAGTTTTCTCCCGCGTGTCGACGATCAGGTAGGTCCTCCAGGTGGAGAGGGACTGGGGGGCGGGGGGAAAGCAGCCTCCCTCCCCCCGTGCCCCCGCACAACCCCCGTGTATCCCAGGGACCCCATCTCCATCTCCTCCCGCCTCGACGACCAGGTAGCTTACAGGTAAGAGCAAAGGATGACTGGAGAGTGGGGGTCGACATACTCCCAGCTCGCAGCGCTGGGGGAGCCCTCCGGGTGGGCGGCGCCAGCGGATGTGAGCTCGGGCTCGGCGGTGGCGTTGTGCGAGTGGCTCCGAGACACACAATGCAGCAGAAGTAGATTTCCCAGCAGCAAAGCCGCCTGGCCGCACAGAAGTAAGTAACTCACTGGGCAACCCCCCAGCACCATCTTCCCAGGCCCAGAGGCGGAAACCCGGCCTCAGACCTCCAGCCCCAAGCCGGTAATCGCCGACCCAAGCCCTGCCTGGTCAAGGCCTCTCCGCGGAGCCCCACGCCTCGATGCCAAACAGCCAATGGGAGCGCAGATTTTTACGTCCCGCCCAACTCAGACAGCCAATAAGGAAAGGCTACGCAGGAGGCGGGCCTGCGTTTCGTTTCTGCGGGTCAATTCCGCTTCTGGGGCTCACGCTCCGCCTTCTTTTCCGTGACGAGTGCTTCTTCCAATAGGCTCCTTTGACCCGCCCCTGAGTAGGCGGGCCTTGAAGCAGATGGGCGGGGAGAATGACGATGGGCGGGGTCAGCTCCTAAGAGGGTCTGAGGGGACCAGAGAGAAAGCCCGTTCTCACTCTCCCGGGACAGAGCGCTCCGTACGTCAGTCAGGCGAGCGGGCGCCGCGTCGGGAGCGAGCTCGGACCGGAGCCGAGTTGCGTCAGTGCTGAGCGCGCGCACATCGCTGCCAGCCCGGGGGCCCTGGCGGGGCTGGGGAATCGAGGAGCGGGCGGAGGCAGGGGCGACCGAGTGCTGAGGAGAACCTGCGGGCTCGGGCTGAGATGGGGTCGGGCGTGGGCTCGCCCTCTGAGACTCTCCGCGTCCGGTGGCTGCTGTTGGTGGGCTTGCTGAGCCCGGCCCTCGGCGGGGCTCGGTCAGGTGGGTGTCCACCCCCAGGGACCTTTCGGGATTCCAGTTTCCTAGGGCCAGGATGCTCGGAGTTTTTACCTCCCGGTGCCTGAGAGTGGCGGGGCCTGGCCTGGGCACTGGCACCCGACCCGGGTCGGGAGGCGGAGCCGCTGGGCTGCCTGTGGACCAGGGCTCGGACCCGAGGCTCCGGGTCTGGCCGCCCCCCAATTCGCTTGGGCACTGTTCTCGGGTCTGGTTCCTAGTCCTCGGTCTCTTGCCTAGCAGAGCCTTTTGGGGGTGAGCCCGACCCCCAGTCTCGCGCCAAGCTGGGTGCCCCCCGTCCCCCAAGACCCTCCCGGGGCGACTCTCGGTCCGATCCCGAACCTCAGGGAATCGGCTGAGAGCCTGGGAAGCTGGCTGAATGCGCGCGGAGGGTTTGAGAAGTGCTTTTGAGAAATGGAGCTGGGATTTGCTTGCAAGGTAAATGTCACTGGGAAAGAGACCGGGAGATGGAACTTTTTGCTCCATCCAGGTTTTCATGATTTGAAATTTTGACCATCATTTTATTAGCGGAGTCACCAGTAGGTACCACAGGGCTGAATTTACCGATGAAGTAAGAGGAGAGGGTGATTGCTTTTTTTTTTTTTTTTTNATTGTTTCTCTATGGAAGAGTTTGCTTATAAAACCAAACAAAAACCCACCTTGAGACAACCATAACCAAGTTCCTGGGATGCTGTTGTGTTTCCAACATGATCCACTGGGTCGTCACAGTCTATAAATTCATCGGGTCTGTAAATCACCAGTAAGATCATCATTAAGGTCTTTCTAAATGGCTGTTTACAGGTATATAGTTGTAACAGGCAAGAGACATTTCTGCAAATTTTCTGGGGGTTAATGTCCCTCTGAGTCTTCCCCAAGACAAGAGATTCTGTCAATTAGGCTGAAGGACAGCAGGTCAAACAGCCATCCAATGACCCTTTGGTTAAGGCGGGGTGCGAATGAGGGGTGTTTCTGGTCCTTTTTCTACACCGATTCTACCTCTGCCAAGGCTTCATCTCTTCCCTAGGCAAACAGACACAAGGCTATGGGGCCAAAATCCAGGCCAAAGGATTCCCAGCTCTCTTGCATTTTTCAAGTCTTTTCTTATTTGACTTAAAAGAGACGTTAAAAGTTTTGACTTGGTTCTGCAACGCTAAGGTTACTGTTTTTATTTTTTTAAGGAGGTGCCACGTAGAGGCGTGTGATTTACTCCACTTGTGCACCACTCAGTACCAGCACGAACGAGGGTGTCTACGGTTAAAGGGAGCAGGTACAACCTCGTACCCTTCTTCCGCAGGCTATATAATGTCACTGTTCCCTAGTTCTCCTCTTTGGGGAGCCCAAAGGATCAGCCACCGACACAGGGGTTTTCCCCTGGAAGAGTGCGTTGAATGAGAAACCTGTCATAGTTATTTTTCTCCCGCGTGTCGACGATCAGGTAGGTCCTCCAGGTGGAGAGGGACTGGGGGGCGGGGGGAAAGCAGCCTCCCTCCCCCCGTGCCCCCGCACAACCCCCGTGTATCCCAGGGACCCCATCTCCATCTCCTCCCGCCTCGACGACCAGGTAGCTTACAGGTAAGAGCAAAGGATGACTGGAGAGTGGGGGTCGACATACTCCCAGCTCGCAGCGCTGGGGGAGCCCTCCGGGTGGGCGGCGCCAGCGGATGTGAGCTCGGGCTCGGCGGTGGCGTTGTGCGAGTGGCTCCGAGACACACAATGCAGCAGAAGTAGATTTCCCAGCAGCAAAGCCGCCTGGCCGCACAGAAGTAAGTAACTCACTGGGCAACCCCCCAGCACCATCTTCCCAGGCCCAGAGGCGGAAACCCGGCCTCAGACCTCCAGCCCCAAGCCGGTAATCGCCGACCCAAGCCCTGCCTGGTCAAGGCCTCTCCGCGGAGCCCCACGCCTCGATGCCAAACAGCCAATGGGAGCGCAGATTTTTACGTCCCGCCCAACTCAGACAGCCAATAAGGAAAGGCTACGCAGGAGGCGGGCCTGCGTTTCGTTTCTGCGGGTCAATTCCGCTTCTGGGGCTCACGCTCCGCCTTCTTTTCCGTGACGAGTGCTTCTTCCAATAGGCTCCTTTGACCCGCCCCTGAGTAGGCGGGCCTTGAAGCAGATGGGCGGGGAGAATGACGATGGGCGGGGTCAGCTCCTAAGAGGGTCTGAGGGGACCAGAGAGAAAGCCCGTTCTCACTCTCCCGGGACAGAGCGCTCCGTACGTCAGTCAGGCGAGCGGGCGCCGCGTCGGGAGCGAGCTCGGACCGGAGCCGAGTTGCGTCAGTGCTGAGCGCGCGCACATCGCTGCCAGCCCGGGGGCCCTGGCGGGGCTGGGGAATCGTGGAGCGGGCGGAGGCAGGGGCGACCGAGTGCTGAGGAGAACCTGCGGGCTCGGGCTGAGATGGGGTCGGGCGTGGGCTCGCCCTCTGAGACTCTCCGCGTCCGGTGGCTGCTGTTGGTGGGCTTGCTGAGCCCGGCCCTCGGCGGGGCTCGGTCAGGTGGGTGTCCACCCCCAGGGACCTTTCGGGATTCCAGTTTCCTAGGGCCAGGATGCTCGGAGTTTTTACCTCCCGGTGCCTGAGAGTGGCGGGGCCTGGCCTGGGCACTGGCACCCGACCCGGGTCGGGAGGCGGAGCCGCTGGGCTGCCTGTGGACCAGGGCTCGGACCCGAGGCTCCGGGTCTGGCCGCCCCCCAATTCGCTTGGGCACTGTTCTCGGGTCTGGTTCCTAGTCCTCGGTCTCTTGCCTAGCAGAGCCTTTTGGGGGTGAGCCCGACCCCCAGTCTCGCGCCAAGCTGGGTGCCCCCCGTCCCCCAAGACCCTCCCGGGGCGACTCTCGGTCCGATCCCGAACCTCAGGGAATCGGCTGAGAGCCTGGGAAGCTGGCTGAATGCGCGCGGAGGGTTTGAGAAGTGCTTTTGAGAAATGGAGCTGGGATTTGCTTGCAAGGTAAATGTCACTGGGAAAGAGACCGGGAGATGGAACTTTTTGCTCCATCCAGGTTTTCATGATTTGAAATTTTGACCATCATTTTATTAGCGGAGTCACCAGTAGGTACCACAGGGCTGAATTTACCGATGAAGTAAGAGGAGAGGGTGATTGCTTTTTTTTTTTTTTTTTTGCCCCATTTTGTTATTTTAGTAAGAATACTTCTTTTTTTTTCTTGGAAACAAAGTGCTACATTTTTATAGCCAGTCTTTTATCTCCGTTTTTACTGGGTTGGTAATGTCTCAAATCCAGGCAGATAATCCCTACTCTGCTTAGGTCACAGGCTTACGGTAAGAATTGAATCATTTATGTGAAATAGCTTTTGACTTGTGAAGCTTCCTTTAAATACATAAAGTATTTCTATTAGAGATGGCTCAGACATAGTGGAAACATTTAAATCACCAACACTAGCTTCTTTCTGAAAACCCTCTTGTTTTGGCTTGTGTTAAATTATTGTTTGCGTGGCTGTGTTTTCTTTATCAGCCATAGTATGATGGAGAATGGGGTTTCTACTAAATCGTTATCTTGAGAGAGTTTTTCAAAGGTGAGGATTTCAGTGCAGAACTAAATTTAGATTTTTTCCCCTCATTTTATTATTTTTCAATTAAGAAAATTTGCACCATTGCAGGAATTTTAAAGCTCTCGGTACTGAAACTTTCTTGACTGGGAAGGGACCAAATCTTTTCTGTTTGAAACTGTTTTTGCTATGGTGTTCTATTAATACATGGTTAACATTTACCAGCATTTAATAGGAAGTAGTTTAAACATCTGGAGTTGTAGTAACCCATGATTCTGTTTGGAATACTTTCAATAAGACTGATTTTTAAAGTTTATGTATTGATTTTTACATTGCTGCATATAGATGGATGGAATATCCTTATGTTTTTTAACAACAGCTTTAACAGTTTATAGTTAAAGAGTTTATAGTTTAACAGTCCCTCACTTAAGCAAGTATGTGCTTTCAAAATTTAATCAGCCTTCATTGAACACCTATGAACACTGAGCTCAGTGCTTGTGGAGGGGCACAGAGTGACCAAATGTGCTGAGTTTATCTGAAGGATGTAGAGGAAGGTTTTATTGAGAAAGTGATATTTGAACTGATCTGTGTGGTTGAATATTCAAGGACAAGAATTCAAAGATGAAGGGTTTTTGCAAGAGTCTAGATAGATAAGACGGAGAAGGCAATGGCACCTCACTCCAGTTCTCTTGCCTGGAAAATCCCATGGACGGAGGAGCCTGGTGGGCTGCAGTCCATGGGGTTGCTAAGAGTCGGACACGACTGAGTGACTTCACTTTGACTTTTCATTTTCATGCATTGGAGAAGGAAATGGCAACCCACTCTAGTGTTCTTGCCTGGAGAATCCCAGGGACAGGGGAGCCTGGTGGGGTCTTTGGGGTCGCATAGAGTCGGACACGACTGAAGCGACTTAGCAGTAGCAGCAGCAGAAAGATAAGAATAGGACTAGTTAAGGAATGGTGAGAAATCACCAGGGGGGTCCACCTGAAAGGGAGGCATGGAAAAAAGTAAGCTAAGTTGATATCAGTTGGGGAGAGTCTTCTGTGATGAGCTATAGGATTTGGACTTTACCCTGGAGGAAGTTCTTTGGGCAGGATGGTTTTTAAGTAGGGATGTGGGCTTTTCAGGTGAAGTGGTAAAAGTTTTACAGTGGTAAAGAACCCACCTGCCAGTGCAGGTCAAATGTAAGAGATGTGGGTTCAATCCAGGATCCCTTGGAGGAGGGAATGGCAGCCCACTGCAGGATTCTTGCCTGGAGAATCCCATGGACAGAGGGTTGCAAAGAGTTGGACACCACTGAAGCAACTTAGCATGCACTTAGCAAGTGGTATAACTTAGATTTGCGATTGCTGTAACTGGCTACACAGGGGAGGACAGACTATAGGAGGAAGGGACTGGAGGCTGGGAGAGACCGGTTAAGAGGCTTTGTTCTAGTGTGCAGTGAAATCAACTCATGTTTCCCTACGGGAATGTTCTTCTAAAATCAGCTGACTAAATTTTTGCAATACAGGATGTTTAAAACATGCGCTGAAACCATTTCAACTAATGAAAGAGGAATTTGAATACTCAGTAAGAACCACCCACACATCAGTTACTCTAGGAGTTAAGTAGATTTTGTAGGATTTTTTTTTAAAATTTTTACTATTTATAACAATTGTGTCAATGAGGAAGTGCAGTATGCATTCCAAAAAGCTGACATAGTACACTTTAAAAAAAAAAACAAACTAGGGCTGACAAAGGTAACTTTGTATCATTGAGGGAACTAGGCAGGTGTGAAACCTCACTCTATTTTTTCTTTTAAGGTAGTAATTATGATGTACAGACCTAAATCTTTTTTTTCCAAGACTACAATTCTAGAGGAAATGAGTTAGCTTACTCATGGTGAATCACTGTAAAATGAACTAGGTGGTAAGAACTTCGTCCATACTAATTTTGTTTTGAAGTGCCTATGAATTGTTTGAATTTGGTATGTTTGTGCTAAATAGGAGAATGTAGTCTTCTAAATATAAAGATAATTTGTTTCACACTCTTACGTAAGAAAATAAAAGCATTTACAATGAAAATATGTACAAAACAAGTTGCTGGGTTCCAAGACTGTTTTCCAAACATACTTTGAATTTTACCTTATCATGAATTCCCTGGTGGGCCAGTGATTAGGAACTGCTTATTTCACCATGGAAAGCG